>VDFB02086081.1:137162714-137400903 GCA_007258455.2 Sequoia sempervirens | reverse complement strand
CTTTCCTAAATCTTGCTATATTCCTCAATCAAGAGATTATGTTTCTCTATTAGGCTTTTCTTTTCAGCCTCTTCTCTTTCAGCAGTCTTTTGGGCCAATTTGGCCACATTTACAGTCAAATTAGTGGCCTCAGTAGTTGAAGTATCGGAAGCCCTCTTTATTATTAACCCTCCTCTTAAATTTGGGCCAATATCAGTAACATTTGGCTTTCTCCCTTGTGGGGCCAATTCCCAAATTGCCAAGGTCTCATATTCTTCACTAAAAGTAAAATCTTGCAATGCTACCTTGAGCTCTTCTTCAAAATCTTGCAAGGGATGCTTGGACTTCAGAATAGCATTAAAAGCTATAACATCTGCAATTTCCCATTAAGGAAAACTCAAAACACTAGCTTGACATATCAGCTTTCTCCCTTCCTTAGGAGTGATGTTCTTGAATTCATCCATTAATTCAACTTTCACTTCATAATCATTCTCCTGGTCTGACCTGTTAGGTCTCAATTCTCTTCTCTTCTTACACTTATCCTGGTATTCTTCCAATTTGATTCTCCATACCAATTGCAAGAAGACATGAATTTTTACAAATGCATTATCATTTAGAAAATCCTTACATGCCTCCATTCTTGCATCTTGCACACATTTACATTTCATATCCAAATCAGATAGAACCAACTTAGCTGGCCTAGGAGGGGAAGGAATACCAATATGCATATCCTAATTAGTGACAAAAATTTCATCCACCAAATCCTCATGTGGTTGATAAGTCTTTTGCTTCTTATGACTTTGCTCAGATGGTGGTGGTGAGGGAATATCCTCAGGTGATGATTCCAAATCATTGATCTTAATTGCCCCTGGCGTTTTGAATTTTGGACTTGGTTGTGTTGGCAGTTTCATTATTTTTTGCCCTTTTCTGTCCTCTTCTTCCTCATCATTGCTATCATATCTTTTCCTCCTATAAATAGGCCTCTTCCCTATAGATTGGTATGTTGTCCTTGTTTCAATTGGCTCGGCACCTTGCTCCTGTATACACAGACTCAACTCCAAGTTTATCTTCTTAGTCCTCAAAGTTCCCATGATTTCTTTGAATCTCTCCATCTGAAAGTCAATTTTCTTATGGTATGGATTGAATTCCAACAATGGATCATAATTTGGATCCATTTTGTGCACAATAGCCAATAGCTTATCATAAGCTATCCACTTCTCCTTGTTCAACTCCTGCTTGCTTAGGTCAAATTCATTTCTAATCAAGTCCTTAGGAAAGTTGAACTCATGCACAAACTTACCACATTTTATCCTTTATCTGAAAAGGGAAAAGAAACCTTCAGGATCATGTTGCCGCTTAGGACCACACCTCAAATGACAGTCTTCAAAGAATTTTCCAAAGTGCACCCAACCTCCTTTCAAAAAGACAAAATCTGACACCACTGTATAATCTGGGAAAAATGTTCCTTTACCCTTCCCAGTAAGGTTGTTCTCATGGATACAACCAATTTACCACATAACCTCTGCAAATATCACCCTTGGTGGCACATTGTATGGCAATATATGAGGGGTCCCTTGAAAGCCATACACCCTTAAGACAGTGTTGACTGAGTATGGAATAATGTCACCCCAGTTATGGGAAACCTTCAATTCTAGCCTCCTCCCTTTTGGTCTAAGGAAATCATGCAGTCCCTCAGGAATCCTGGGTACATTTACCATCAACTTGGTTCTCAATCTAGAAGAAAAACAATTGTCAAAATGCACATAACTAGTGCTTTCCTTGTTACATGATAAATCTGCAGTGCACATCTATATTGGCAATCTTTCTCCATCAACCAATTGCCTTAATTCCATCTTCTTAGAGAATAAATTAGCATTCTTATACAAGAACATAAAAATTAACATAGAATACCAGAAGAATTGGGTTTCTATATCATTTTTCTGCAACTTTAACAACCCTTCATGTACCCTTTTAGCCAACAAAGAGGCAAAATCATAAGTCACAGAGAAGTTAGGGTGTTGTATTTGCACCCCCATGAACATATAATCAATATGCATCATTGTGTTAGGATTGAAACCAAAAATATAGCACAGTGAGTAAAAGGTGGCCAAGAAATGATTTGCAAAGAAATTCAATTTGAAAGGTTCCTGGTCACTAGGGCTAATATAGAATCTTGAACCTCCTACCCTAACCAAATGAGGTGGAAGAAACTTAGCTCTAAAAAGTGATTTCAAATTCCCATACTCTTGCTTCATTTCCTCAAGATTGATAGGAACAAAGTACATACTAGGCTCACTCAAATCATAAACCTATCAGAATTCTTCTTTGTTAATGCTTAACATGACCCTTCTATCATTATCTCTTATTACTCGTGTGATAGGGTCATATCATGCAGCCACTACCCTAAGCAAGTCTACACTAGGGAACACATTTGGTATCACCAACTTCCCCATATTATACATCCAATGATTAGAAAAGGGGCTGGGAAAATTCCTCTTTCCAAACCATAATCTGAACATCTCCAAACCTATAAGAGGAATCCTAGCATCAACTATGTTGGGAACAATTATACACTAATCCCTCCCCTAGGGTTTTTCCTCGCATAAAAACCAATCCCTTCTTCCTATCATTTGTTGACAAGGGAAATTGATCCAAGAAGTCATCATATAAGTTTCTACTGAAATAATCAATATGGCCAAAATGTTGCTTTGTCGGTGCCATCTTGAGTAAACTAGGGCTTCCTCGCTATTTCAAACCTTAAAAGACTAGGGTTGAACAAAATATGAAATTACAGAACAAGAATTTGCAATTTTCCACAATTCAATTAACCTATAGCCCTAAAACAATTATCAATAAGCCCTACGACAAGCACACAACAAGTTTTCCCCAAATTCGAATTCAGAGTAACTAGGAGATACAAAAATTGAACTCACGGCTTTGAGTTTGTATAAACCCAAATCCTTGTTGTAACAGCTTGTGACTTCGTCCTTGGCTCCGTGACTACTCTACAAAGATCTTTTGAATTCTTTGTGATACTAAAAGCAGAAGAATAGTTTCTTTATTTCGATCAAATGAGGGTAGTAGATGTCATGTTCGCCATTAAAGCTCACCCACACATTGCACGAACGACTCCATTTGTATTTGATGCAGGTTCAAATATTAGTCGTCAATCCTTCACCTTGGTTAGATCATCGAATGGCTACCTTCAAATTAAACTGACATAATCTCCATTGTGGCAAGGGGCCCACCATACTATACGCTACCAACAAAATCTACGTGGTGCTTGCCTGCGATATCACGATCGATAAAGACCACGCAACTTCTGATCATGTGATGGTGGGAAACTGTTGATATTCAACCATCGGCAATCCAGTTCATTTAACACAGTCACCAACTTTGTCATTAACCATCGAGCATCTTCCCCACTGAGATCATAACACCTCTGCTGATTTGAAACATGTGCATCTCACAAATGCTTTAGTAACCTGCTACACAATGTATTAAAGCCGAATTAATTTACCAAAGTATTTCCATCATTCCTTCAGCTTCACCAGATGAGACACATGGTGCCCGTCCGTGATATTGAGATCAACCAAAACAATGTGGTGGGGTCATTGCAGGATGGCAGGGAACAGCTGAGATCAAACAATGATTGATCAACAGTCATGCAAACTCGTCCCACTACAAAATAAAAACATTTATTAAAGGAAAAAGGTGATATCACTAGGCCAATGACAAAAAATGACATAAGTTGTTTTAACGAGGGAACACAAGACCAACCAAGACTAAGGAAAAATAAAGCCCAACAAAGGAAATAAAATGATAAAACAAAAGGGGTCCAGACCTAAATGAAGCGATGGGGTATAAGTTATTTTTTTAAAACCCTCCCAAAAAGTAATAGCAAAATAGATCCCACCCAAGGCGTAAGATAAAAACACTAGGGTTTTACGTGAAAAGAAAAGTGAAACCCCAACCTTAGGATTTTCCCAACACCATAAAAGACCAATGACATAAGGCAGGACAAGAATGGGACACAAGGAGCAAAAAATGAAGTTCCATCATATGTATGAGCATATAACTATGTACAGTGTGAAGAATGTAAGTATGTAAGCCAATAAGTATACCTTTATACATCTGATTCTATATCTAAAGTAAAATTGTTCAATTTAAAAAGGATAACTTGTTGAAAACATACTATATTCTTGTATTGATAATTTTTGAATATGTATGTTAATATATAAATAAATATACATATATTTATACACAATTTAGATAACAATATCTATATATATATATCTATATATATATATGTATGTATTTATGTGTCCTTATTCAAGATTTAACAAGTTTTGAAGTTTGGAAAGGGTAGATTTGAAACCTAAAATGGATAAGCAAATGTATATACTAGCAAATATATATATGTGCACATAGATTTTGCACCTTGGTATGCTAATCTAATTTAAAATAATAATCATGTTGAAACCATATTTTGTTCTTGGTTTGATAATTTCTAGGTATATACTTAAATAATATATACATATATTTATATATAAAACTAGACAGGAATATATATATATATACTCTTATTTGGGAATAATCTAGTTTTGAAATTAGAAAGGAATAACACTTGAAACTGGCTGAGAATGAATAATAATTCTACGTAAAAATTGTATTTACCTCTGAATTTTGATTTAATGTACTTTTGCATATAAATTTAGAAATACTTGTAATAAATTATGGAGCAAACTGTAGTTTCCAGCCAATACATAAGGCTAATTAGAGAAGAGATTTCTTTCAAAATTCACATAAATCAGCCATCCAAATTAAATCATTCAATTAGAGATAATGCATTGGATATTTGGCATACATGTAGAAATGAACTCAAATGCATAAACTTCTCTTGGGTATGTGTAGGATCATGATGGGCCAAAAGGTGGCAATATGATGGGTATGTGGCTAATTTCTTTTTTTTACCCAAAATTGATGAAATGAAAAGGGTTTTTAAAGGATATTTGTAGCTTTCCACCAATACAAATTATGCTTTACTTTGAATTTAATAAGTAATTATTATTCATTTTCTATTTGAATTATGACTAGAGTCCTAATTGATAGGTTGATTGAAAAATATCTATAGCTTTCAAACGGTATCACATTTTTTGAATCCAAAATATGCATCACATTCTATGCTTCGCATACTATAGAATTAAAAAAAGAAAAAATGAATTTCATGAATTTTTTACTAAGTTAAGGTGGTCAGACATATGAATTTTTATTTTTATTTTTAAATGTAATAAAAAAATCATAATTAATTATTTACTTGGAGAATAATTACAAAAAATATGCATCACATCGCGACATGAGTCCTCTACTTATATCTAAAATATTATAAAAAAATATTATTATTTTATTGTGGTTAGGGCGATCAGACAAACACCTACTTATTTGTTTCCCTGAAATTTAAGTACTACTCCATTGAAATTTCAAATTTTCACTAAATAGTTTTTTTTTTAAACAAACCTAGTAGTTTAGAAACTATATTCAATTTTCTATAGATTCTATTCTGACATATTTTGGAAATAATATAGATAAATTATTCAGATTTTTATATCAAGTTGCCTAACTCTGATTTTCTAAGTTTTTTGCCACTTAAAGGCATGTTTTTTTTGTGATGATCCTACACATACCCTTTTTTCATTATAAAAGAATGATTATAATAGAATGTATAGCAAACTATAAAAACAATTGTGGGTTGCTTTTCATTGGAATTATTGTTTCTATGAAAAACAATTTGAAAACTTATACATCTAAACAACTAATTAGTTGAATAGATATATGAAAAAACATTACCATAGGAGGGTATGTGCAAAATCATCGTGGAAAAAATAGGCCCTTAAGTGGAAAAAAATTCAAAAAAATCATAGTTAGGCAACTTGGCATAATAATTGAATAAGTTATCTATATTATTTCAAAAATATGTAAGAATAGAATCTGTAGGAAATTGAATGTAGTTTCTAAACTACTTAGGGCGAGCAAAAAAAATAAAAATTATTTGGTGAAAATTTGAAATTTCAATGCAAGTTGGTAATTCTAAATCTGAAAAAATAAGAAGTAGGTGTTTAACTGACTAATCTTCAACTACAATAAATGATAATATTTTTTTTTTATAGATTTTAGATATAAGTGTAGAGGACTCATTCTCGATGTGGATGCATATTTTTTATAATTTTTTTCCAAGTAAATAATTAATTATGAATTTTTTATTACAACTTTTTAAAAAATATAAAAACTCGTATGTCTGACCACCTTAACTTGGTCAAAACTTCATAAAATTTAATTTTTCTTTTTTTAATCCTATAGTATGTGAAGCATAGAATGTGACACATGTTTTGGATTCAAAAAATGTGATACCGTTTGAAAGCTATAGATCTTTATCAATTAGCCTATCAATTAGGACTTTAGTCATAATTTGAATAGAAAATGAATAATAATTACTTATTAAATTCAAAGTAAATCATAATTTATATCAGTAGAAATCTGAGAATGTTCTTTAAAAACCCTTTTCATTTCATCAATTTTGGGTACAAAAGTAGTCGTCAGCCACATACCCATCATATTGCCACTTTTTGGCCCATCATGATCCTACACATACCTAGGAGAAAAGTCAAATTGAAAACCTCTAGAAGTAGACATAATGCTAATTGGAGTTTATTTTCTTATTTTAATTATTAAATAGATTAAATCTTTCAATTGAAGTTAGAATGAGGTATATCTTGCATATACATGGAAATGAACTCATTGTGTAAATTTGTTTTTATTCATTGATAATAGTTAATTTGAAGAATGACATGCTTAATGAAATTGTAGGATCATTCATGAGTTACATTATTTTATTTATGCAAATCATTTTATGAACTAGTCCATTTAATGTGTTTTATGATAGAATGCTTGTGTGAGAAAATGTTATTAAACTAAATGGAAATTTTATGTGGAACATGCATTAATTATTTATGATTTATGAGTAGACTTCCAGGACAACATGTTGAAGGTGGACCCACAAAGATGATAGTTTTACCTTTTCTAAAAGTATTAGTTATTTTTGTTTATGCTTGGCCAAGCAATGTACCATTGAAATGGATGGAATAAAAAAGCCTAGAATTAAATGTTATGTAGGTCTCTGCCACCTCCTATTGCAAGAAATATGTTATTCTTAGTATAGGAATTCATATAGGCAGCAAGAATGGATCAAGAGTTCCCTCATGTTGTGTTGTTCCAGGTTGCTAAGCTCCTCTTGCCAGGTCGAGGATTTCTTCAAGATAGGAAGAAACTTGTGGAAGTCATGTGCTTGAAGGTTGGGTGGAAAAGGAACCTTAACCACACTCTTTTCCCTCAACGCAAGAAGACCAGTGGAGTCAAGGCAGGTGAATATCAGAGATTCACTTGTCATGGATATATTTCTTATACTATTTCTTAATGGATTGCACAAACAATTTGTACATTGTAACTTTATTTCATGAGTATAACAATTATTTTAACTTGTTTATTGTATCATTGAAATAGATGATTTGTAACACCCTTATTGGTGTATACACATTGATAATGTTATATGAAATTTATTTGAACATTTGTGGATAATTCATGGAATACATGTTATGGATGTACCTCTATCCCCTTACTTGAAAATAATGTTACTCATTTACTGCATTTTGTATGGAATGGAATCATTTGCTCTTTACATTTTTGGTATTAGAGTAGCAAGGTTCAACTCTAGGACCTATGCCTAATTACGCTTGATGCTATGTTTTCTAGGGTAACTCTTAATGGATGTTAGATATTATCAATGGGGAGGAGGATCTCATGGTGATACCAATGATAAGTTGGATCAAATTTTGGCCATTCTGAGTAGACAAGAGGCTAGGATCAACAATATTAAATAGGAAAGATAGACTGGGCCATCAGGGTTGAATCCTAGTGAAAGTGAAAACAACAAGAATGACCAAAATGGAGAAAACCCTAAGCCTGAAAGAAATCAAAGTAAGCTAGGGAAGGTAGCCGAAGAATTGGGTAAGGACCTCAAGAAGGTCATGCCACCAAATTTTGATGGAAAATATTTTGGGCATGGAGCAGAGGCTTGGATCATAGAAATGGAGAGGTATTTTTCCCTACGAAACTTTTCAAATGAAACTAATGATGAATGGAGGTCATATCAACTCATTAATGAAGTTGTCACTTGGTGGGAGAATGAAATGGCTGATAGAAAATTTTTGTATGGTAAGGTAACATGGGAGAAATTATTGTAGATAGTTAGAAAGAGGTGGCTTCCACAGTCCTATTTTGATAAAAAGATGATAGAATTCCAAGTACTCATTCAAGGAGGAATGACAGTGACACAATATTGGGAGAAATTCTCTCACTTGCTTAAGTACGCACCCCAATACCAACATGATGAGAGATTTCAGATTTGAAAATTCATCCTTGGGCTTAGGCCTCAAATTGGAAATGAGGTGGACATGGATAATCCAACCACCATGGATGAGGCCTTTAAATTGGTACTTAAGTAGTAACATAAAATGCAACAGGCTACAAACTATAGGAAAAGCAAAGACGCTAAATATGGAAAAAATAAACCCCAAGGAAATTGCTAGGGTCACAATAATTAGGATAATCAGAATAATCAAGGCAATCAGGATAATCTGGGCAATAATAACAAGTACATAAAAAACCTAAAAAGGGACAATAATTCTCAAGATCAAAATGATGTGAATTAGGGCTGAAATAAGAAAGCTAATTATAATAAAAACAAAAATAACAAGAAGGATTTTTTAGATAGGCCTAAGGAACCCCATGGAGGTTTTTATACTTGTGTTGGTGAGCATTACACTAGTGTGTTCCCTCAGAGGGTGAACATCAAGAATAACAGGAACCAACATCATATTCATGTAGTGGTTGATAACCCCCAAGCCGATTATCAAGCTACACCTATCCAGCTATTAGGTAAACTTTTTGGATGTCTTGTTTCCATTTTGATTGATACTAGTGCCAATGATAGTTTTGTGGATTCTAATGTTCTATCTAAATTATCTATTAAGTTGAGCTATATGGAAAATTCATGGAAATTTTGGTATGGGAATCGAGTAGAGAGGAAGGTAGAGCAACGCCTATTTTGTAGTGAACTTGAACTCCCTAGCCTCAGAATGCAAGTCAATTTATATGTAGCACCCTTGGGGTCTTATGATGTAATTTTAGGGATAAATTGGTTTACCGAACACAAGGCCCTTGTTGATTACAAAGAAAAAATAGTAGTGTCTTGATGATCAAGGAAATTATGTTGAAATTTGTTGTGTAAAAATTCCTTTGGAGCTCAGGTAGGTCTTCACCATGCAATTAAAGAAGGAAAGCTAAAAGGGATGCACTATTTATGCAATAAAGGTCAAGGACCTTGAGGAGACAGAGTCATCAGTCACTGATCATCCCATTCTAAAGGAATTCTAGGATGTTTTTCCTAACGATCTGACTTAGCTACCACCTAAGTGTCTATTTGAATTTTCTATAGACTTGCTACTAGGAGCAGAACCTCAATCTAAAGAACCATACAAGATGAACACCATGGAGTTATATGAACTGAAGGCCCAATTGGAGGAATTTTTGAAATAGAGTTTCATTAGGCCAAGTGTGTCACCATGGGGAGCTCTTGTTATATTTGTGAAAAAGAAGGATGGGATATTAAGGTTATGCATTGATTATAGGATGCTTAACAAGATTACTATCAAGAACAAATACATGTTCCCTTGCATTGATGATTTGTTTGATTAGTTAAAAGATGCCAAGGTGTTCTCAAAAATTGAATTGAGATTGGAATACCATCAACTAAGGATAAATGATGAAGACATTCACAATACTTCTTTTAGGACAAGATATAGGCACTACAAATTTACAGTGTTGTTGTTTGGGCTAACCAATGCCCCTGTAACCTTCATGAATTTGATGAACAAAGTCTTTCAAGATTAAATATTTTTTTCTTAAGCTTTCTTGATGATATCTTGATATATTCTAAGTCAGAAGAAGAGCATGAAATACACTTAAGGATTGTGTTGCAGAGACTAAGAGATCATAAGTTATATGGAAAAATGTACAAATGTACCTTTTATCAGTCTGAGGTGCACTATCCAGGGCACGTTATTTCAGAAAATGGATAGCCATGGACCTGGATAAAATCAAGGCAATATTGGAGTGGCCAACACCACAAAATGTTTCTGAAGTCTGTAGCTTCATGGGGCTTGTTGATTATTACAGGAGATTTGTCCAAGGGTTCTCATCAATTGCATCCCCCATTACAACACTCTAGAGAAAGGAAAAGAAATTTGAGTGGAGTGACAAATGTGAAAAATCTTTTTAGTTTCTCAAAGAGAAACTCACTTCTACACCTATTTTGGTTGTGCCTGACCTGAATGGGAATTTCATGGTGATTACAAATGCATCGAGGGACGGAGTAAGAGTAGTCCTCATGTAAGGAAAAGTGGTGGCATATGAGTCGAGAAAGTTGAAACAACATGAACTAAACTATGCACTCCATGATTTAGAGCTAGCGACCATAGTACATGCTCTCTAGATGTGGAGGCACTCCCTCGTGGGAAAGCCTTTTGAGTTAAAAATAGATAATTTTGGATTACAGTATATCTTTACTCAACCCAACTTGAATGCCCGTCAAAGGCGATGGTTGGAATTTATAAGTGAGTATGACTTTGGCATCGAGTACACCAAGGGAAAGGAAAATAGGGTAGCAAATTCCTTGAGTAGAAGACATCTTGCAACCATAGTTACAATAAAATCCAATTTTAGGAAGCAGGTGATTTAGGCCTTATCAGGGGATGAGCATTTTGAAAGGGTGAAAGAAGCCCTAGGACAAGACCCTTCGAATTGCAGATTTCTGGGTTATGTGTTTGAAACCAATGGACTTTTGAGGTTCCATGGTCGTATGTATATTCCTAATTCCGTAGGATTGAGAGAGTTGGCGTTAGAGGAATTCCATAATGCACCATTTTCAGGACAACCCAACATTACTAAAATGATGGAAGGACTTAGGCCACTATACTTCTGGCTAGGACTCAAGAGAGATGTAATTTCATTTGTAGCATGATTCTTAGAGTGCTAGTGAGTCAAGGCTAAGCATGTACATTTAGCAGGACTTTTATACCCACATAGGGTGCCAAAATATAAGTGGAAGGTGATAACTATGGATTTTATTCAGGGGTTGCCAATGTCTAAGAACAGACATGATACCATCTTAGTTGTGGTGGAAAATTTGACAAAAGTAGCCCACTTCATCCCAGGGAATCTCAAGAATGGTTCATTGGTTTTCGCAATAAAATTTGTGCAAGATATTTTCTGATTGCACGGAGCGCATGAGATGATCATTTTAGATCGTGACACTCGAATGACTTCCAGATTATAGTCTCCACTAAACTCTTCCCTAGGAACCAAACTGAATTTCAGCTCTACATATCATCCTCAGACTGATGGTCAATCAGAGAGGGTGAATCAGGTTGTGGAGGATCTCCTCTAAATTTATTGTATGAAACAACAACACAAGTGGGAGGAGTATTTTCCTTTAGTGGAGTTTTCCTACAACAACTCCTATCACACCTCTTTGGGTATTGCACCATTTGAGGCTCTGTATGGTTGTAAATGTTGCACACCCATCAGTTGGGATAGGTTGGGAGACAAGATTGTGATTGGACCTGAGATGTTAAGAGAGATGGAAGATTGGTTGAAGATCATCAAGGAAAAGTTGAAGCAAGATTTAGATCGATAGAAGAGTCTTGAAAATAAGAACATGACTTTTAGGAAGTTTTCTGTGGGAGATAAGGTATTTTTGAGAGTTCACCCACAAAAGAGTTCAATCTCTTTCAACAAGAACTCAAAGGTAGTCCCTAGATTTGTGGGATCCTTTGATGTCTTGGCAGTTGTTAATCCAGTTACTTACAGGCTTGCTCTGCCACCAGCTCTATCCTAGATCCATAATGTCTTTCATGTCTCATTGCTTAAGCCCTATCATTCAAATGTTGCTCATATCCTTGACTGGTGTGCCTTGTAGGTATAGGACCCAAGTGTAATTCCTCATACCGCTAGACTTATTAATTTCTATGTGTTAACTTGATACGCTGATACTATGATGATACTATTAGGGTTTGATTTGGTTGGTTGTAGTTTGATGATGTTGTTATCCCTTTAGTGGACATGATCGTTTGATATGACATTATTAGTGTGATTTATGATACTCTGTGTGTTGTTTGGATTATTTGTTTATTTAAATGATTTGTCATTAATGTTTATATGCCAATGTGATCATTCTATGATGATGTTATTTAATTCAGTATTATTTTATGATGCAACGGTTTAATAATTCTAGTTAGGATGCAGTAGTTAAATATTATGTTATCTTATGAGCAATTTGGTTAGGAATGTTAGTTCGTTATTGGTATTGTAATTGTTAAAATAGAGTAGGTGAGAGGACATTGTAGCATCACTCGTTCACGAGTGCCCCCGCTATTAATCTAATTCCTTCTCAACATAGGATGTTTAATTATATATATACATGTGCTACTTGACGCTATTTTGGATGTGATTAAGTCTCGATTCCAATTCGCCTGTACGTAATGGAATGGAATGGAATGGAATGGAAGGAAGGAATGGAATGGAATGGAATGGATCTGGAAGTCTGACTGAAGGGAATGGACGGAATGAATGGAATGGACTGTTTATTAAAAGAGTAAATAATTATTTTAAATTAATATTGTTGATTATAATTAAATTAAATGAATATTGATGAGGATAATTAAATATTATATTTTTATTAATATTAAATTAGCAAATCATGTATAGATAATATCTTGATTAAATAAATTATTTTAATTAAAAACTGTAGATAAATTGTGTTTTTAAAAGCTGGAAAAAGGACCAATAAGGGAGAGGATTTTTGAGAAAAGAAAGTAGAGAAGCTTTATTGTTTTTATTGATTCTTTTATTATTTTCTGGAGGGAGTTATTGTACACAGAGAAGTTCTACTCTGTTGTTTTTGGATCTAGAAAAGAAACATAAAAATAAAAGAAAAGAATTTGTGTTAAAAACTTTGGAGAAAATAATTGATTTGAAGATAGATAGATTCGAAAAGAGAGCTGCAGGAAGCGATCGAGAAGGAACTGCAGGAGGAATTCAGAAGGGGTTTCAGAAGGGATTCTTCTTCAGATGAAGGACTCCAGGTTTTCTTCTGTCATTTATCACTATTTCTGTTGAACTTTGAAACAATATTGTTTGATGTGTTTTGAAAAAATTATGGAAATAAGTTCTGTGATTTTGGAATTCGCTCGTATGAACCCTTAAACCCTTTTGTTAAAAACTTCAGAAAATCTTTCTTTGAAATTCTCCAATATAGTTAATAGGGAAATTGATTATTTGAAATAAAAATCATTGTATGATGGAATGAATTTATTTACTAGAGTAATTTAGCATCTGGAATGAAAATATTATTTTTCCTATTATTTATGTTATAAGTTTTAAAAGATAAAAAATAATAATAATAATAATAATAAAAATAAAAAAAATCAATACCTACATGTATTATTTCTATATAATCTGTCTCTTCTTAAAAATCTATAGTTGCTGCTACTGTATATTCTGTTTACTAATTATATTCTACTGAATAAAATATCTATATATATATATTTGTTTCTATACAATATTATAAAACAAAAAAAATATATAAATAATATAATTGTAATTTAAAAGTGCTCTGAGAAGATCTACCATTTATCAGACTTTTGGAATAAAATATAACTGGAAAAATTTGTGTCTGAATTTCGTACTTATACAGAATTAAAATATATTAAAATATAAATAAATAAAAATTATATATATAAATTAATATATTGGTTATATTAGTGAAATGATTTTATAAAATAGATTTGGTTAAGCATATTCGTGCCTCGAACTGTCATGTATTCTTTTCGAAAAACAAATTTTTATGTACAAAATATGTTTGAAGTTGCTAATTTCGAAGTCTTTTTTTTATACAAAATCGTATTAAAAAATATTTGTATAAATTTAAGAATAAATGAATAAATTAAAAATGAAATAAGATAAATTTTAGTAAAGAAATTTTATTATAGTAAATTTATGGGGGAAAGGGGAGTGGTCGGCGAGCACCATACCACCCCCCGGCCCCGGTACTGTGCAGCAGCCACTAGGCTGCGCACAACAGCCGAAGGCTGCTGTACGCAGCCTAGTGGGGGGATACGGCCTCCCTTGGGAGGTGCGTAGTACCTCTATACTTTTTAAAACCAAGTTAAAATTTAAAATTTGCTTTTTTTTGTTTTATGTGTGGTGTTTATGATATGTTTTATATATATATATTAATATATATATATATATTATACATATTATTTTGTATATATATATAGATTAATGTTTATAAATATATATTATATATATTATCTATTAATTTTTATCATAAGATTTAAAAAGTAGGATTTTTGATAGATGTTTTATTTTTATTTATATATATATATATATGTGTGTGTGTGTGTATACGCATATATATATATATACACACGTTGAGTATGTATGTTGGAATTATAAACTTAATATGAGTATTTTGGCAAGTTATTATAATATAGTGAGATTGAGAAGATTATGAGTAAGCTATGTGATTATTAAATAAATTGAATAGTGCAACGTTATAGTATTGGTTTGTAAATTAGAAATAAATTGTGCTTTGAATTTTATCGAACTTTCTTGAGATGATTTACGATTTTGGTGAAGTTTATTGAGTTGTTGGCATTGTTCTATGATTTTCTCACTCTTGAGATTATTCATTTTATTTTATTTTAGTTGATGTTCTTTGAATAGGGTTTAGGTCATGTGGAAAACCCTAGAGTTAATTTTTCTAATTGTATGAACCTAATTTGTGTTTAGGACTTCCAGAGGTGGGGACACTATTGTTTATTTTGATCTTGTAATTTGATGTTGTTCTTATAAGTTCTCGGTTTCTTGGTTAATGAACATTTGGATCACCGTAATCGCTTTTTGAATGTTATAATGCATGATTTTGGGCGAGAGGGCAATAAAAACAAGGCTGATCCATTGTTGGTTCGGGCCTGTGATACAATCTTGTTCGGGCTGGATAATCTTGTGCTTGAGTGTCTAGAGAGTGTAATTCTAGTGGGGCCGGGTGCACAAAGGCTGTCGTGGTAACCCATGCAGAGTTGTAATAATCGCTGATAACTTAAGTAATAAACCAAGGGTGGGGATTAAACACTAATAAGATAATTGTGAAGCCTCGTCAGCCTCGCTAGTGCTATCACGCACTAAAGGGGACCTAGAAGGTTTGGTTACAAGGTCATTGCCTTGTTCCTCAATGAAAGGTCAAGACTCAGCATGAGTGACCTCTATGGAGCTCCTTGAGATAGTCGTTCTGAGAACCATAGATGGGAGGCGCACCTTTAACTTGGTTGTCTGGAAAAATCCATGTAGAGATGGAGGCTACACCTTGTGACAGGTTGTCTGGAGAATCCATGTGAAACCATGCGATGACACTCTTCTCTAACATTCTATTTGTGTTGATTTACTGAAGTCCTCTGGAAGTGATTTATTGTTTTGTCTTTGGTCATGGTTGTAAGTAATATTCGATATTATGTCCTGAGTTTCATTGATGTTGTGATTATGACTGTTTGTTATGTTCTTCAGTGGTTTGTTGTGCCTTTTGGATTTTTCGTTGTTGAGTTTTTAAGTGGTCTTTGATGTTAAGTTGTCTGTCTGGAGTTAGTTTTGTGTTATTGTTAGACGTGCTTGGTCGGGGACCCTTCCTTGTCTACTCTCAGCACGGGGGTGGTTGGGTGGAACATGCTTCGCACCCCGTTGGGTTTCCCTTTCTGTTGCAGATGTATCTTTTACTTGCAGGGCTTTTGGCGGATGTTGATGATCTAGTGTTCTTATGTACCAGATGTATGTTACTTCGGATGTAATGTAATCATTGATGTATTGTCTCCCACGTGTGTTGGGATGACCTTGTTGTAAATTGTATATGTGGATATTGAGATGTATTTTCAGTCAATGGTATTCTACTATCATTTGGATGTAATGTATATTCAGGCCTTGTATTTATTCAGGATCGATCATTTGTAATAGTTGTGTTAAGTGGTGTTATATCTATGGTAATATTAATGCTTTATATCTTTATAATGTCATTTATTGTCATATGTACTTATGGTACTAATATGGTTATTGGTTAATAGATATTTTAAATGATGAAATGGGAATGAATGGGATTACATAATGGTTTAATTATTGTTTTATATGTTATCGTTGTTATGGGTTAGAATAGTAATGTCACCTCGTGTACCCCAATGGAATTAATCGTGCAACTTAGTACATTGTTATGTTAGAATACTTAAATATGTTTATTATTTTCTTTTAAAAATTGTTCCGTTGTTATTAGTTCATTTGGGGTTCTCCATTCAACAGTGATGCAAGTGGAGCCCATCAAGATATTGGAAGAGCACAATGTTAAGTTGTGCAATCAAGATATTATGTAATGGAATCATTTACTACATTTTGTATGGAATGGAATCATTCAATCTTTACAGTCTTGATAGTAAACATTTACTCTTGTATCCTCTCGCCAAGCCTGGGGAACATAACAAGGTATGGTTTGATGAACCAGATGGTTCCAACTAACAAGAGAATCTAGCTTCACTTGCTATGGTAGTCATCAAACAACATGGTGAGGAGTTGGAGGATGAACTGGAAAATAATATGGAAAATCTTACCATGAACATAAGTGATGAAAATATGTTGGATGTAGAAGAGATTCTAGGAAAACCAATCAACATAGATTACACTGAATTTGATAACAACTAACTTCATGGGATTACCTTGTCCTTTAGATAATATCATTCCAAAAATGGATCATTTCTTTGAAGAAATTGCTAGAATTCATAGAACCATACAAAATAACTATCCTCTCAACACTTTGACAAGAGAAGTTTATACTATCACCTTCAACCATCCAGATGTCAAAACCATCATGTTGTTACCAAGGAAAACTTTGAATATCATGTTGACAATTGGTTGATAGAGTTGGAAGAGAATAAATTGTTTGATATCTTGGTGAATAGATCTAAATCTTTTGCTTTGGGTTACACAGACATGAGAGGAATATACCCATGTGTTGCTACCCATCATATCTATATCGAGGATGTTCAACCTATTTGTCAAACAAAATAGACACTCAATCCTGCCTTGAAAGACATTATTAAAACTAAAATTGAGAAAATCCTGCAAGTGGGATTTATCTATGCCATTTCTAACAGCAAATGGTTTTCATCTCTGGTTGTGGTTCCAAAGAAAAATAGGAAGTGGAGAGTGTGCATTGACTATAGGGAACTTATCAAAGCAACCCATAGAGATTACTTCCCTTTGCCATTTGTAGACTAGGTCTTGGATAATGTAGTTGGGAGAAAGTATTTCTCATTTTTTAACAGATTTAGTGGATATAACCAAATATAGGTAGCCATAGAAGACCATGAGAAAATAAATTTTACATGCCCCTGAGGAACATTTGCATATCGATTCCTTCCCTTTAGGCTATGCAATGCTCTTGCAACATTTCAGAGATCTATCCTGGCCATATTTACTTAGTTAGTGAATGATTATGTGGAAGTTTACATGGATGACTTCACTATTTATGGGTCAAATTTTGATGAAGGGCTTCATAATTTAGATAGAGTGTTGAAGCGATGTGAGGACCATTGTCTATCCTTGAGGCATGAAAAATTCTTAATAATGGTAGAACAAGGATTAGTGTTGGGACACAATGTTTCAACAGAACAGATAAAAGTCGATCCTAAGAAAATCGAGGTGATACAAATTGTGACCCAAAAAACCCAAACTGACATTAGAAGTTTCTTAGGGCATGTCGAATACTACAAGATAATCATAGAAAATTTTAGCAAGATTGTAACCCCTATGTTTCCTCTCCTTCAGAAGGATGTAGAGTCTATTTGGACACTTGAGTTTCAATCATCATTTGAAATAATTAATGAGAAACTCATCTCTCCTCTGGTCCTATATGGACCAAATTGGAACCTCCCATTCCATAATTATGTTGGTGCTTTTGATGATGCTATTGGAGCAGTTTTAGGAGATGAGGATGAGAATGGGGGAAAATATGCCATCTATTTCATAAGCAAAAACTTGACTTCCACTTAACGAAATTTGGAGCCCCTAGGACATAATGGTGTACAGAAATCATTTAGCTATCAAATACTTAATGAACAAACCTATAGTGAATGGAAGGATAATTAGATGGTTATTTCTTCTACAAGAATTCAACATGACCATTATTGACAAACCTAGAAAGTTCAATGTAGTTGCATATTTATTATCTCTAGATTAAACAAGATGATGGAGATTATGCTCTAGTGCAAGATGAATTCCTAGATGAAAATTTATTTCCCATCTCCACTAAAACCACTTGGTTTGCTGATATCACCAACTACTTTTCCACCTCAGAGTTACCACTTGATTCACATAAAAAAAAAAGAAATGCCTCATTTGAGAAAGCACTCCATTCAAATGGATTAATGGAATCCTATTTTAATGTGGTCCTAATATGGTTCTACGACATTATTTTAGGGTAGATGAGACCTATAGTATCCTTAGAGCTTTCCATGATGACCCTTCTAGAGGCCATTATTCTACCAAGAGGACATCCCATAAGATTTTGGGTTTAGGATATTATTGGCCCTTCATGCATAAAGTTGTCAAGAAATATGTTCAATGTTGTGATGAATGCCAAAGAGTAGGGAGGTCTACTGCATCCAATGAAATGCCTCTACAACCCTAGGTAGTCCTTGAACCATCTAAAAAATGGGGATTGGATTTTATCGGTCCTATACACCCTTCTTAACAAGGAAAATAATACATTTTGGTCTATACTGACTATCTAACTAAATGGGTAGAAGTTCACGCTCTACAAGTTGCTATGGAGGAACAAGTAGTTGAATTCTTGTACAATAAATTTTTTTTTAGATTTGGAGCCCCTAGGACAATTGTCATAGATCAGGGACCCTAGTTTATGTCTAAGGTTATGTTAGCCTTCACTAATCATTTCCAGGTAAGCCATAAGAAGTCATAACCCTATCATCCTCAAACAAATGGTCAGGTGGAAGTCACTAACAGGGAGCTAGAGAACATTGTAACAAAAATAGTTTCATCATGAAGGAAAGAATAAGCTAGGAAACTACTTGAAGTTGTTTGGGCTTATAACAAAACTTGGAAATCAACCACCAATTTTAGTCCATATGAGTTAGTATTTGGGAAGAAATCACTTCTACCAATTGAATTTGAACTCAAAACCATAAGAACAACAATAGAGTTAGGTTTAGATCTCAAACGAGCCTAGGTTGAAAGAGTCTTACAACTTAGTGAGTTGGATGAGCTCTGTTTGGTTGTTTTCCACCAAACTGAGTTAGTGCAACAACAACAAAAGGTCTGGCATGATAAACATATTAAGGAAAGAGAGTTCTATAATGGGGATTAGGCACTATTATTTGATTCCTAATACAAAAATCATTAGGGGAAATTGACGACTCGTTGGTTGGTTCCATATAAAATTTCTGAGGTATTTTTAAACATAGTAGTGCAGCTCAAGCCCATTGATGGTGACACTCGAACTCTATTGGTCAACAAAAATTGGTTACGCATCTAACATAAGTCAATTAACAAGGAGGAATTTACAAATATGTTAGAAATGAAAGGAGAAGTGCAACGCATTGACTCTACTATGACAAACCCAATGGAATGTTCCAATTAGTAGTCACTTAGTCTCAAAAAAAAAAAATTCATGTGTATGTATTTGTAATTACTTCAAGGAATTTATTTTTAATTTTTCATCCTTTGGACTTACCTAAATTTCATTTCCATTTTTCAAGACTTCATTCTAATCAAACAAAAATTATGATGCATCTTGCTATGATGCTTCAGAACTTCTTGATTCAGTTACTACGGTGCTTCAAAACTTGCCACCTGACTGGTGCTATTCCTTGTTTTATTCTTGTGGTCTACTACATATTACAATGATTCTTTGAAAATTCTAAGTCAAAATTTCTTCATTCTGCTTCCATTTCCCAATGGCATCTTTTTGACGAAGCTCTAAAAATATTCTTGCATTCAAGCTACATCTTTCAGCAATGCTCAAGAAATTTCTTTTTCAATCCAGTGACATCTCTTAGCAATGCTCCAAAATTTTCCACTTCACTTTTTCACTCCGAGTTCATGGGTATGTGCAAGATCATGATAGGCCAAAAAGTGGCGATATGATGGGTATGCGTAAGGTATGTGGCTGACAACTTTTTTATCCAAAATTGATGAAACAAAAAGGGTTCTTAAAGAAGATTCTCATCTTTCCACCAATATAAATTATGCTTTACTTTGAATTTAATAAATAATTATTATTCATTTCCTATTTGAATTATGACTAAAGTCTTGATTGATAGGTTGATAGAAAAAAATCTATAGAATTTGAACGGTATAACATTTCTTGAATTCAAAACATGTGTGACATTTTATGCTTCACATACTATAGGATTAAAAAAAGGAAAAATTAATTTCATGAATTTTTGACCAAGTTAAGGTGATCACACATACGAGATTTTATATTTTTTAAAAGTTGTAATAAAAAATTCATAATTAATTATTTACTTGGAAAAAAATTACAAAAAAATATGCATCACATCTGGACATGAATCTTCTACTTATATATAAAATACTATAAAAAAAATTATCATTTTATTGTGGTTAGGGTGGTCAGACAGACACCTACTTCTTACTTTTTCCCTAAAATTTAACTACTACTGCATCGAAATTTCAAATTTTCACCAAATAGATTTAAAAATAAAAAATAAACCTAGCAATTTAGAAAATTCATTCAATTTTCTACAGATTATATTCTTACATATTTTTTGAAATAATATAGATAACTTATTCAAATTTTTACGTCAAGTTGCCTAACTCTGATTTTTCTGAATTTTTTGCCACTTAAGAGCCTATTTTTACCATGATGATCTTGCACATACCCTCATCTCTCAGCATGCTTCAAAACTTTTCATCCTTCACCCCAACCACATCTTCCAACAATGCTCCATTTTTTTGTAAATTCTTTTTCTATCTGAATGGTTCAATTTTTCTAATGTCATACACATGCCCATTATTAAATTTTGTCATTTTCTTGGAATCCATGCCCTACATTACCATTTTCCCTACATTACCATCCCCTATCATAGTAACTGAAAATTATTATGACAAATTTTCCATCATAATAATTCCACCATTAATTAATTGTCCCAATTGTGTTCATAATAAACTCATCGCCACCCTTGCCAACTCATACAATTACATTGTTACGTCAGCAAAGGTAAGTGATTTTTGAATTAATGACTGGATGTAAGGTATGTACAGTTTTTGTTTTAAGTAGGTAATTATTTTGAATAAAGATAAATTAATTGGCATGAACCATCCCCTTTCCAAATTTAGTAAATTTTCCAATTGTGCATTTACTTGAAGTACAACAATTTTTGCACCTTTTCCTATGCAAATTCATCATGAAAGTATAGTGAAGCTAAAATGCAACAATTAACTCATGTCCTATCAATTGTATCAAGTACAAGTAATTGAACATTTATATTTTCTTTACTTTGTAATTCAGTTTTGTTGACACAATTTTGAGAACCACAACATTTTATCAAAAAATGAGCAGAGCTATAAGACAAATACAGTATGAGGGGCACTAAACATAAATCTAAGCTAGCTTCAGTAGGAAAATTATTGGCATTGAGCAGTATTTTAGAATTATTCCATAGAGTGGGGTGGTTGGAATTCATAAAGAAATTCAAGGGGCACAATGAGTAATTAGTGAAAGAATTCATGGAGAATATCGTAGATGGACAATCGGTAGTGTGTTGCAAGTGATTTTGGGTAAGTACTAAGATCATTTCTCATCTATCTAGTCTTGAAAATAAAGGTATTAATGTTTTAGAAACTACCAATATCTCTTATCATAAAATGGTAGAGATTTTTCATAAAGGGGAACCTCAGCCTTTGTTGACTATAAGTACTAGAGGGCCAAACACAAGATTTTAGAGAATGTCCATTCAAGTTCCATGGTGAACAAAAGTGGACTAGATTATCACATATTTTACTTGTGAAGGACAAGGTGTAGTAATTGTAGGTCCACCTTTCCGCATCCTTACCCATTTCCACCATGACCCCAAAAACACTACACTTAGAGTTAATCTACCAAGATTTCTTTGTGATTCTATTGTCAATATGATAGAAAATTTCAAAATAGGTTCAGGAACCCTTAAGAATTATGGCCTCATCCACCTAATTTGTAAATATAACTTCCGCAAGAAAACAAAAAGAAAATGGTGAAAACTTCTACAAAAATTTAAAAATTTGGAGACCCAAACACACCTTGAAGAGGGTGAACCATCTGAGCAGGAAGCACAAAATATGGAATAGCCTTCCTTTGAGCCTCAAGACACTTCTAAACCCCAATAGGCCAAAATAGCTCCTAACGACGAAGTGCCAAAATTTTTATCTAATGTTTCAGAAACCCCAAGTCATCCAAAAAATGTAGAAGTCATAAATTCAAAAGATGAGGAAGAACCTCCTTGCAAGAGGAAAAAGAGATCTAAAGTATCATTACAAAAAACTCCTCCTTTAAGGAGAAGTAAAAGGTTATCTGATGAACTTAGTGATAATGTAGCTTGTGACAAACTAAATTCCCCTAAAAATAAAAGGCATAATACTGAAGCATAATCACTAGAAATTGAGATTTAGCCTGGAGAGGAAGTAATAAAAGAGAGTGCAAATCCAACCAATGAATTCCCTGAAGCTGAAAAGGAGAGTATACCACTCCAGTTAGGACAAGAAGAAGAAATGGAACAATCACCACATTGTTTGGATCTTGACGATGATTCTGTAGAATCGTTATCTCCCCTAATTTCTAATATTACCAAACAAGGCTCATTTGAGGTGCCTAATGAGGAAAATGTAATTAGTGATGATGTGGAAATCCTCAATTTTTATTTCTTTGCTAATATAGGGGTTGAGGAATCTAATTAGAGAGAAATGGAGAAAGAGAAGTTGAAAGAAAAAATTTCTCAATTGAAATGTCAGTTGTAGGGAAATAAAGAACAAAACAGTCAACAACATGAAGATATAGAAGTACACATTGCAGTTTTAAAGAAGAGAGACAAAGAAATTACAAATTTTAAAATGAAAATAGAACAAAAAGATAAGACTATTGAACAATTGCAATTTCAATTACAACAATGGAATGAGGAATGTAAAGGTATGTGATATATTTGTCTAAAACACATAAGAAAAATCATAAGTTTAGCAAATAATTTTATGCAATTATTTACTACTTTTGAAGAAGAAAAGGAGAAGCAAAAATCTGAGCTTCATGTATCCTTAAGAAATTATTTTGAGTTGGAATAGGATTTATAGGAGATTAATGTCAAACCAACAATGGAGTCCAAAGAGATGTAAACTAAACCAATAGAAATGGAATGGTTCTAGATTCATATACCTCCATTGTTGCTGGAGATGTTATTTTCTAAAATAGGAAAGTATAGAAAATGCTAGATTGAAGGAGATAGTTCTATTAAAAGAGTAATATGATAGGCTCTATCAAGCTAAAACAAATGCTTGTCAAATTGGAAAACTATTGCTAGTCAGTAGGAGGCCATCTAGATTGTATTCCACACTTTTATATGAGCAACTCTTAAGATGGAAACTATTAATAATTTCGTGCAACCTTCCACATGATCCTGATGATAGAGAGTTTTTAAAAATATTTACAGAATCAACTCTTGCTCAGTAGAATTTGTTATGTCAATTATTTGTTCATAATTTGTTCCTAGAAAGACATCCAAATTTCTTCATTAATCTCTTTGTGGGTGAAGTTTAGCTCAGGTCATTTATGTCCACAGTGCAAAACTAGATTCAATGGCAAGAGAGGACAAGAGAGTACTCATAGGTAGAAATGATTGTCACTCTTCAAATGTGATATCCTAATAGGAAACCTTCTACTTTTCAAGCTCAATTCTAAAGTATTAAGTTCAATAAAATTGTAAGGAATAAGTATAATGATAACCTTCAAAATTTCTTTGAGCATTTCAGAGTACAGGGTCCAAAATTGATAGGAAGAGCATTGAATGCTTGTGAAAAAGGTACATTCCTCTTCCTATGAACCTTAAAAGGAGAGAGGTAATTTTTCCCAATAATCTTAAGTGGTATTATAGAAGAGTAGAGGCAGTGGTAGATATTCTACAACTTAAGACTGACTGGATGGGAATGGGATACAAACTCCCATTGTTTCTTTCACCACTCTCTACAATGCATGCTACTACAGATCAAAACTCTGAGAAATTTCATTCATGGGAAGAAAGGGTTAGTGAGAGGCACTAGATTTTTACTGGGATAGAGAGGCACTAGATCTATATGACCTCAGTGCTAAGTATGAAGAGTTAAACAAGAATAGGGGAAATTGAATGTAGAGAACACAACAAAAAGTAGGAGGACCTACTCAAGCTTAGGAGGGGGAGAAGTGATGAGGTAAAAATAACCTCATAAATATAATAAGCCAAATACCCTTCCTTATTTCTCCCAATCACTTTCCCCCTGCCAATTATTTATCTTTAGGGTTAGTAATCACTTACTTTTTAGTAAAAAATGTATAATTATTTTTTCCTGAAATTGATTGAAATAAGCTAACCAACACTAACATAATGGTATAGTTTTTAGTATTGTAGAGGTCGTTAGGTACAACTCGTCATTGTGCACAACCAAGTGGATTTAAAGAAAACTTCAAAGCAATTGAAGATAAGCATCAGGAGTCTAGGCACTAGAATTCTAGAAATTGCATGGTAGATCGAGTCTTTTCATGCTTTATGTTATTTTCTAATTACAAACTTTATGGCTCACTCTGAGCCTTTTAAATGATTTATGTTATGGACCTAAATCCATTGGTTAGTTGAATTCTACTAAAGAATTTTTCAATGGTGATCTTCACCATCTGAAATCTAGGATTTTGTTAGCATTTTTGTATAAATACGTAACCACCAGAAAGAATGCATAGTGGATATCACTATGTTGTCGTAATGTACTTTTGAATTATGTCTCTATGTTACATCTTTTTTGATATGAATAAAATAAGTTTTTCCAGTCTCATTCTGAGTTATTAGTACTATGTGATGGAATTATCTTGGATGTATTAATCTTGAAGTTACTCAAGTTCATGTGATCTGAGTTAAGCATAGTAGTACCAAGAGATAGTCACTCGAGGGAATCATAGAATAGATAGATAAGTGTTTTCATTTTCAATTATTTTGTTTTTATTCTATAAATGATAAATTTGAATGAATGTGGTTTGTATATATGTTGAGCTCTGGTAAGTTACTCCTATAGGTTGTTCGATTTTATAATCTTTGGTTCTGTTTATCTGCAATTCTGGAGCACCCACTCTGGTCATTAGTTGTATGTTGTTAAGTTTGTTTTCTTTTAATAGTTAGATGCTAGTTTATGGTTGTTACAATTTTATTGAAAATATTTATTTCTCAATAATTGACATTCTTTCTAGTTTAATCATTACATGCTTCCTAGTTTAATCATTTCATGCTTTCTAGTTTAATCATTTTGTGCTTTCTAGATTAACAATTTCATGCTTTCCATTATAGAAAACTTTATGCTTTCTAGTTTAAAGGACCTTTAGTTAAGATGTTTTTTTAACTATTCTAAGCATTCAAAAAAATTGAGAGACTTAGTCAAGATAGTTACTATTGCATAGAGCCCCCAAACACTACCTAATCGATACATTTGATGCATTTTTCAACTAAAGTGATAGGAGGTAATGACATCCTATCACTAACAACTCCTCTCAACCTTGAAACCTTGTCTTTAAAGGATTTGATGGAATCCCTAAATTTTTTTAGGTTTCATTCCTAAACCCTATAATTTTCAGTTAGCCTCAAATGTCTAGACTTAGGGTTTTTGCCCACTAATATTTCCTCAAGATTTTTCATTCAAAATCTCTCCTAAGAAACCCTTGAACTGAAGCCCTTGTTAATGTTATAATTTATCATTGGCCTCTTATTTCCTATCCCCAATCATCTTAAACCATCTTGAGTCATTGAAGCTCATGGGGTAATCGACCCCTCATACCTAAGTCTGAAATTATTTTATTTTATAAGGTTGATCCATTGACCTTGTTTGGCCTTTACATCCTTTAAAATAATATGTCCTAAGTCCTTCAAGGCCTTTTTATATGATTTCCTAGGTGGTCCCCTTCTTAAAACAACTTACAAGCACTGCTAAATTGTTTCACTTAGATTTCATCTACTATTTCTCTTCATCACTCATCATGGATAGTTTTATGAATTTGAAACATGTATTAGCGATGAGTGATAAGTGGTATTTCATGTGTTTCACACATCATGGATAATTTTTGATTGTTTAGTATTGTATTAGTAATGCACAATGCTTAACCTTCTCTTTGCATCACTAGAGGTTTCAGCTATCGCTAATTGCTCTTGAATTTTGAGATTTGAAATAATGATGAGCGATGACCTTAAAGCTCTTTATATTTCATTCCATCGCTCATCACAGGTGGCTATGTGCTTTTCTTCTTTAAATTGGCAATGAGTGATCAGGTCATTCATTAAATATGAGCCATCACTATTTTGATTTGGGTGAATGAGTGATATTTTTTTAACCATTGATTGGAAAGGAGGATGCACATGGCCTAATTTGATTCCATCATTATTTTTCATCCATTGCTAATGTGGTCACAATTTTGAAACAAAAATTAGTGATGTGCAATGTAAGGTGAGGATCTCTAAAGGGGATAATCATCCAATGGTTGAAGTTTCATCACACCCATGCTTTTGTTGTTGATTAAGCCCTAGAAGGAAGGAGCAAATCCGTGATGTGCGATATGATGTTCTAAGTATTATTCTCTTCAATGATGGATCTTTGTACTTCACTGATACAAGTGAAAAGCACAAACCATGATGGTGATGTATGTTGATTGCTAGATTAAGGGTGACTAATGAAGATTAAGGGTAAATGTGGCAGCTTTCTAAGGTGGTTTCGCCATTTTGAGGAACAAATTGTAAAATCCAGAAGCAACACCTGTGTATCACCATTGATGGTGTTTTAAATCTTGAATGATTAACGACCTAGATTCAAAGCTAATCGACTAATATTTTAGCTCACTCGCATGGAGATCTCCTCAATCATTAATGAAAACACACTCCTAATTGTCTACTTAATGTGGATTTTCCTACCATTTTATCTCACCAGTTGCAACCAATGTGAGTTGAGAGGTGTGAGCTAGAAAGAAATTCTAGGAGTCTTAGTTCTAAGTGCACCAAGTATTGAAGTGTCTATCCTTGGTAAGTTAATCATCATATGAGCTCTATTTAAGTCAAGCCTTATTTATTTTGAGAGTTCTATTTTTTTGGGATAGTGAGAATCTTGTTTTTCTATAATTGTCACTGAGGTTGGTAGAAATTATCTGTGTGAGATTTTTATTTTCTGCAAATTCACTTCAAGGGCTTAGGCTGGCTAGTTTTGTTGAATATAGGTTTGCTAGTCTTTATCCTATGTCTTGTGAGAATGGGTAAACTTTAGGTATGTCCATTCTACCAACTAGGAGGTCTAAGGGGCTTAGTATATTTGAATTCCATGAGGATATGTCTATGGATGAGAAAGAAGTAGCCAAGAGTTTTTCCACACCAAAGGCTAAGAAAAATACTAGTGTTCAAGGAAAGAAGACCATTATCAAGAGCACATACAATTTGAGAAGGAGGACCATTTCAAAAGAATTGGTCAAGTTTAAAGGGAAGGAACCAATGGAGCCTGTGAAGAAGGAAAGGAAAAGAAGCAAGCATTGTAAGGCCTATCTGGGGAAACACAGTTCTCCCATTGAGATTTTTAATAGACCTTTAGATGGCGAAGGTGATACTGACCTAGAATACAACCATTACCTTATTTTTGTCATGTTGTATGAAGACTCTAACGAGCAGGGAGTGGTGGTTCCTTCAGTTTCATCATGAACAAGGCACGAGCGAGCATACTCTAAGGCTAATGACTCATAGTAATATCCCTACCCTATTTTTTTTTTTTTGATGGCATCATCGCAACTCCATCAGGGTCATACTCTTTAGTATGTCTATGGTTTTCTTTTTATGTTGATGTCGAAGCCTATTAGGCTGGTGTTTTGGAGAAGTGTCAGAGTCCTTAATTTTGATGGAAAATATGCCTTTTCCAGGTGGTATATAAGTTTTTTCTCTGGCTACTAATGGAGAATCTTCTTTGGTCAACAAGGGCAAGATGCTTTGGCATTACTACAACAATGAATTACACCTTTTGGAAGCCTATCCAATCTACTCCAACCAAATCCTGTGGAATTTCATTTCTTTTGATTTCCCCTGTTTTGCAAATGATTACATATAACTAAGTGGGGAATATCTTAAATTTGGGTGAAATTGGTTTTGAAATGAAATGAAAATGAAATGTAATTTTAATTCATCTTGTTGCTTGTTGCTCTCTTGTTCTATAAAAGGGATTTTAGGGCTAATTACAAGGGTTCAAATTTTGAGTCTCAGAATGGTCTAGGTGAAAAGCTAAGCTCAAAGAGGAGCATATTGTAAAATAGTGAAGAATATAATAGTAAGGAGTCTAGGGCATGAGTCATGTATGTAATGATATTAAAATAGTTTTATGATAACAACAAATATGAAAGAAGATTTTAGTTCTCAAGCATATACTTTCCTATGTAATTCTCTAGAAGATTATGAATGAAATGGTTAATGGTCTTTTCATTTATCTTCATTTGTTTTAATTGAATGAGTGGGTTTATTTTTGTTGCAATTCAAAGAATTGATTAAATTCTAAAATAAGATTATATATTTATAAAGAAATAACATAGGATTTGGTAAGAATTTATGTTTTAGACATAGTGAGTTGGATACTACAAAGTAGTATAACAATAGCCCACCAATTTTTGAGTTAAATTTCTATGGTATTACTAGTTATTGTAGATGTTACTCTGTATCCCAATAGATGAGACATTGGTCTTTTCATTAGGACTGTCTTAATGATAAGTGAGTTAGTAATGCACCTGACCTAGGACTTGGAATGAGAATATGAATCAATTAAAATATTTTAATTACAATGTACAAATATGAAGTACCCATTTATTCCTTGCAATAGATGGTAATATGTTTAAAGTTCTGCCAAATCTTTAAGAAGTATTATCTATTTTAATTCATAGGAATTTATCTGTGTGTAAGAATGTTCTTGATCAAGTAAATATTACATGAACATATTTAGGATTACCCTCCTGGGTTTCAAAGAGATCGAAGTGAAGAAGTAAGGGCCTTAAAATCCTTATGCGTTGACCAATCCTTACTCTTGCTAATAATTGAATTCTAGAAGATTCATAGTTAAGTGGTAATATTAAGTTTGGTTCATAAAAAATAACCAACAAAAATGGTGACTCTACTAGGGACTTATTTGAGAAAACCTTGATAGGAGATCTGTTTCTTCTTAATAGAGTCATGGAAGTTCTTGAATAATTGGGGAATCAAAGATTGACATTCTTGGAAACACATTTAGAATTCTTGGAAAAACATTTAGAATTTGGATTAAAAATTTATGACATTTCCATTGATATTTAAATAAAGTTCCCACTAAATGTGGTGGAAACTCTGAAAATCTCTATGCCAATGTGAATTATTTGAGAGAATCCGGTAAAATGGAATGAAGAGTTGTTGGAGACAAAGTAGAAAGTATGCAAGATTTATGTGATTCTACTGATTAAGGATTCTTAAAGTGAAATTAGCTTGCAAAAGAAACTTCATATTGTTGAAGTTTCTTCCTCTATGAAGGAGGTGGCAACTCTATGCAGAGAACTTGTTGAAGAAATGAAGAAAGTTGCAGATCTATGAGATCTTCCAATCAAAATGATAATTCAAAATAACTACAATATATCCAGGTATTTTCCCCTATTTTGGTTTGCAAGAAGAAATAAATTTGTGTGAAAACCATATTAAAATGATTTAGTGAAAATTTTGTTTCCTATCACGTGAATTAAGCACAAATAGAAGGAATGGTGGTTATTTTGTGTACTTCTAAGCTATAATTTGTAATAGCTATATTGGGTTGAAGAAGTATGCTTATCCCAACTTTTAGAAATCTTTAAAGCATGAATGTGTTTAAGCTATACATCTTGAAATTATGGTTAAATTAAGGAATGAGGCAATGGACAATCCATTATGAAGATGACTTCAATGGAGTGAATAATGAATAAGGATACAAGATAAATGTATCATTCTCCTATATCACCTTGTGGAACATCAATTCAAAAAATGCAAGGCATACAACTCTTATTATGCCATCGAAGGAAATTCTCTATCGAGAGGTATAAGCCATTAAGTTTTAATGGTATTGAAGGTTTCGCTAACAAGATTCCTAATGATATTAGGGAGAATTTTCCTAAATTTATTGGGAAAAATTCTAAGTCAACTTCCAAACATCTGAATGCATTCATAGATTTGATGGGTGATTTTGAGGTAGAACATGAGGATATTGTTATGAAGCTTTTTGCTCAATCTTTAAAGAGGATGCTAGAGACTAGTTATCATATTTACTAGTATGTTCTATAGCTTCATGGAATGATTTCATGATAGCATTTGTGGAGCAATTTGGAGAAAGGACTAGTCCAAATGTGACAAGAAAAATATTTATGGAAATCCAAAGGGATGAAGAAGAGTTGGTTCCTACCTTTAATCGCATATTTGTACAATTGGTAAGAAATATTCATGAACACCTAAAATCTAGTGATGTAGAGTGTTTGATTGTGTATCTAGGTGCATTTGATAATGAGATGAGTTATTCGATAAGGGATGAGGAACCAAAAACATCATAGTAGGCATATCACACTACTATGGACATAAAAAACACTATGAAATATTCAATGATGAGGGGATACAGAGTTGCAAGTGTTTGTTGTCCTAACACATATCATGTAAATGGAGTAGATAAGGATGAAAGGAATGATCAAGGTGATGATACTTTTCATGCCTTATCTTGTTCACCTTCACAACATGATAATCATGAATAGATTCAAGATGGATTTCAAAAGAGTTTAAGTAATAATGATCAGATGTTGCTTGTTCAAAGACTGTCTGGGTAAAAGCACTATAAAGTTGTGTCACACTTTCAACCAACTTATCAACACAACTAAATTTAAGTATTTCTAACTAAAAATCAATTTTGGTCAAGCATATGATTTAGTAAGATTCATTTTAGCTAAGTTAGATATTTCCACAACTTTTTCAACAAAAATTGTTGGCTAAAAATATATGGAGCACCACTTTGAGTCCAATTTACCAAATAAATAAAATAATTTGAAAAACTTGAAGTTTCAATAACTCCTACTAATGTAAATAATTTTTTTTTTTAAATATAAAAAATACCTTTTTGTAAATCCAGTAGTGTAGTTTTCAAAAATATATTTATTTTAATAGTTTAATTATTATTTATATTTTATTTTTTATTTTTACCAAAAGTAGGTTGTCATGACAAAATTTTAGGTTCATTACTATGCCAAGGAAATATACTAAAACTTACTAAAAAATAAATAAAAATATGATGCACTAGATAAAAGAATCTATTTCAAGATGGTATAATTTATTTTATTTTAGATAAATATTTAATATGGAAGTTGACATCCCATGGAAACAACTATTTTTTTATTCAAGCACATTTTAATATTTATTTAAAAATATATATTTATGAAAATTAGAAAAAAATATATCCATGGAGTAAAGTTTCAAATTATAAATGCACACAAAGAATTTGAAAGAAAAAAAAATACTATAAAAAGTTTGACATCTCATGGAACTTCATTTTTCAACATTTTATCAGCTACTAAATTATAGTGTTAATTTATTAAAAACTAGTTTTAAATAATTTTTTTTTAAATACAAACATGAAATATACTAAAAAATATATTTTTTAGTTTAGATCATTTTAAAATTCAAAACATGTATATGCCACTTTTTAGTGATTTAAATTTAAAAGTTGGATCAGTGTCGGTCATTTCCTTTATAAAGTGTGACATGACTTTGTTCTTTTACCTTTTCTAACATGAAGAGACATGAGGGTGAATTTCCATATGAGTTATTAGCAAGGTTCTTGGAAGCCTTAGAAATTTCTAAGCGGTTAATGGTGCAGGGGCAGCCAAGTTTTCATGCCCCAAGAGGGGTCAAAAAGTGAAATTTTATTGTGCTTGAGTCAATTTTAATGTAATAAGGTCTTATAAGACCATTTCATAGGTGTTTGGGTCAGTTTGGGTCATTAGGGGGTGAATTAGTATGTAAAAGCAAAAGAGTGCCAATGTTGTCAAGTTGCATAAAGAAACTTTACATTTTTGTTATCAAATGGAAGTTGAAATGTTGGAAGATGAAATATTAGTTTGTAACTATTTGGAATATGTTAGAAATTCCTTAAAAGGATTTGTATCATTGACCCAAGGGATGGGATGAAGTTTTGATGAAGAAAATTCAATAAAGATTTTTGTTTTTCTATATTTTGTAACATTTTTTGTTGATCTGGTAAATAATATGGATTCCTACAGCCCTCTCATGGTTTGAAAATTATTGGAACTTTTAGAAGAGTGAATATTCTAAATTCTTCTTTTTGTACCACCTGATTTCATTATGTTTGAAGAAAGTTAGAGGAATTTTACTAAAAACCACTTGAAACCCTAGGTAGGGTTGGCTCTGAGTGAAAAAATGTTTTTCTCTCCATTCCACTAGTGAAAAAGGTCCAAACTCAGTGGAATAGCTTGGATTATGGTATATTTTATTTTCCTAAATTTTTAGGAGCAAGGAAGATGGTTGGCACGTGCTGGGTTGGATTGAAGGTTTGATATCTCTATATATTAGACCAAGAAGCCATGAGAGAAATTGCATTTTTGTGTTTGGAGAGATAAAGGAAGGCATTGCTAGTAAGTGGAACAATTTCTTGGGTGTATGATGACCTTATTAAGATCAAGGAGTGGTTTGAAGATCTTTGGAAGTCTTTTTGTGTGCAAGCCCTAGTGTTTGTCAAGCCTAAATTAGCACTTTAGGCCTAGTTTATAGTAGGAAAATCAATTTTTGACCCCAGTATTCCAAAGAAACCCTACCCCATTTTTAGATATGTCTTGTAAGGGAAAAAAGGGTATTCTAAACTTTCCTTAAATTTTGAATATCAGTTTTGCATGAAAAGTTATGACCAAAAAGGTTTATTTGTTGCTCTATTGGGCCTAGTAGGAAAGGGGAAAGTTAAATTTTGAGTCCTTCCATACAAAGGAGCCCTATCTAATTTCTTTGTATGTGTTATAAATCCAAAAAGGGAATATGAAAATGACTTTACATTTCAAAGATCATGCTTACTCTATGAGTTATGATTGAAAAATCAGTTGTGGAAGGCTACTAGAAGAATGAGGGCTAATGAATGAAAACCCACCATTGAATGCTTAAGAGATTGGAAGTTTGGTTGTTTAAGGATTGTTTGAATTTTTCCTCCCCTACCCTATATCAAATTGGTATTAGATCCCAACAACCTAGGTAAGGAATTTTTTAGAGTTTATGTGTTGTTTTTTTTGCAGGTGTAAGGAAGAATTTAGATACCAAAAGGCTAGACCAAGGAAAGAGAAAGAGGTCTGAGGTGAGGTATCACAAAGACAAGAAGAAGAAAGGTGAAAGAGACATTCTTGAGAGACAAGAATGGAAGAGTTGAGGAGAAAATTTCATAGATAATTGCAAAGTAAGGAGGTACCAAGCAAGAGATCAGTGATGAGAAAAGAGAGAAGTGAGATAAAGAAGGATGGGAGGTCAAAAAAAATGATTTTGAACAAGAGATAATAGAATGGAGACAAGCCTTAGATAAAATGAAAGAAATTTAAATAAGGATGGAAGGAAAAGGTAAAAAAAAAAGTGGTTTGTGTTTTACAATAAGAAAGGGGTTCAAATGTCCTATCAAGCAGATCATGCAAAAGAGAGAAAGAAAAGAGAGGATAGTCTAACCAAACATTGAAGAATCTTTATTGATGAGTGAAGAGAAACAACCATCTAAGAAAGGGGTAAGTTGTGAATTAGAAATAGGTTCTAGTACTATGTTGGTGAGTGAAAATGAGTTTTGTCCAAATCATAGAGAAGGAAGACAAAGATACAAAGGTGAGGTCAAGGATGATGTTAATGAGTAGGTATGTGCAGGATCATCATAGGAAAAACAGGCCCTTAAGTTTAAAAAAATTCAGAAAAATTAGAGTTAGGAAACTTGACGTAAAAATTTGAATAAGTTATCTATATTATTTCAAAAATATGTTAGAATAGAATCTGTAGAAAATTGAATGTAGTTTCTAAACTACTAGGTTTATTTTTTAAAAAAAATCTATTTGTGAAAATTTGAAATTTCAATGCAGTAATGCTTAAATTTTAGGGAAAAAATAAGTAGGTGTCTGTTTGACCACCCTAATCACAATAAAATGATAATATTTTTTATAATATTTTAGATATAAGTAGAGGACTTGTCTCCAGATGTGATGCATATTTTTTATAACTTTTTTCCAAGTAAATAATTAATTATGAATTTTTATTACAAATTTTTAAAAATATAAAACTCGTATCTGACCACCTTAACTTGGTCAAAACTTCATGAAATTCAATTTTTTTTTTTTAATCCTATAGTATGTGAAGCATAGAATGTGATGCATGTTTTGGATTCAAAAAATGTGATACCATTTGAAAGCTATAGATGTTTTTCAATCAGCCTATCAATTAGGAATTTAGTCATAATTCAAATAGAAAATGAATAATAATTATTTATTTAATTGAAAGTAAAGCATAATTTATATTGGTGGAAAGCTGATAATCTCCTTTAAAAATCCTTTTCATTTCATCAATTTTGGGTAAAAAAAAATTGTCAGCCACATACCCATCATATCGCCACTTTTCGGCCCATCATGATCCTACACATACTCGAGTCACAAAAAGTTCCCACAGTCCATCATGGAGGACAAGGTGGATTTTGAAATCAAGATCAAACTCCAGACTATTATGACAACAATTGACATATTTGATTTTCCATGGGAAGTCCAGAGCATGTTGAAGGATGGCATAGACATAGTTGTGGATGAGTTTTCATATTCTTTATTCCCAATGCCAAGTATCAATCATTTATAGTTGTTTGAAAAGACTGCACTTGATTCTCATGTGCAAATTAAGCAAGGTGCATTGCAAGGTTCATATTTTCAATTATTTGAATGCAAGGATAGATATGTCCACTTAGTTAACCATGTTACACATATACCATTTGAGTTTGAGGATTCAAAGAGCCTTGTATCTGCTACTAGGACAATAAAGAGGGTTGTAGATGGGAAAAATAAGGTTCCTTTTGTGGATTTTTAGACCAAGTTACTTCAGTTAGTTATTGTTATGTTAGAAAGGTCACTAAGAGAGTGTAAAAAGCAGGGAAAAGAAGGAATAGCTGGTGATCGTGTTACACAAATAATTTTAGAGGAAAATCCTACCATTGTTATTCTCTAAGTGAAGGAGGAAGAGTAACATCAATTTAATGGGAAGACTAGTTAATTTTATTTGTCATTGCACAAGGTATCTCTTGAAGGTGAGTTGTAACATAGTTTATATAGTTTCCTTTGCCAAGTGTTCAAGAAAAACCTAAGTCAAGATGAAGCATGCATGGGATTGTTTTACATAAGACAATATGCAATGATCTAAAGCCAACAGTTAAGAGCTTTCAAGCATATTTCTTATATAGTTACTCTTCATTCAAGTGGAGCTTGAATATTTCTTCCCTAGGAGTATGGTTCAAGGGCACCCAAGTTTTGATGCCCCAGTAAGGGTCAAAAAGTGAAATTTTGTTGTGCTTGAGTGAATTTCATGTAATAAGGTTTTATAAGACCATTTCATAGGTGTTTCAGTTAGTTTGAGTCATTAGGGGGTTAATTAGTATGTAAATGCAAAAAGGTGTAAATGTTGTCAAGTTGCACAAAACAACTTTGCATTTTTCTTGTGCAATGGAATTTGAAACTTTGGAAGATGAAAGATTAGTTTGTAACCATTGAGGATCTTTTGGAAATTCCTTAATACCTAATTTATATCATCAACCCAAGAGATGGTATGAAATTTTGGTGAAGAAAATTTAGTAAAGATCTATGTTTTGTTGTATTTTGTAATGCTTTTTGTTGATCTAGAGAAGAGTATAGATTCATTCTACCTTCTCATGGTTTGAAACTTGATAGAACTTGTAGAGGAGTGAATCTTCTAAATTCTCCATTTTGTAGCACTTGATTTCATTGTGTTTGAAGAAAGTTAGAGCCATTTCACTAAAAACTACTTGAAACCCTAGGTAGGGTTGGCTCTAAGTGAAAAAATATGTTCTTATCTCCATTCCATTGCTAAAAAGACCCAAAATTGGTGGAATGTCTTACAGTAGGGTAGATTTTTTTTTCCTAAAGTTTTAGGAGCAGTGAAGATGGTTGGCACATGCTAGGTTGGATTTAACACCTAATATCTCCATATATCAAACCAAGAAGCCATGAGAGAAATTGCATTTTTGTGTTTGAAGAGATAAAGGAAGGCATTGTTGGTAAGTGCAACACGTTCTTGGGTGTATGATGACCTTATTAAGACTAGGGAGTGGTTTGAAAATCTCTAGAAGTCTTTTTGTGTGCAAGCCCTAGTGTTTGTCTAGCCTAAATTAGCCCTATTGGCCTAGTTTACAGTAGGACAGTCAATTTTTGACCCAAGGGTTCCAAAGAAACCCTACCCCACTTTTAGATATGTGTTGTAAGGGAAAAAATGGAATTACAAATTAACCTTACATTTTTAACATAAATTTTGATTCAAAAGTTATGACCAAAAAGGTTGATTTGCTACTCTTTTAGGCCTAGTAGGAAAGGGGAAAGTTAAATTTGGAGCCCTTCCATACAAAGGATCCCTATTTTATTTCTTGGTATATCTTGTAAAGCCCAAAAGGGCATCTAAAAATGTATTTACATTTTGAAAATCATGCTTACCCTATGATTTATGATTGAAAAACCAATTGTGGAAGGCTACAAGAAGAATGAGGGCTAATGAATGAAAACCCACCATTGAATTTTTAATAGATTTAAAATTTTGTTGTTTAAGAATTTTTTGAAGTTTTCCACCCCTACTCTATATCAAATTGGTATCATATCCCAAAAATCTAGGAAATGAAGTTTTTGGAGTTTGTGTAATTTTTTTTGCAAGTTGAAGGAAGAACCTGGATGCCAAAAGACTAGGCCAAGGGAAGAGAAAGAGGCCTGAGATGAGGTATCACAAATACAAGAAGAAACAAGGTGAAAGAAACTTGCTTGAGAAAGAAGAATGGAAGAGTTGAGGAGAAAATCCAGAAGAGACTTGCATAGTAAGGGGGTACCAAGCAAGAGACCAGTGATGAGAAAATAGGGAAGTGAGATAAAGTAGAAGGATGAGAGGGGGAAAAAAATGTATATTGAATAAGAGATAATAGAAATGAGACAAGCGTTAGAGAAAATGAAAGAAATTCAAGAAAAAATATGCAAGAGAGAATGAAACTTGAGATACAACAGTGTTTTGATAAGACATAACAAACAAGTGGTTGGCTTTTTCCAATAAGAAAGAGGTTTGAATGGCCTATCAAAGAGATCATGCAAAAGAGAAGAAGGAAAGAGAGGATAGTAGAACTAGACATTGAAGAATCTTTGTTGATGAAGGAAGAGCAACAACCATCTAAGAAAGAGGTAAGTCATGAATCACAAATAGGTTCTAGTGCTATGTTGGTGAGTGAAAGTGAGTTTATCCAAATCATAGAGAAGGAAGATATAGATCCAAAGGTGAGGTCAAGGATGATGATAATGCATCACAAAGAGTTCCCATAGTCCATGATGGAGGACAAGGTGGATTTTGAAATCAAGATTAGACCCCAAACTGTTATGAAAGTAGTTGACATATTTGATTTTCCATGGGAAATCCAAAGCATGTTGAAGGATGGTATAGACATAGTTGTGGATGAGTTTTCACATTATTTATTCCCAATGCCAAGTATCAATCATTTACAATTGTTTGAAAAGAGTGTATTTCAGTCTAATTTGGAAGTTGAGCAAGGTGAATTGCAGGGTTTAGATTTTATGTTATTTGAATGCAAGGATAGAGCTTTCCATTTATTGAATAGTACAGATTCATATGACTTTCTCATGGTCTAAAACTTGTTGCATCTTGTAGAGGAGTGAATATTCTAAATTCTACTTTTTATATCACTTCATTTCATTGTGTTTGAAGAAAGTTTGAGCCATTTTACTAAAAACTACCTGAAACCTTAGGAAGGGTTGGCTCTGAGTGAAAAAAATATTTTTCTCTCCATTCCACCAATGAAAAAGGCTCAAACTCAGTGGAATGGCTTAGAGTAGGGTAGATTTTTTTTCCTAAATTTGTAGGAGTAGGGAAGATGGTTGGAACGTGTCCGATTGGATTGAAGGTCTGATATCTCCATATATTAGACCAAGAAGCCATGAGAGAAATTGCATTTTTGTGTATGAAGAGATAAATGAAGGCATTGTTGGTAAGTGGAACAAGTTCTTGGGTGTATAAGGACCTGATCAAGACCACAAGGTCATTTGAAGGCCTCTGGAAGTATTTTTGTGTGCAAGCTCTAATGTTTGTCAAGCCTAAATTAGCCCTTTAGGCTTAGTTTATAGTAGGATAGTCAATTTTTGACCCGAGTGTGCCTAAGCAACCCTACCCTATTTTTAGATATGTATTGTAAGGGAAAAAGGGTATTCCAAACTAGCCTTACATTTTAAATATCAGTTTTGCATCAAAACTTATGACCAAAAAGATTGATTTATTGCTCTTTTAGGGTATGTGTAAAATCATGATGGGCCAAAAAGTGGCGACATGATGGGTATGTGTAGGGTATGTGGTTGATAACTTTTCTTTTACCCAAAATAGATGAATTGAAAAGGGTTTTTTAAGAAGATTTTCAACTTTCCACCAATATAAATTATGCTTTACTTTGAATTTAATAAATAATTATTATTCATTTTCTATTTGAATTACAACTAAAGTTCTAATTGATAGGCTAATTGTAAAACATTTATAGCTTTCAAATGGTATCACATTTTTTGAATCCAAAACATGTGTCAAATTCTATACTTTGCATACTATAATATTTAAAAAAAAAAACTAAATTTCATTAAATTTTGACCAAGTTAAGGTGTTTAGACATACGAGTTTTTATATTTTTTAAAAGTTGTAATAAAAAATTCATAATTAATTATTTACTTGGTAAAAAATTACAAAAAAAAATGTATCACATTGGGACATGAGTCCTCTACTTATATCTAAAATCTTATAAAAAAATATTATCATTTTATTGTGGTTAGGGTGGTCAGACAAACACCTACTTCTTATTTTTTCCCTAAAATTTAAGTACTATTGCATTGAAATTTTAAATTTTTGCCAAATAGATTTTTTCTTTTGTAAATAAACCTAGTATTTTAGAAACTACATTCAATTTGCTATAGATTCTATTCCTACATATTTTTGAAATAATATAGATAACTTATTCAAATTTTTACATCAAGTTGCCTAACTTTGACTTTTCTGATTTTTTTGCCACTTAAGGGCCTGTTTTTTCCATGATGATCCTGCACATACCCTTTAAGTCTAGTAGGAAAAAGGACAATTAAATTTTGAGAACTTCTATACAAAAGGAGCCCTATCTAATTTCTTGGTATGTGTTGTAAAGCCCAAAAGGGTATCTAAAAATGTCTTTACTTTTTGAATATCATTCTTACCCTATGAGTGATGATTGAAAAACCAGTTGTAGAAGGCTACTAGAAGAATGAGGGCTAATGAATGAAAACCCACCATTCAATGCTTAAGAGATTGAAAGTTTGGTTGTTTAAGGATTGTTTGGAGTTGTCGACCCATACTTTGCATAAATTAATACCTAAATATTTAGTATGCATTGACCTATTATGTGACATTTATGAACCTCGACTTACTGCTCTACCTAAAGAATTGAAACCTCAAAATTTTGATCAGATACCTGGTTTCATCAGAATTGCCAAGGAGGCTAACTATGACCATGTGCAAAGAATGAGGTCTTAAAATGACAAGGATGCTCATACTATTATTAAAGATAAAATATTTATTGAAAAAATGGATAAGGATGTTTCTGAAGGTGAATACCTATCTAGTAGTGGAGATGACAACATTGTTATGCTTGCAAACATTGTTGATGTTCCTTTGAAGGGTGATAACCAAAATAATGAAAATGAGAATTTTGATTACTCTCATGAGGAATATGAATCCTTTTGTGAAGATGACCTAGAGGCATCCTTCTTATTTAAGGAATGTAACAATATAAACACTCATGAGGTTTTTCCTACACTAGTGTATGAACAAATTTCTTGTGATGGATCCTTGACATGCAATTTAGCTGTATCAAAATTAGAATACCCTCGCAATATGGTTTATGATGAATTTCAAGAGAAGAGTATTTGTCTTTAGTGTATTGAGCCTAGGTTTAGTCCTAAAAATAATGGGATGTGGAAATAGCCAAAAGGGTCATGTTTTGGAATGCTTGTACAAAACAGAAATAGAATGTAATAGTTTCATAGCACAAATGGACATGATCATTTTTAACAAGGATTTTGTTGAAGAAACTTATTTGCTTGAAAGTAAGAGATTTCCAAGTTGTAGTGATTCCAACACATATGAGTCAACAAACCTATCAACTAATGATGCACTTGAATACCTTACTATTGATCATATTAATCCTAAGTTTTTTGACCATTCCTTTGAAACATTTCATTTCAATTTGAGAAATGATTTGAGGGGAGGATTGGAGTATGTTAATGAGCCTAAAACAAAAGTATTTTTTGATGCTTGGGATAGCATGGATATTTCTCTTTATGGGAATGCTATGGAATCCGATGAATCAATTTCCCAAAGAAGTGGAGCATAGGTTAGCATAATTGGTTTATACTCCTCTGATGAATGTGATCACCAATTTGAATAGAAGTTTGTGTATGAAAATTTCTTGTTCATCACACAAAGTGAATGTGTGGTTAATGTGGGACATAAGTTAGATGGTAATGACCCTGGAAAACTAGAAATAAAATTGTAGTATTACTTGAAAGGGTTAGACTATATGCCCATAGATGGGAACCCTGAAAGGAGTATGCATGAGCGTTTCCATTTTAATAGGAAAAATGAATCTAATATCAACCTATATGAGGATGTTGATCAGATGGATTATGAATGCTTCACTTTCCCTATCCATTGAATGGGCATTTGGTGGAATATGATGGCAGGTTGAGTAAAAAAGAATGTTATATTGATCATGTATTTCAATTAGTATTTGATTATAGTTCACAATTAGATATGAATAATAATGATAATAATAAGTTCAGACACATGTCTATTGTGGTTGATTTCAATGACCACAACATGATCAGTAGGTGGGAAATTTGTGAGAATATTTTTAGCCTCAACATGGTACAGACACTAGAAAACAACGATTTTGATAGAGGTAAGTACCAGTTCTAAGGTTGGGGTGCCTGGGGCCACCAAGTAGAGTTGTAGCCTAATAAAGTTGCAGAGTGAAAGTAGAAAACTTGCACTTTAGAAGGGATTCAAAGATATTGGAGACAAGATTTCTTGGTTTAAATTTTGTACCCTATGTAAATATTGTACATATGATGTTTGTTTTGATAAGGTTTTATTGCTTGGTTTTGGTAGGTTCTTGGTTTTTGGTTTGTTGTGTTTGGTCTTCTACACCTTTGATTATGGAATCTTGCTATATTCCTAAGGAATAGACATCCCAAACTGGAGCCATTGATGGAACCCCTAAATTCTTTTGGGTTCCATTCCTAAACTCTACAATTAAATAAGTCAACCTCAAATGTCTAGACTTAGGGTTTTTGCCCACTAATATTTCCTTGGGATTTTGTAGTCAAAATATCTCATAGGAAACCTTTGAATCAAAGACCTTGTCAATGTTATAATCTATCATTGACCTCTTATTGCCTGTCCCTGATCATCCTAAAGTGTCTTGAGTCATTGAAGCTCGTGGGGTAACCAACCCCTCTTGCCTAGGTCTGAAATTATTTTATTTTTTAAGGTTGATCAATTGTCCTTATTTGGCCTTTACATCCTTTGAAATAATATTTTCTAAGTCCTTTGAGGCCTTTTATATGATTTCCTAGGTAGTTCCCTTCTTGAAATGTAATACCCCTCATGTTACTGCTTGTTCTTGACATTCTCTGTGGTTATTATGTTGTGGTAGCTTAGATTGTTACTATTTATAATACTCTTATGATGCCATGGATATTATGATGATATTTTATTACGATTGTTTTGATGAAGTTATTTGGAATGCAGTAGACTAGAGAATAGTTTTTGATGATATTGATGCAAATTAATGTAAATTTATAATGCGATAGATGATGATATGAATTGGTGAGGTGACAGGTAGCATCACTCATTCGTGAGTGCCCTGCTACACTACAAATCCTTCTCACAATGCTTTGTAATTGATTATATGTATATATGTTGTGTATCACCTTGTTGGATGCAGGCTTTGTAAGAATAAGACTTGATTCCACCTATTTCGATAGGTCTGGGCGAGCATTGAAACAACCCAAGGGCAGGAAGTTGAATAAAGGTGACATGGAAGTAACTCCGTTCCAAGGTGTCAACAGTCTTGTACCTTCTTGGTTTGTGCGTCTTGGTCATAGTCATTGTGTTGTTGCATTGGTCTTTGTATGTCATTGTGATTTTATGATTTATCTAATGTGGTGTATGGTTTTATGTTGTGATTTAAATAAATTAAACAATCAAATAATTAAATAATTAAACAATTGATAAAATAAAAACATAAAATAATAAATAAATAAAGCAATAGATAAATGTTAGTAGTAGTTATAAAAATATTAAATTTATTTCAAATCTTGCAAATGGTTGATTTTAATTATTTTAATGTACATGTAATTATTTTAAAAAGTAGTGTGGAGAGGATAAATAAATAAACAAATAAAAATTCAATTTTGTGGATTTAAATATATTTAATTTTTTTAATCAAATGCATGATAAAAGAAAATGAAATGCAAATGCATGAAAAAGGAAACAAAAAGGAATTTAAAGGATTAATAATTATTTTGTTTTATTTCTTAAGATGTGATTTCTGGTATTCACGGGAAGAGGAAATGGAAGAGACTTTTGAGTGTTGTTTTTATTTAGGGATTTTTCTTTGCATGGGGTTGCGATCTCTTTTCTGGATAATTCGGGAGAAATCATTGAAGAAGAAGGATCAGTTTGAAGGAAGATTAGGATCTGTTGCTGGAAACAATCGGCAACGAGGAATTAGTTCTGCAAGAGGGATAAAGCTTCTACAGATCTTCTTCAAGCATAGGACGCCAGGGTCTTTCTCATTTTATTTATTTACTTAGCATCAAATGAAATAAAAATTTCTTCTCTATGTATGAAAATTTTCTCCTAGGGTTTGAAATTTAATGATTGTGGAAATGAAAATCTTCTGGGTTTTAGAAATTGTTTTGGACTGTTATTCAATTGAAGGAAATCTTACCAGGGTTCAGCATTGTAGTTTATTAAACGAAATTATTTGTTGGGTTTTGGACTGTTGTTTATTAAATTGAAACTTTGATTAGAATTTTGGAAATAACCAGTATTACTGTAGCTTTGTTCTGAAAAACATAATAAATCAATTAAAATTAACTTCCTTACTGTGAATTAGGGGTTGTGTTTATATATATATTTTTCCAAATACGTTCTGTGTATAAATGTATATATGTACAGTAACCTGTACAATTGATTTTTATCCTCTGTTTCAAAATATATTAATACAGTATATATATATGCATATATATACATATATATATGTAAATATTGAATGAAAATTTAATTCATAAGGTTTGAATCTCATCATATTTCTGTTGGCACTATTAATGTTATTTCTTTTGGTATTATAAAAATTGTGGCTAAGTGGTGGTTCGGCCTCGGTTGTACCCACCACCCAGCAGACCCTGTACCGTGTGACAGTTTGCGCACTGTCCATGGCAGTCCTTCGGACTGCAGTGGATAGTTCATAGACTATCCACGGCCAGGTTCATTTTTCCGTGCTTTGGTGGTGGTTCCCATTCGAAATGAATGTGCTCTACTTTGTTTTAAAATGAAAATTTATTTAACTTTTAATGTGCGCGTATATTTTTATAAATATGTATATGTATAGATACATACATACATATATATATATATATATTTATTAATTCATTTAATTAGATTTCATTGATTTAATTGTTAAGTTAATCAATTAATTCTGTCTGTAACCAGTTTGTTTATTTTTCTGGTATAAAAAAACAAAATTTTATTATAGTGAAAATATGAAAATTGAAAGGAATTTTTTTACTAATTTGTTAAATTATGAATTTTGATAGGATAATATAGTCAAAAGGACAATTTGTGAATATAGGTCAGCATTGATAATTTAGTTCTTGTTTTAGTGTGTATATTGTGGAAATGGAATTTATTATGGAATTAAAAAAAAAGAAGTTATTTTCTTTTATGAAGTTGAGTCTTGTAGATTTGTTGGGTTCGGGACATTGTGAGTTCATAGATGTGGGAACCCTGTGGTGTTAAAACTGTAGTCTTCTAGAGGATTGTGATTTTGTTGAATTTATATTTCTTTTCATCTTGAGTTTCTGTTAAGATATGTATTACGAATGGGGTGTACCGAATTGTGAGATTTTGTCATGGTATTTAATTTGCGAGATGGGTTATGCCTCGTGTATTGTTTTGTTGTTGTATTTCGATGTTTATGATTGGAATGGTACAACCCCTATTTTCTTCTTGGTTTTGATTGGGTCTCTAGGGAGAGTGGCTCCTCGTGGGGGCCAGCACCCCGCTTAAGGGGAAGGGCTCAGGATAACCCACGAGTGAGTTAGTAATCAAGTGAAAACCTAATAATTAACTTAGGAGGGTTGGGTAGTAATATCATTATAAGATTTAAAAAATGGATGCCTCGTCTTCATTAGTGCTTCCACAGACTAATGGAAGGCTAAGAAGGCTATGGTTGGCAAGGTCGTGACCTCGTCTTCACGAGAGGGTTATGGCTCTGCATGAGTCACCCTATGGACTGGCACCTCTAGTTGGGAGGAAGGGCACAGGATAGCCATATATGGGACCGGTGCCTCCAGTTGGGAGGAAGAGCACAGGATAGCCCATGTAGGACTATGCAATGACACTCTCCCCTAGTTGCCCATGTGTTTTATTTTATAATTATGTTCCTCTGGAAGTAGGTTATGGGAGTTGGTTTGGATTATTGTTAATTGGATTTAAATTTATTTATGATTATTGTTTTAATACATCTTTAGTATACTTTGTGGTCTTGTATGATCTCATTTTTATTTTGATTTACAATTTTGTACTTTTATGGTACTGTGATATGATGTTATTGTTTGTTCATTGTAATTTGGAGTATTGTGTTATGGATCTATGTTGGTACTTCATGTATGTTAGTACTTCAGTTGACAGTCTTGGTCGAAGTTACTTCTCTGTCACCTCTTAGCATGGGGGTGATTAGGTGGAACGTGCTCTGCACACCGTAGGGTTCCCCATCAGCGTTCGTTGGCCAGTCTCATCCGGTTGAAGATCTGTATCAGTTGATCTCTATGTATTTTGATAATCTTGTATAATGTATTCATCCCACATGATTGGGAACCATGATGTAAACTATATGGATATGATGTATAATTAAAAGATGTTGTAATGTAAGTTCAACCTTGTATCCTTGTTTGGCTATGAGATTTCTTATGGTTTTACCTTATGAAGGAAACTATGTATATATTTAATGTGGTCATTAATAGCTCTTTGTGGTTAGAATGATATCTTATGTGTTGATGTTTTGTAATGTTTATTTCGATGTGACCTCGTGTGCCCCAAAGAACAAATTTGGTTATATCATTTGTATTGTAATGAAGTTTATGTTCATATTCATGATAATTTAATATTGGTTGTATTGATTAATTTTTTTTCCTTAATTTTATTTTTTTTCTTTTTATGTGGTTGTTCTTTGGGGCTTGCACGGCGGGCATTACATGAAACAACTTATGGGCATGTAATAAATTGTTTCACTTAGATCTCATCTATCGCTTCTCTTCATCACTCATCGTAGATAGCTTTATGATTTTGAAACATGTATTAGTGATGAAAAATGAGTGGTATTCACTATGTTTCATGCATTGTGAATAATTTTTGACTTTTTAGTATTGTATTAGCGATGCACGATGCTTAATTTTCTCTTTGCATCGTTGGAGGTTTCAAATATCTTTAATTGCTCTTGACTTTTGAGTTTTCACTAGTAAAATTTGGCAAATAAATGACTACGTGACTAAAAGTTTTAGTCACGTGACTATCACTAGTAGAATTTGACAAATAAATGACTAATATGGTCATTTATAAGTGACTAATTTGGTCATCGGGTAAAATCACAACTAAATGATTAAATAAATTACTATTATTAGATAGATAAAAATGACTAAATAAATGTGCTCATTATATTAAAATCTTGGCCATAATTTTCATTTTAATAAACATTCTCTAAAACCTTTGTCAAGACCTTATTTTCAATTGTAGTCTACCATAATTAATAATAAAATATTACAAATAAAATTACTAATTAATATTTTTGTGGAATAATTATTTTGTTTTGTGGTGTCATCATTATATGAACACCAAAGTTTCTTCTAAATTGAATACCCAACTCCTCAAAGGGCCCAACTATGTAGTATGGAAGATAAATATGCATACAATTCTCAAATATATACTAAGCTACTTATAAGTTTACATACTCTACATTTACTGGAGGAAAATAATGATATTACAATTATTTTACAAGTATTTTTATATAAATTAGTTAAATTATAATAGAAGAGATAAATATGGAGATAAAAAAGAGAGAGATAGAGACGAAGAAATATAGAGGTAGAGAAATAAAGAGGAATAGAGATATAGATGGAGAGAAAGATTGAAAGAGAAAGGAATAGAAAAAAGAGAGATAATACAAGAGAGAAATATAAGAGATAGAAAGGGAAAGAGAGATAGAGAAAAGAAAAACTAACTTTTGATTACTTGTTTCATGAAAAAAATCCTAGAATGGTATGTGTCCTTGGGGAGTTATGATCAAGGTAGCATGACGTTTGATATAGACAGACAAACTTATAGAGAGAGAAAGACATAAAAGAGAGAGGGAGATAGAGATAAGATATAGAGAGAGAAAGACATAAAATGGATAGGGAGATATATATAAGATATAGAGAGGTGGATAGAGAAAAAATAAATTGAACTCCTATAATAAATTTACTATTACAAATATATATAGTTTTGTCTAATGAAATTTTTTATTTAAAATATATATTTATTGAGTGAATGCTAATTGAGACCTTTGTTACATGAACAAAATCATTTGCTAAATAACCTACCAATTGACCTCATGTACTACACATATGTGTGAAAAAATACACCAAAATTTTCTCTAATTGACCTTTCATACCTCTTCGACGTACCTATTGCAAACCAAGGTGCAACTGCTAGTAATAATTTTATATATGTACTTAACATGTCAAAATGTGCTCATTATTAAAATCTTGGCCATAATTTTCATTTTAATAAACATACTCTAAAACCTTTGTCAAGACCTTATTTTCAATCGTAGCCCACCAAAATGGAGAATTGAAAGTCAAAAACTTATTTTCAGGTATAATTTTCTAAAATATCAAAGTGAAATTCAAAATCTTATTTTCAAGGCACCCCACCAAAATGGAGAAGTGAAAGCGTGACACTTGATTTAGGGTTGCAACCTCTACCCATTTTTTCGCATCAGACACAATTTGTGAAAAATCTTGTGGTAAGTCGCTTTCCATGGTTTCAATTAATTTTACTTTTCAAATCTTTATGCGACCAGACCATTTTTTATTGTGTTAAGAATGATTGCTCATTGCATAGGTGAATTTACTATATTGTTCAAACTTATTTTAAAACCAAGGATTCATAACAAGGCTTGCCTGTGTTAATCTTAATCTTGAAAGTAGGTGGTCTTGAATAGGAGCAACACAATGATTACAAGAATATTACATTTCACTGCTAGCTTTTCCAAAACAATTGCCAAATAAATGAGGATAAAATAGAATTGCTTCAAAACAAAGAGGTAGACATATTATAGTGCAACCAACAAATATTCTGAAATAATAAGATGACAATTCACTACTACATAGAGGGGCCCTTTAAGACGATAATTTAAGACAAAATACTAATTTTATCTTAAACATATTTAAGTTATATTTTTTATTTTAAATTATCTCAAATTAAGACAATAGAAATTAAACATATTTAAGTTATTTTTTTAATTTTATATTGTCTCAAATTAAGACAATAGAAAAAATACCTTTTCCCTAAAAATATAATTAATTTTCCCACACCTTTTCCCTAAAATAAAAACTGATGTGTTTTCCCATCTTTTCAATGGCTTTAAGTTGGCTCTCCCATTTTCTGCTATAGCCATGGTGTTGCACTTGGGATGTAGTTTCTTTTGGCAGGAAGGCTTACAATGGGTGTGGCGGGAAGTGATCATTGTATTGGCTTTTTAATGATCAAGATTTGTAGAAAATATTATGCCCTAATTGTCATTTTCTTCAACCCATGGGCCATCTGCAAGCAAACAAGTAATATAGTTAAAAACCCTAGATCTTTATGCAAAACAAAATTGTTCTAAAACAAATCGTTGTAAATTAATGGTCAATTTTCATTTTTTATCTCAATAGATTTGATACAATTAGTGTTCTCAAACTAATTTTCCACCTACTGATGACAACTATAAATTCATTCCTAATTATTTCATTATATGGTGGTGTGACTGTGAATACACAAGCAATTCAGTTATGATAATGGTGAATTTAAATAAGAACCCTCAAATTTTTCACATTTGTTTTCAAGTCTGTTTTTGATATCACATTAGATAAGATGAAAAAGATCTAAAATTTTACATAGAACACAGGTGAATGTAAAGATAGAGACACTAGGGATTCAAAAGGTTATGGGCTTTGCGTCTACTAGGTGAGCCTTTCTGCATGCTGATATTTTTGTAAATTCAGAACAATATTTATTTGAAATGGCATTTTCAGCACTCTGATACAAGCATCACTACTACATCCAAAGAGGTTTTAAGACACTAGCATCTACCAGGTGAGCCTTTCTGCATGCTGATATTTTTGTAAATTCAGAACAAATTTTATTTGAAATGGCATTTTCAATACTCTGATACAAGCATCACTACTACATACAAAGAGATTTTAAGACACTAATTTAAGACAAAAGATTTAATTTTCTTATTGTCTTAAATTAAGACAATAAGAAAACACATTTCTCTAAAACACATTTTTATTTCCCTCCACATTTTCCCTCCACATTTTCCTTATGCATTTCTTTTTTATTTTAGGCTTTTCCCTCTTTATCTAAATTCTCCTACTTCCTGATTCCTAAACGACAAAGAACAAACAGAAGAACATAAAAAATAGAAGAGCCAAAGAATAGGAACAAAGGCATTGAGGAACATATACGACAACTGACATGGAGAAAAGTGATCAGCAGACAGGGGTCACAAAGCACAACAAATAGGGGGTTTTCCAATAACGATAAGGGCTGTTTAGAGAATCAACATGGGTCCAGGGTCTGGGGCAAGCTATAGTAATAAAGCTTCTATGAAGGACCTAATTTAAGCAACAGGTGTGCCCCACGTTTTGTCTTTTTTTGTTGGTAAATGCTATGGAATTCGGCTTTACACCTGTATATTGCATTTGCTCGATAGTTTCTAATGTCTTTTCAACAAATCCATCTTGTGCATACCTTGCAACCATTCAAGCCCTAAGATCACATTCATTCAAGGAATTTTGTCAAGATTAAGTCACACGCCTTGTCCATGCTTCCACTTTTTACTGAAACAATTCATACGCCTTGTCTATGCGCCTTTCACTTTTTGTTGTCAAACAGCTCACGTGCCATGTCTACGCTTCTTGAATTTTGCATACATGTCTACCAACAAAATTGGAACTACTACATCTAAAAACTATAACTCCATCTATTTTATTTCTTGGTAGACACCCTTACCCTATCTGAAATGTCCCATTTTGGCACAGGCAGAATGGAAGTTGGAAAAGGTTGAGCAATCTGGCCTTAGGCTACTGATCTCATTTGGTTGAGAGTTTCAAAAGCCCGTTCGATAAATCCATCCCATGCATATCTTGTTATTATTGCATTCCACGAGACCATGTTTCTCTGATGCCTGGTCGAACTTATTAATGCACTCCTGCCGGCTAGGAAGATCTAGGGTTGGGAGAGTAAGTGCTTTCTTCGGATCGATGGATCTTGTAGAAGGGGTAGTTCCCATTCCATCAGTTCCCAACCATTTCATGGAACCTGAGATAGGGTTGGGAAGGTAGACGAATCCAGAGCTAGTGAGGGACCAAGGAATCCTATATTAGGTCGAGTGTTCAAGGGCTTATGACTGTACATAGTGGTGGACTTTATCTATGGCTTTTTTCTCCCATTGATGGGATCGTTGGTCATTGATATCCGTGTACTTGGGAGGAATAGCTTCTATGTGGCAAGTGATGCAATGCAATTGAAGTAAGATCTCATGTGGGGAGTTGGATGGAGAATAAGGCATTCTTTGCCTTATCCTAAAATCCACATTACTTACTGTATAAACCAACCACCGATATTTACTAGCACTACCTTACATCTACATATCCTCTTACTAAGCTTTCTTGGCCCTGCACAGGTGTTATTCTCTTTCTAGGATTTCTTCACCCTGCACTGGTGTTCAATATATAAGCCTTGAGATTAGAACATTTTATTTTCTATTCCATAACCTATCGTATTCTTACAGTGTGTAGTGTTGATTCAATAACATAATCAAAATCTGACCATTGATCACAATCTATATCAAAAAACCAACCATCAACCACCCAAGAGCAATAAATAGACCAAATTTCAAGTTTAATACTGCAAAAATCCTTTGTCTCTATGTACAAAACAATTACAATACAATATACATGCAGGCAATCCATTGTGCTAACACGTGCTAATGTTCAAATTGTACCTTGCCTGTTACAGCTCCAACTCAATTCAAGTATATGTATAAACTATATTTCAACCAAAGAAAATGCAGACATGACCAGTTCTTCTTAAAAGCATATGTAATTACAGTGTCTTGTAATTAATATATGGCATTTTAGACTCTCAATGTAGATTAACCTACCCCAAATATGCTTTTAAAGATAAATTGCAGGCCCATCTAAAATTGGCACTACACTAGTCTATGAAATTTTTGAAAATCTTGGCCTAATAGGTATTCAAAATCATGATAGATCTTATCAATCGCTGCAAGTTCACCTATCTTTGAAAATTTGAAGCACTAAACCTAAATTTTTTGGGTCTTTTAACTAGTTAAAAATTATCAGCAGTTGACCAAAAAAGCTAGCTTGCAATTTTCAATTGAAAATAAATAAAAAAATCCAAACATGTGCTTGTTGCGTTCGGTAGAACCAGCATTGGCTCTATGTATAAGAATAAACTATTTATATGATGTAAGTTGTCTGGTTACAACTATTGCCATTGGTTCCCAAGGGATCATGATTGTGGATGCATTCATGGTGGGTAATCTATAATGGTTGTTCTGATGTTGGAGGCTATGACAATTGACATTTCCTCGGGCGACAATTTCTCTCGCTTCAACCACAATGGAAGACTACTTATGCTATGCTCACAAATTTATCGGGTACAATGGGCTGAGTGGATATCCAATACTTACGAGCCATGTCAATCTTGGAGACTTGATCAATGGTAGTTAAATGGACAAATGTTGTCTTGCCAAGAAAATATTTGTATTCAAAAGCGAGGAAATTGAAACGATGGTTGTTTCTATCCCAAAACTATCAACCCATTTTTTGTGCAAATGTAAGGGTGGTATAAAAGGGGATTGAAAATCCCATTAATAGGTTTGATTGGCAGATGTGGAGTAGTTTTTTGATGTGACAAAAGACATAGAACAAATTGCAAAGTTCAAGATGTGTAGAAACTTTCCAAAAAGACAATTAATATGGTTGGGTCTCTATTATAAATTGCATGATATAGTGAATGAGATGCCATTATCATACTCTTTTTTGGAGTTTTTCCACCCTTATGATTTTTAGGACATATCATCATAACAAAATATGAAAGAGGAGAATAGAATAAAGTTGATAGAAAAACTCATAATTAAGGGATTAGTAGAGTTATCAATCTAATGTATTATGAATCAACATATCCATTAAATAATCCTCACTCCCATTTTTACAGAATGGAAGGTGTAGCAATATAACTCTTGAAAATTCGAGAAGCAATACAACCATTATCTACATTGTGACTCCATTGGGAGCTCATGAACTCCACATTATCATCAACTTGCAAGTGGAATATGATTGTGTTACTAAATAAACCCTAAACCACTACAATAAGTACACACTAATAGTAAAGAAGTTAAAATTATGGAATGTTATCATATTTGGTGGTAATGTTGGAGTTATGAATAAGAAAATGCATGTCACAAGTTGAAGTATGTAATATGGGCTAACACAGTAAACTACATAGTAGCTATTGGTAAAAATCTATTTGAACTTATGAATGGATTATATGCCAATATGATAAATAGTTTGAATATCTTAGTGTATCATCTACTACAAGATATTTAAGAGAGATAAATTGATGCAAAATTCTCATATAATTTTCAAAATAGTAGTGTTTGATGATAATAGGAGGATTGCACATGAAAATATAATGTTACAAAAATAGGCAAAAAATGTCTCTTTGACAAGGCAACATTGCAATAAAAATTCTAGGTTGGAGACATTGTCCTCATGTGGAATGCTAGAATAGAGGATAAAGGAAAACATGAAAATTTCTATGTTTTATGGATTAAGCCATAGAAAATTACAGAGTATGGTAAATTATGGTCACTATCTTAGGGATTTAGTGGGAGATTTAATGGAGCTACTAGTTCATGCTGTTCATATTAAACATTAATTTAGGTAAGTGATTATTTCTTACCTTATACATACTATGTTTTGTTGTTTTGTCTTATTTATTTTACCATTGTTTTCACAAATCATGTAACTGCATGTAGATTCTTGGTGCTTATAGATTTCAATTCTTTTCTGTAGATATTAACAAACGAAATCTACAAAAGTGTAGAACACAGAAGTATTGCGAATCTTTTTCGCTGGCTTTAACTCATCCTGATGATGGATCATGGAGTATAATCTGAAACATTGATGATAAAAAATATTACACAGTCAAAATCCAGAAATATTACTATATTGATATCATGGATTGTAGAAATTTAATGTTTTTAAGCTAATAATTTGTTGAAATATAGGGAAAAAATTGTTCTCCTCACAGACTTCGTATGTTAGCTAGAGGAAAATGCTTTAAATTCACTAGAAGATAAAATCTTTCTTTTTTTATATCTGATGATCTATAAGTACAAGTTTGAGTTTCTAAATTTGTTCTACTGACAATGTGCAGGCTAATTGATGCCCATCTATTCTCATTTGTTGTTGGGAAAGCCTTGATGGTTGATATTAGGAAATTGAAGAATATAGATCAGAGAGGAGCTCTAGATAAAGTAGGTGTACTAAAATATTTTATAGAAGTGTTGGAGGTAAGTCCCAGTAGGAATTGATAACTTTATTTTGTCATTAATTTTAATGATAATAGAATATTTATCTTTTTTTTCTCATGTAATTATTTGGTGAAAATATGGTATTTTACCTTTTGAGAATAGCCAGAAAACTCTTTATTGTTTGTATCTACCCCTTCTTTCCTTGTATTTGATATTTGTATTATCCTTAAAACTTGTTTTTTAGGTGAAAAGGTTGTCTGTAGGTTCTTCGGGATTTAAATTAGAATGAAAAAGTCATCAGTTGGAGAATTTTCACATATTTTGGTAACTTACAATTTCCCACAAAAAGTTAACTAAAATTTTATGATTTCAATTATTTGCCCCATACTCATCCATTATTGATGGACTGAATGAGATGATTTAGAACTGCCAAATTGTTCCAGAAAGCAAGAATTTGAGAGCTTCCTTGCAAAAAACATGTATTATAAATCTTGCAATCATTATAATCTAGCAAGTCTCTTCTAGAGGATCTTTGCCAAACAATCATGAGCTCTTGGGCTGTGACCACATTTTTTGTTTGAGTCATAATGGGGATGGCGTTAAGAGTATGTTGCACTCTGTAGCTCAAGAAACAATTGAAGCAACATGGTTGCCATCACATTATGATTGAATTTAGTGATAGAGTTCTCATGCAAAGCTCCATGTTTGGATCGATATATTGTAAATAATTTAGTTGCATTGTCTAGCAGATGCTTTCTTTTGTTGTAAATTCTTTCTTTAGCTAGTGAAAAATCTATAGACAATAAAAAAATAAAAATCAGCGGAAATAGTAGACCATAAAGTGTTTAAAAATATGAATATTAGAAAAAAAAGTTAATAAAATCTTGAAGCTTAAAATTGGTTTTTTTGCTCTTTCTTGTAATGTTTTTCACTTGACTAATTTTAATTCCTTAGTGATATCAAATACCATTTGTAATGTCAAAAGGAGTTTTGCTATTGAGTGATCAAATAATTACCTAAATTTGTATGTCAGGGCATGTACTGTGTATTATTTTGATATACTTACTATATGGTCCCATGGGGGGCTTGGGCTTCTATTTTCATGGATCAAGTGGTCCCATGAAGCAAAAAAATTTATGCTACAGGATTAATTGGAATCTTTTCCTAAAAAATAGCATCCCTTACCTTTTAGGACTGCAAATTTCAGTGGGTGAAATTGAGGTGGGGCTAAAATTGCCCCTACACCTTAGGAATTTTTTCTACCACTTGTCTATCACTTAACATTTTAAACCAAAACTGAACATCAACCATTCTCGATATGAGAACCAGAATTATGGAAAATTTTCACCAAAACTTTACTACATTAACCAAAGGCAACCTGTTTTCTAGCAAACATAGTAAAGCATAACCTTTGACATAGTTACATTCACCATAATATTCTGGAATGAAACCAAACATTAGCCATTCTTGTTTGCATAACTGAGTTTTTTTAAAATTCTCACTATATGTTGACTACACTATTAAAGAACACCTAGTTTCCATCAATACATAAGGACACAAAGACCACATACCTACACTCAGAATAGCACTCTGGTTTTCATAAAATTTTAGTTTTTGTTTTATATTGGTATTGGTATGTGTAAATATGTCCTCAAATATGTGCTATAAAAAAGCAATTATCATTCCATCCAAACCTCAAGCTAGCTTGCAAAGTACATAAATCAAATCAATGACCTGGGCTGTTTAAAGTTTAGCCAACCTCTTATAAAAGAGGTAACACCTTTTTAAAAACTAAACTAAGGACAAAAACACATAAAGCTAATATTGTAGCATCCTTCAAAAGCACGGGAGTTGTCACAACATCTATCATTATTTAGTTTAAGAACTACCATTGCTACTTGATGTCTACCTCTTGCATTTTTAGTAATTCTGTCTCAACAATGTTCAAAACCTTTGACTTTAACTCTAGTATAATTATCATTATTTTGTAAGACAACTTTAGTACAATTTTAGCACTATATTGAACATTTGAAAACAAATGAGAATACAAACCTAAATTGGCCATCTTTTATCACATTCAAAATGACATTATCCTTTACTTCAACAACTTGGATCTAATGAAGAGCCACTTGATGACTACTCGATTTTCTTTCCTTTGGCATTGAAACAGAGATTAAAACCAAAATTTTGGTTGTTGGTGACTATGATTGTATGTTTATTTATTTTGTATGAAAGCTTTGTCTTAGGTTATTAATAAGTTTGTATAAGCAAGTTGTATAGGTGACTTGGAGGGTTGAGGAGGTTATCTATATAAGGGTATTTTTTTATCTTTTTCTTATTTGTTATTGTCCTAAATTTGACATTTGCTTCAATTTGTGCATCTTTGGAAGGAGAAAATATTGTTAACTTTATCAAAATATAAGTAGTGTTCATAACATGCTGAAAAAAGAAGTATTGACCAATAAAGAGAACAACTCAGAGGTTGCATATGGTGGGGCTTTATGGGACATCTTTTGTAGGGAGGATGTGTTGAAGCTACAAGCCTATTTGTGGAAACATTGGAAAGAGTTTAGGCATCTCAATGGTGCTCAGTAAATTTTGTAAGTGTTATTTGTCATGTTAAAATTATTTCTTAATAAAATTATATTATTGCAAAAATGTCATGTATAGTATGTTGGTTTTTGAATTTAAAAAATATATATATTTGTGCTTCAGGTTGTACATCCCATTCATGATCAGACACTCTTCTTGAATGAAGATCATAAAAAGAAGTTGAAGGAGGAGTTTCATAAGTAGCATTTGAGGCTTTGTGTGGTGTTGTTTTTTGACTAGGCATGATGGAGCACATATTTTTGCAACTAACTATTCTTTCTATGTGGTCAATTTGTTTTCCTTACAAAAGTGGAGCCATGGAAATTTGTGCAACATCTTGGTGAGGCAGTATTTATTCCAGCAGGATGCCCTCATCAAGTAAGAAATTGCAAGGTGAGATACTGATATCAAATAATCTTTGATATTTTCTTCCTTTTTTCCTCTTTATGTAATGTGATTATTACGAGTTTCAAGTTCATATTGCGACAAATTCTCTAGTGCTTTTCAAAAAAAGAAAAATCTTTAGATATAGCAAGACTATCAAAGATAAAAAGTGTTATCCTTGGGTTTAAATATTACATTTTTTCTTGGAAAAAGTAATGTACTTGTTTATAAGGTTTAAAAGCATGGTCAACTAGTTTGGGACCATCAAATCCAGTTCTGAGATTTCCTGATAGGTGCCATTCCCAATGTTCTTGCATCCACATGTTTGGATTTTGAATGAGAGAAGGATGTCAAAACATTGGTTCTCCACAATAACTTGACATTCAGAATCACAATTAGATGTATATTTGTTCAGCCTTCATTTATATACTGAGTATGCTTTGAGTGATTTTGGAAAAAAACTTGAGCTATTTCAAGACTTTTAAATATTCAAAACAATTAACTTGGGTATGAAAATAATAATGTTTACTTTGAGACACAGTATGCTCAAAACCATCAAATCTAGTTCTGATATTTTTTGATAATCACCACTCCCAATGATTTTGCATCCACTTGTTTGGATTTAAAATTAGAAAGAAGGATGAAAAAACATTAGTTCTCCACAATGACTCAGCATTCAAAATCACAATTAGATGTATAGTTGTTGGGCCTCCATTTATATGATAAGCATGCTTTGAGTGCTTTAGAAAAATGATCTTGAGATATAGAAAGACTTCTAAATCCTCAATCCTATCCTGCGGTGTTGTAGGAGCCACGAGGAGCTCTAAAATGTGTGAATCTTAGATTATGGAAGTACATACAATCTATGAGATGCCACATGGATCAGATTCAAAGAATGGCTCTAAAGAATAGAACAGAACCATAAATTCCAATAACCAAATTCCCATGTTCAAGTGCTTAGTCCAAATAAAAATACTCCCACTCGAGTTTCACTAGCACATACTTTGACTTACGATGATGATGATAGATTTGAGTGAAATGCCTATATGTATATGTCTAATAATAGTAGGGGGGTCATATCCCTGGGTAATGTTCAATATATTTGTGCTAACATGCTTCCCTTGTTATGAACCAAGTAGTTCACTTAGAAAGGAGATGATCAACTTTTTGTTTTAACTACTGGAAGAAATAATGGGTTAGGAGAAGCAATGAAAGATGGAACTTACACCTTGGGATGCTTAATGATATAAAGATCATTTTCCTATTTACCATGTATATCCTGACTTTTCTGAGTGTAAACTCACCTATTTCCTTTGTCTAGACTAATATAGCATTTAATTCCTATTAATAAGGATAAATTGTTGGCTAGATTAATTGGTACAATGCTAACATCATCAAAGAAAGATGCATACCCTTCATAATAAGGAATAATTCAAGGATGGTCTTCCCACCACCAATGGTGGCTTCTACTGTAATGAAACCTACAAACATTTTTTCTACCAAAAGCAACCACCAATGATGAAATTGAACCAATAATTATGGGAAAATATTAATAGTTCCCAAGAATGATGATGGCTTAACAAGTCATGTGTGACAAAACAGTCTTCCCCCTCAATGCATGTGTCCTCTTTTGTGTTTGTGCTTTAAAAAAAAATGAATCACCAACCATTATTCCATCAATGCTGCCAAGAAGAGACCAACATGGTTGTAAAATCAAGAAGACTGAACAGTATGATGTCCTTAAAAGGAGCTCAACTATTGCTATGACCAATCATCAGTCAATCCATTATTGGTCTTGAATTTTGGTGCCATTACATGACTTTGGCATCTATGCTTCTTCATAGCCAAATGATAAACCTAATGGCGGGAATTGTGATACTTGGATTGAGAGTGAGAATGCACCTCTTTCCAAAATTTTGGTGTCAATATGACCAAGCTTTGGATGAGTATATTTCTATTTTTGACAATAATATGAAGAGTCTATTGGTGGTTCAAGATATCATTCCTTTGATGAGGAGAATCAACTAATGGTACATGATCTATTTTAGTTTTATCAATTGTATAACAATCACAATGACCAACATCTATTGATGTAGATTCAAAACATTTGTTGCCTGCTTGCTATAGTCTTAGCTTGGGCTTGATAGGAGTGACAACACCCTATCCATATTTGATTTTATCAAGTTCACCACTTGCATAACTCATTTTCTAAAGAAATTTGGATCCAATACCTTTCATGTGCTTCTCAAAATCACCCAAAAAAAGACTTCTCTTTTGTGACAATCAAAGCGTGATCATCTTGGAAAGTTGCTTATAAAGTTGTGGAAGAAATTTTATCATTGGAGGAACTAGATCCTATATTTTTATGTAAAGGGCCAGAAGTAATGAATTCATTCTTTGATATAGAAGCATATATTTCCATTATTTTGTCCCATAATTGCTCAAGCTTTTCTTTGTGTATTTTCATTCTAAAGCTTATGTAGAAAAAATTTAATCTGGATGTAATTGGAAACCAGTTGACAACTTTACTAAATTGCAGAAAGTTAATGTGCAATGAAAACAATGAACTGAAGTATAGTAAGGATGAATCCAAAAGAAAGTGAGAGTTATCTGCAAGAAGGTTACTCTCAGAAGAGATGTGAAGCCACAATGTTGATTTTAACATTTGGATGATCCTTTATAGTTATTTTTGGCAAGAAATGAAAAGTATAAAATTAGGAAATGAAACAATTCACCCGGGGATCTGAAAAGCCATGTAATGGTTGCATTTGAAGGTACCTATTGTGATATTTCTATCTGACAATTCCCAACATTTTTTGGGGCTCCTATTTGCTTGTAAAATTCCTAAGACAAATTGTCACAAGAAACCTAGAACAAATTCTAGGCTTACTGATGCATATTGCAACTTCAGATTTTTAGCAACAATGATGAAATAGAGCCCCTAACAAGGTGGGCTACTAGTTTTTTGGTTTTTTTTTTTTCAAAATTGTCCCTAAATGCAATTTGGATCAAAGTCAGTGGGGTTTTATAAACTAAAAATGTTAAGATTCCATTTATTAACACACCTATTCATATTTTTCACAAAGATTAGTAGCATGTCTGGAATTTTTTTTTATCTTTAGCAGCCTTCGATCTAACAATTTCCTTAGTAACAATTTCCTTGGTATTAAAATTGATTCTTTGCTATCATGCATTTTACTGAGTTTTTCCATCGTGAGCAGTTTGGGGATTTTACATTTTGATTGTTCTTTGAATTCTTTTTCTATTATATTGTTATGTTTTATTGAAAATGCAAGATGATCTTTATAGTAGAACTCATATTGGAAGGAATTTTTGATTGTTTTGTAGTTCATGGTGTTACTAGAGTAATTTTGTGCGATTTTAGAACTAATTCCTTGTTGTGGAGTTTTCTCCCACTCTTGTTGATAAATGTGGTCTCATATTAGTAGAAATAATATTTCCAAATTTATGTGATATGTTTTGCAAGTATATTCGTATCTATCTTATTCCGATTGTTTTGCATCCAAAATATTCTAAGATTTGCTATATTTATATTTGACACTGAATTAGTATCTATAACATAATCCATATCCATGAAGGATAGGCCTTCCATATTTGTTTTTGCATGGCAAAGATTGTCTGTGATCATGTTTCCCAATAATGTTGAAACATTATTTTAAAGAGACTCCAAATTTAAGATATTTTTCATATGCCTTGTTGCTACTAAAGAAGAAGTTTATCCTCTGAGTTTTCTTTAGAGGATACAAATGTAAAAGAAAAATAATATTAATGTTATTATTTACCTATTAGAATCTCTTGATGGATACAAGCTTGGGTGAGTGCTGATATGGTTCTTTGAATTGAATTACATGTATCACCCATTTGTAGAATCTATGGATTTTTTCCAAATATCTGTTACCCCAGCCTTTTGCTATCTGACCATATATATATGTATTTCATTTAATGAAAGTTATAGAGTAACTAGAATTTGATAAGACTTATATTCATAATATTTGTGGGAAATTATTGTTAGGATGAGTTACAGATTTGGAGCTCTTTTTCCCTTTTACACCATAGAGTAGTGCCATGTTCTCACTTCCTCTTTCTTTCTCCAAACCAAAATCTCAATGGATTTATTAGTAAATTGTTTGTACATGAGATGTATTTTGTAGAAATATAATAAAACTCTACCATACAACTTGAGAAATGACTACAATAATCTCCAAAAGCTGTAGAATTGAAAAAGTTAGAGCTCCAAGCTGAAAAGGAATAACCTGGACTATTGCACTCTGATTGGTTGATGCATGTAGAATTGTAAGGAATCTAGAGCCCATGTGTAATATAGATTATATTATTGACTTGCTAGCTATAAATAGAATACATATTTTTTGTTAAAAAAAGGATCCTAGAACAAGAAGATCAACTCACCTGATTCAGTATACGCCCAGTTGGAGTTGCATCAAAAAAGGACATTGGTGCATAAAACATGCACCTGTGCATATCATTGAAAAGATTGGCATTTTTTAATCTTGCTAGGGAAGTAACAATAGACCTCACAAGAATGCAGAAGGAACTTGCTATTGCTAAAGCAACATAAACCACATTAAGATGGTAGTAGCTAATAATGGACATCAGATCTTCTATTGTAGGAGTTTCCCATGCCATCCAATAATTGCTACTTATTTGAAGTATGTGAAATAATGTTTGTTCCAATAAGATTATAGGTATCAAAAAACTTATGTATGCAACAGTGATATAAGACCAGTACACCCACACACTTACCGTGCCACTCTCTCTTTCTTCTTCTTGCACAAGCTGTAAATTTTTTTCTTCTTTTTCTCTTGACTTATGATTTTCTGATTCGTGCTCTTCCTCTAACTCTTGTGTGTTCTGGTCAATACCTTGCTTCTGGAGTTGTTTATGGTTAACATCTTTCACACTAGCTATATTGTCAGATGACAATTCTTTAACAAATTGATTTGATGATAGGATCTTAGATTTCTCCATAGCATTAATGGATTTCAATGCTTTCTAATGTGAACCAACTAATTCCTCAAAATATGGGCTTGATTGTAATATATCATCATATCTTCTGGATTGAGTAATCTCACCATCTCTCATTACCTAAAAAAAGTTACAAAAATGTCCTTTGTGAATAGAACTTGGATCTTTTTGTTTCTTCTCTAGGATACATGACTCCTGAAGCCATTACCTGATTCTTCCCATAGCTAGCTGTCAATTGTAACTTCTCATATTTAATTATTCAACTCAATAGTAAATAGAGAAATACAAACATACCAGAATGAGGTCAGTAGCAAATAAAAACTCCACTTGGTGAGTTACATAGACTACAAAATTTTGAATCTAGAATGCCAAGTAGACATTGTTGTAACAGGAAAAGGCTAGATAAAATTACTTGGAAAAAATTGTGTCCCACTATGTGCATCAACAACACTAAATGGATCATCAAAAAGATAGATATCTGCATCTTGATATAAAGCCCGTGCAATCTGTATCCTTTGTTTTTTCCCACCACTCATATTTATTCCTCTTTCTCCAATTTGTGTTTGGTCTCCATTCGGTAACAATTCTAAGATCTTTCTTTAATGCACAAGCCTGCAACACAATCTCATACCGATTTTTGAGAAGGAAGGATATCTCTTGGCGTACTTTACATATATAGCTAAGTTCTATGTTGGAGAGTTTATCAAATACACATTAGGTCTCAAGGATGCTACTAGTTTGTGCACATCAGGCACCCCATATATTCTTGGCATTATTGGGCCTTTGCATTATGTCTTTGTTTCCATTCACTGCTCAATAATGACTCATTTATGATCTTTGCCACATCTTATATAGTTTTGTTCATGGTTTCACTTCTTACCAACTAGTAGCTTCTGCTGATCTCTAGATGGTCCTCATTTTATTAATATAATCCTTGGTTTTAAGCACAATATTGGCACTCCCTTTGTCCACTTTGAGAACAATGATCTTCTCATTGTTGTTAAGTTTTTATAATGCCCAGTTTACTTCCTTCAAGATGTTGCTCCTGGGTGGTTTTGTATTCCTTAATATTCTTGAACAGTCCTATCTAATTTCTTCAGCAGTATGATCTGGTCGGTTGAGTATGATATTTGAAAATTTGACTAGTAGTTTCTCATTAGGGATATGGCTAAGGGCAATGTCAATTCTTGGTCTTTACAAAGCCAGCTTAGGGTTGCAACATCTAAGGTAGTTGATGAGAGGTAGGCAATGTTTTGTGATATGAAATGAGCATATGGGACTAAACTCTATGCTTTATTTGCAATTGACTGGTTTGGCATTTTTCTTCTTTTTTTGAACTAATTCTAGACACTTTTGAAGGATTTTTGTTGCTAGGTAGTTAAGCTTTGCACTACAAAGGTAATGTGTTGCATAATTATTAAAGATGTCTTCATCCAGCAATAAAAATGAGTATATGGGCCTAAATTTCTATACTTTATTTGCATTTCACTGGTTTGGAAATTTTCTTCTTTTCTTGAACTAGTCTAGACATTTTTGAAGTATAAATATTGCTAGTTAGTTGAGCTTTGCATTGCAATGGAATTGTGTTGCATAATTATCAGAGATATCCTCTTCCATGTGATATATTCTCCCACCTGGGATGTTTATTTTCTTAAAGGATGAATTGCTGCTTTTATGATCACAATTTTTTGATCAAATCTATTTGGAAAGAAAGAAACATTTTTTGGTGTAACATTTTTCTCTTGAAAGGAAAAAAAACATATAAGCATAGTTTGAGATATTGCAGGTTAAGAAATAAGACTTTTGAATTTAAAGGTAGGGTAGATTTTAAAGGAAACATTATTTTTGAAAGTGTTTTGGTCACTTTTAGATCCAAGACTGAATTTTGAATTAGAAGGTCTAAACTTTGTAATCTGGTACTTGTATTTTTAAAGGTGAACCCCTTTTTCTTGGATGGGAAGGGTTGAAGCCCTGGGATGGCATTACCTTGGGAATTCTCACCACACAAATGTACCTAAGAATCAGACTTGGGCTAGCAGTGGTAATCTCTTTCCAATTTACTGCCAGACCACTACCCAAGAACATCATATGGTATTTGTTTCTAAATTCAGATAATCTGATTCTATCATTATTCCTTTCTTGATTTACTTTTGTGAATTGGTGAGACATAAAAATTGATGCAAAGTGTGTAGTAACTTTTGTTGCCCTTTGTTCCAGATCTAGTCTTGAGATTTCAACTACTTGATATTGAAATGGCTAATGAAGAAGACAAAGGGATGGTGTCTCATCATCATCATCAGATTTACTGTTTGACAAGCTTACAGATAGGGTATGTAGATGAATATTTTTGTAGATTACTTTAACAGAATAATTTTTCCTTTCTATGCGCATATTAGGTTTTAAAAGTTAATTGTGGCCTTGTTGGTATTTTAACAAGTATTGTGTTTCTTGCATTTGTATATAATACTACGTTGTTAGTTTATAGGTTGAGTGACTACGAATCAAATTACTGATTCAATAAATACTAAATAGTTATTCTCCTTGATTTCATTGGCAACCTATCACAGCTGCAACCTTGAACATAGAAGGGTGTGAACGTTTAAATAACCTTCCCGATTCCATTGGCAACCTATCACAACTGTAACACTTGAACATGGTAGGGTGTATAGATTTAAATAACCTCCCTCATTCCACTGGCAACCTGTCACAGTTGTAGCACTTGAACATAGAAATGTGTAAAGGTTTAAATAACCCCCCTGATTCTATTGATAAGCTGTCATAGCTGCAACACTTGAACATATAAGACTGTAGAGGTTTAAATAACCTTCCTGATTCCATTGGCAACCTATCACATCTACAACACTTAAAAATAGAAAGTTGTAGAGGTTTAAATAAACTCTCCAATTCCATTTTCAACCTCTCACAGCTGCAACACTTGAATATAATAGGAAATTTTAAAGGTTTAAATAACCTCCTTGATTCTGTTGACAATCTATCACAACTGCAACACTTAAAAATAAAATATTGTCACAATTTGAATAGTCTCCTTGATTTCATTAGCAACCTGTCACAACTGCAACACAACACTTGAACATAGAAGGGTGTGGACATTTAAATAAGCTCCCTAATTAAGTAACCTCCTTGATTCCATTAGCAACATGTCACAGCTGCAACACTTGAACATAAAAGGGTGTGGATGTTTAAATAAGCTCCCTAATTCATTTGGCAACCTGTCATAGCTACAACAATTGAACATAGAAGGGTGTGGATGTTTAAATAAGCTCCCTAATTCCATTGGCAACCTATCACAACTACATCACTTGAACATGGTAAGGTGTATAGATTTAAATAGCCTCCTTGATTCATTAGCAACTTGTCACAGCTGCAACACTTGAACATAGAAGGGTGTACAAGTTTAAATAACCTCCTTGATTCCATTGAAAATAGAATGTTAGGATGTGTTACAGAGTGCCTCATTAATTCAAAGATTTTGAGTGATTCCATGAGTTGACATCTCTTTGAGGCATTCTGTCAAACAATTTAGGTTTTTTTGTCTATGGTTCTACATCTTGCATATATGTCTACTAGAGCATATCCAACTATAACATCTGACAAAAATTCCCCTACCATTATGCTTTGGTGCAAGTTCATAGCCCATCTAGTGTGCATGTCCAACACCAAAGATTTTATAAACTAGAGAGTCTATTGAGTAATTGATTTTTCTTCCAAAGGTTCTCTATGAAAGAATAGATCATTGTCACTTGACCTATCCATTCCTCTTCATTTTCTCCCAATGATTTTATAACTCTAACAAAGCATTTAGACTTTTCAAAGCTTTTTAGATGAAAAATTAGATGAGCAGGTTTCTGGTAGCTTCCCATTGCTAATTCCAAGGATAGAAACTCTTCCCATGGAACATTCCATAGTATTTTACATGGTATTGTAAGCATTTTATTTGATGATGGGCATTGAAAACATAGGAACAAACACTTTTATAAGTTCCTTAACCTAGCATGACAATATTTCAAAAGATGATGCAGTCTAAATGTTCCTCGTATAAATCTAACCATGCAAAATTTGAAGGGTCCATTGAAATATTTGTGCATCCAAAATGTCTCCTTTCTTCTGCAAGGTAAAGCACCATCTGTAAAGTCAACAACATACAAATCAATGTTCTCTCTTTAATAGTGCTCAGTAATACATAAGAAACTAGTGCAATTCGTCCATTAATATGTATAGATAATTTGAAGATCAATAAAGCACTAGTATGTGAATGGAAACACATTGTCATTGATGGCATGGTTTGTTGGTGTTTAGATGGTGTTGTTTCAGCACCCACTTAGTGTCAAGCCCTTGCAAGGATGGTGGACTTGTGGGCCACTTTACTTGTGCACTTGGACTATTGGTTGTTAGGGGATGGGGCCCCTTGTTTGTGTTCCCACTAGCTAGGCCCGGTTAATTGCAATACCTCAAGCTAACGGCCCATTCAAAACCTTACTTTACAGAAAAAAATACATGAAACACATTAATTTACAGGTTAAAGCATAAAGGTGACATGCACTAATTTCTTGAAGAGAATCTCATTCAACCCTGATAACAAGTACAAAATTGATGAAATTATTGAATTGGGTTGTCAAAATTTTGAGGACAGATGATCCAAATATTGATTTTTTTAATAGCTTTCCTATAAGATTGTTGATTTCAACAAATTCACTCACTTATGTTTATTAGTATTTAGAAGATATTGTTTTATTGCCATACATGTGTGTGTGTGATATCCTTATTGTAAATACATTTATATATCATAGTGAATCAAATAATTAGGCTAAAACTACATTTGGCATCTGCATCCAAACACACTTGGACTGGCCTATACTTACATAAGTCAACACTAAGAACCAAACCAGATTTCTGAAATCAGTAATCATGGTGTTATTGTCATTAATGTTTATATCATATTGGTATCCTCAGAATTATTACAAATGGTCAATTTACAAAACCTTAACAATATTCCGCAGATATTCTTGTTCATAAATAGATAAAATATAAATACAATAATCTACAGGAAAGTAAAAATTCCTAAGTAAAAAGTGAAAAGGGAAATGGCCTACCCAGATGTTTCCCTTTCATTATATTCTTAAAGAATTCCACTACTCTAGATGGCACATGAGATCCTGATCCTATTTGAAACAGATTTGTTTCCAAATACTTGAAAACATGTACAACTTCCACCAATACCATGCACAGTCAAGGAAACAAAATCCAAGACTCCACTCACAGGCTGAACAATAATACCCAAGAATGTTTTCCCAAGACCATGTACAAAACCAATAACACCATGTTCTCTTACACTTTCCAAAGGTTTAGTTAACACTCCAGAGAAACCAAATGCCACACCCTGTGCTAAAGCCTCAGTGCCTTGTAAAATTCCATCACTAACTCCTATAATTTTCCTTGAAGAATCCTACAAAAAATCCATTAAAATGTCATATAAGGACAATGAATATGTTCATATTTCTCAAATTTGTGGATTTTTCCTCAATTTAAATATAATTTTTATGTTCACCTGTTTTATACGCAACTGAAGAAATTGTCCATCTATGGAAAGTTTGGCAAGTCCTTTAGTCAGAGATGCCAATGTTGAGCTTGTCATACCAAGTAAATCTACTCCAAAAAGAAAATGCAGGGGATTATGTATCAAATCTCTCTAAATCTGGTGGGTAATTGATGGTAAGACAACACTTTTTCTCATGAACACGTGTCTGTGAACAACTTTCCTAAGATGGATCGGACAAAGCAAAGAGTTGCAATGATCAGGAACATAACTTCAAATGCTAACTTGTTTTCTTTTCATTTAACATGAAGACTTGAAACAATCAATCTAAGATCACAACTATTGATCCATAAATTTGATCAAAATTATTCATATGTGGAAGTTGAATTGAGATGTTGCACTAACCTACATTTTGACTATATTCCCAATAGTGTCAATTACAGGACTCCAAATACCAAGCACTCCATGAGGCCTCTGGGCAGGTGTTGTCTCTAGTGAAAACTTTAACCTCATTTCTGCTATATCAATCAAACTAACCCATAAAACAAAGTAGTTAAGTAAATTTCAACCTCAATTACATTGACATTAAAAAGATTGTCCATTTTCATCTTTCAGTGATCTGAATGAGATTAAAATTGCTCTCAAATAATGCTTGAGAATAAGGAGTGCTTAAGAGCTCATTAAAAAGCTCTTCCCTTCATCTTGATCCACCCGCAGCACCTTGACATAAGAGCAACAAAACAAAGTTCTTTTATATTGATGTTTAATAAAAAAATATGAAATTATTGCTTTGGAATTGCCTGAAATGCTTTTCTTTCTTGCAAAGCAGTAGATTTTGAGGTAGGAATGGAATTTTAACAGAGTGTTTGTTGTTTCCTCTCTTTAATGTGATAATTTTGTATCTTTCTGATGGTCATGTATCTGGATTGCCTTTGTCAGGTTTTTGAGAGTGGGAATCCCAATGCAAAAGAAATAGTCCTTTCAAACATGGCAACAACTTTTGATTGGATTTTGTTATAGTTTGAGGTTTGCTGCTTCAAATCCTCTCTATGTAATTTTTTATGCTTTAGTTCCTAAATGATGTAAAGAAAAAACAATTAACACATAACACTATATTTACTCATTTGAACAAATGCATAATTTCTTCTATTTCTTCCTTTATTTCATGATCCTTTCACATTTTCTAATTATCATAGAGCAATACATGAGCCTTTTGATTACTACATGTTTGGACAAAATACATTCGGCCATTGATTGATTTCAGGTATTGTTGTTGTGATTCCCAAGAAGGTTTTAGTTCTTGTTTTTTAATCTGATAGGATTGGTTGTATCTCATAGGAGGGTTTCTGATTGTAGATTTAAGCAGTATTTGATCACCCCTAATAATAGAGAGGTAGATTATTTTTCCTCATGCTTTTTCCATTGAATTTTTTTTCTATTAACTATGTAGTTTTGACAAATGAACAATAAGGTTATTTTGATTTCTGAGACTAAAAATGACATCCTTGAGTAAATTTTTGAATGTAAGGGAGGTTGTCTATATGTTAGGCTTGCTAGGGGAATTGGATTGCTCAACAAGAAAAGATTTCTAAATTAATTTAGCTCTAACTCTATGGGAAAGATGATAGTTTGATGGACATACACAATTCTACCTGTATGGGAGTGATGAGAGTTGGACGGAACATCTAAAGAGGTTCCAGATATGCTAGAGGAAAGCTACGAGGAAACTAAATTGATAATGTTTGAAGTTTTTTTTTCTTTCTTAGATGTTGAGTCTAATTAATAAGTTTAATGTTGTGTTGCAACTTGCAGTTGAGTATGTTGATATGATAAAGGCTAGCATTGTCGATCCTCTAAAAGTTATCAGAATTGCATTAGTTGATGCAGAAAGGTAAAATTATTTATCTTTATTATAATTAGTGGAACATGCAACTACAATATCTGATAAAAATCTACTTCCAAATATGTTTTTGACGTGCAAATTTTGAAACCTTATTTGCAAGTTGCAGCTCCAAATTGGAGAAGTAAAAGGTGAATACCAGTGAGAAAGAGTTTGGAGGAGCCGAAACCAATAGCGGCAGGAAAGTTGTGGATTTGCAAGGGGATTAAATGGGTCGAGCCCCTATAGGAGGTCCCTGCCCTTCCAAAATGACTGTAGTTAAGGAAGGGGAAAACAATATAAGTATATGAAAATAGGAGTATTCTATTTATATAGTGTCAGTAAGTTGTATAGTGTCACTAAGACATTGAATGTAACCAATGAAATTTTGATTTGCCAATCAGGTTTAATAAAGTAAATTTTTAGAGTGGTTTTTTCTCCACTCATAAATACTATGTTGTTTGTGTTTGTGTTTGATCAATCATATTTGTTCAAGAATTTTAGTCTACATTTCATGGTGCTTCTTCAACATTTGAATATCTATGATACTTGAAGTTTATATGCATTAATTTGTGAGGATTAATTAAGTTAGATTTGATTTGTAATGACTAAAGTAATGACTTACATGACTAAATATATGACTAAATTAATGACTAAAGTAATGACTAAATATATGACTAAATAAATGACTACCATGACTAAATAAATGACCAGTTAACAACAATCAAATTAAATTAATGACTAAATTAATCACTAAATATATGACTAAACAAATCACTACCATGACTAAATAAATGACTAAATTAACGACTAAATCAATGACCAAATCAATGACTAAATAAATGACTAAAATAGTTTAGTCATAAATTTGGTGGTGTTATAAATGACTACAAATAAACCACTAAAATAGTCACGTGACTAAAATTAATGACTAAAATATATGACTAAATAAATGAATAAATATATGACCAAATCAATGACCAAATCAATGACTAAATCAATGACTAGATAAATGACTAAAATAGTTTAGTCATAAATTTGGTCATGCTATAAATCACCGGCAATAAACTAATAATGGTCACGTGACCAACATTAGTCATATATATGCAATTTTTAGTAGTTTATTTAGTCATATATTATTGTTTTTGTACTAGTGTTTGAAATAGTGATGGGAAATGACCTCAGGGCTCTTTGTATTTCATTCAATCACTCATTGTGGGTGGCTATGCACTTGTCTTCTTCAAATTGGCGATGAGCAATGATGTCATTTGCTAAATGTGAGTCATCTCTATTTTGAGTTGGGTGAATGAGTGATATTTTGTAACCATTGATTGCAAAGGAGGATGTGTGTGGCCCGATTTGACTCCATTGTTATTTTTCATCTGTTGTTGATTAATGTAGTCACTAATTGAGCCCTAGAAGGGGTAGATCCATGATGTGCAATATGATGTTCTAAGGAGTATTTTATTCAATGTTGGATCTTTGTACTTCACTGATATAAGTGAGAAGGCATTGACCAGGATGGTGATGCATGTTGATTGTTAGATCAAGGGTGACTAATGAAAATTAAGGGAAAACATGGCAGCTTTCTAAGGTGGTATCACCATTTTGAGGAACAAATCATTAAAGATAGAAATGATGCCTAAGGATCACCATTGATTGTGTTTTAAATCCTGAATGATCAACAATCAAGATTCAAAGATAATCGGCTAAGTTGTCAGCTCACTCACATGGAGATCTCCTCAATCATTAATGATAACACACTCTTAATTGTCTACTTAACGCAGATTTTCCTGTCGTTTTATCTCACTCATTGTAGCCAGCATGAATTGAGAGGTGTGACTCAGAAAGAAAGTGTGTGAGTCTTTGTTCTAATTACATATGTATTCAAGTGTATATCCTTGGAAAGTTAATCTTCATATGATCTTTATTTAATTCAAGCATTAATTTGTTTGAGAGTTCTATTTTTCTAGGATAGTGAGAGTCTTGTTTTTCTGTGATTGTCACTATGGATGGTAGAAATTTTCTAAGTGTGAGTTTTTTTCTTCTACAAATTCACTTCAAGGGCTTAGGTTGGTGAGTTTCCTTTTAATATAGGTTTTCTATTCTTTATCTTGTGTCTTGTGAGAATGGGTAAGTCAAGCATCTCTATTCCACCAACTAGGAGGTCCAAGAGGCTTAGTATATTTGAATTCCAAGAGGATATGTATGTGGCTGAGCAAGAAGTACTCAGGAGTTCTACCACACCAAAGGGTAAGAAAAATACATGTGGTAAAGGCAAGAAGACCATTTTCAAGAGCATGTACAATTTGAGAAGCATGACCATTTCAAAATAATTGGTCAAGTTTAAAGGGAAGGAACCGATGGAGCCTGTGAAGAAGGAAAAGAAAAGAAGCAAGCATTGTAAGGCCTGTCTGGGCAAACACAATTCTCCCATTGAGATTTATGATAGATGTTCGGATGGTGGAGGTGATACTGACACAAAATATGGCCATTATCTTCTTTCTTTGGTGTTGTATGAAGACTCTCATGAGGAGGGAGTGATGGTTCCTCCTGTTTCATCATGTACAAGGCATAGGTGAGCATACTCTGAGTCTAATGACTTAGAGTAATGTCCCTGCCTTGTTTTAGTTTTTGATGAAACCATCACCACTTCATCAAGTTCACCCTCTTCAACATGACTATGATTTTTAGTTTTTTATGCTGATGTGGAAATATTTTGGGTTGGTGTGTTGGATAAGTGTTAGACTCCTTAATTTCGATGGAAAATATGCCTTTTCTGGGTTGTATATAAGCTTTTTCTCTTGTTACTAGTGGAGAATCTTCTTTGGTCAACAAGGACAAGATGCTTTGGTGTTACTGCAGCAACAAATTATGCCTTTTGGAAGGTTGGTCGGTCTACTTCAACCAAATCATGTGGAATTTTTTTTCTTTTTCTTTCCCTTATTCTACAAATGATTACATGTAACTAACTGGGGAATATCCCAAATTTGGGTGAAATTTTCTTTGAAATTAAATGAAAATGAAATGTAATTGTAATCCAACTTGTTGCTTGTTGATCCCTTGTTCTATAAAATGGATTTCAAGGCTGATTACAAGGGTTCAAATTTTGAGTCTCAAAATGGTCTAGGTGAAAAGCTAAGCTTAGAAAAGAGCATATTGTAAAATACTGATGAATATAATAGGAAGGAGTCTAGGGAATGAGTCATGTATGTAATGACCTTAAAATACTTTTATGATAGTAGTAGTTATGGAAGAATATTTTAGTTCTAAAGTGTATACTCTCCTATGTAATTATCTTGCAAATTATGAATAAAATGGTTAATGGTATTTTCATTTATCTTCAATTGTTTTAGTTGAATGAGTGGGTTTATTTTTGCTGCAATTCAAAGAATTGATTAAATGCTAAAATAAGGTTACATATTTGTAAAGAAATAGCATAGAATTTGGTAAGAAGTTATCTTTTAGACATAGTGAGTTGGATACTACAAAGTAGTATAACAATAGCCTGCCAATTTTTGAGTTAAATTTCTATGGTATTACTGGTTATTGTAAATACGATTGGAGTGAATTCCAATCAATGAGACATTGGTCTTTTCATTAGGAATACCTTAATGATAAGTGAGTTAGTAATGCACTTGACCTAGGACTTGGAATGAAAATAAGAATGATCAATTAAAAAATTTCAATTACAATGTACAAATCTAAAGTACCCTTTTATTCCTTACAAAAGATGGTAATATGTTTAAAGGTTAGTTGAATCTTTAACAAGTATTGTCTATTTGCATTCATAGAATTTATGGGTGTTTAGAAATATTATTGATCAAGTGAATATTACATGAACATATTTAGGATTAACCTCCTGGGTTTCACATATCTCGAAGTGAAGAAGTAAGAGCCTCAAAATCCTAACGTGTGTCTTGGCCAATCCTTACCCTTGTTAATAATTGAATTATGGAAGATTCATAGGTAAGTGGTAAGATTAATTTTGGTTCATAAAAAATAACCAACATGATATTCAAGCCTCAAAGCGACCTAGATTTGTGATCACACATGTAGAGAGGAAAAAACTTGTTGATTGTTAGTGAATAAGGGTTTTCCTAAGTCAAATCCCTTTTAGGTAATTAAACCAAATGATGAAATAATGAAAGATGAACATGGAACATGCAACATACTACATGAAACATGAGAAATGGTACCTTGAATGATGTCTTGTAATACAAATCAGCAATCTAACATGAAGTGGCCATGTAGAATGTAGATCTTGTTCTTGAAAATGAGTGTAGAAAAATGCTTAATCTTGGATCTTTAATGCTACATCACAACACTAGCTCAAAAACATGCTTGATGCCTAATAATACTAACACGACAATGTATCTTGAATTGCTACAAAAATTGATGAAGAAATCTACTCTTGACTTCTTTACAAGTGATCTTGTAAACTCTATTGATGCTCTTATGAAGTCTTGGAATGATTAAATCTTAAGTGATTAACTTGATATTGGGAAGGCTTAATCCTGCTTAGGTGAAATAATTATTTGAGACCTTTTTTATATAGGAATTGCATTTGATTTTTTGTTTATTAGATCCCAAAGGTAGATATTCATATAATTTGAATTTAAAACCTTGATTTCTTCCTCAAAACCCTAAAAAGGGGCCAAATGAGACTCATACACCACCTGTGGCATATGGATCCCACCAGGATGGGACTCATATGGCCAAGGTGGCGTATAGGTCCCACAGGGCCATTTTAGAGAGAGAAAATGTCGGGGAGATGAGAAATTAAGTTTATCTGAGGTCTATGTTAGCATTTATGTTAAAGTATGCCTCAAGATGTATAATAAAGGGTCCTAAAGGCCTATTAATGATGATATAAGGGTTATAAATGCAAGAGGGCACAAAATCCAATGTGAAAGTGTAAATAAATACACTTTACAACATTAAATTAAGGAAAAATTAGGTCTTGTAATGGAGATTTTACTCACTCCTTGGAGATAGGGAAATTCCTCATTTAATCTAGACCTATTTTAGTACCCTTACATTATTTACCCTTTAATTCATCATTAATAGGCCCCTAAGACCCTTTATTTCAGACCTCGAAGCTTATTTCAGCTAAAAACTTGACCAAATCATTAAAAACACTTAAAATTTTAACAACCCTAAAAATCTAGGGTGGAACTCATACGCCACCTTGGGAATATGATTCCCCCTTGGAGGGACCCATACGCTAGGGTTGGCGTACGAGTCCTATTTGATTTTTAGGGTCTGAACGGGATAATAGACTATTTAATTCAATTTTTCGGTTGATGCCAACTTTTGAGATCTAAATAATGGTAAATTAGGTGTTAGTGCCTATATAACCAAGCTTCTAAGTCATTATTTCATCCAAGCAAGTATTTTCAAGAGAAATTTCAAGATCCAAGAATTCAAGAATCTTCAAGTATCCTTTCACAAGAGCATTCAAGTTTCAAAAGCAAGCAAAGTTGAAGTGAAGGAGCAACATCAAAGTGTTTTTGTAGACCTATCTTCAATCTCACTTTCATTCAAGATCTAGCATTGTCAAGGGTTGATCATGGTTCTCTATGGAAAATCGTGATGGATCCTAGGTTGGAGAGGTGCAATTAGCCATCAATCCAAGTCTAATGACTTGTTTCCTAAGTGACTCTGTATCTTCCATTATCACTCTACATTTATCCTATGGAAGGAACAAGCATTAGTAGGGCTCATTTGGGTCGTTAGAGATCTCTCAAAGTGAGTCATTCATCTTCATGTTTCATTCATGCACCTCATTCTTGCACATTAGGGTTACATTGTGTTTCAGATTTCCTAATCTTAGACACACTTAAGGTTAGGGTTCACATTCCTATTTTACATTCATATTTCATTGTTTCTATCAATGTTTAATTATAAAATTAGGGGTTTGACTGAGGAAAACCCCCTATAGGAAAATCAAGTCTATACTATGTTTTGTATTTCTAGAGGTTTAGATCCGAAAATCAATTTGGAAGAGAAGAAAAGGTGTTGAGTTGTAGATTTGAACTTTGAATTCCTGAAAAAGGTGGAATAGGATTGATACACTGGACATGGCATATGTGTCCCACTAAAGGAATTTTTTTAGATCATTGTAGTTTGGAATACCCTTTTTCCATAAACTCGTTCTTTCCCAGAAATCCTGATCTGGGATTGATACGCCCAAACTGATGTATGAGTCACAGTGTCCCAAAATTTCAATATTTCTAGCATTTTAGAGCTTATTCCAATCATCTTCATGTTCCCAAGTGCACACATTTCATCTTGTATCTTTGTATTCTATTTTACATGCATTTTTAGGTCATTTAGTGAAAGGTTGCATCATATTAGGTTTAACCATTACAACTTTCATTGCATTTGTCTTTCCAAGCCTTACCTTGGTGGTGAACCCTTCAATAGTTTACAATCATATCCTAGGACAACCCTATGGTAATATTTCTTTCTCTTTTTCAATGAGATCTCTAGGGTTATCCTTGAATGGGATAATTGGAAAGTGAGTCTACTCTAGAAAAGCACCTTCCCTCTAACCAGTTTTCTTTTATTTCATTTCGCTGAACCTGCATTTAGAACATCATAACTCTGATTTGGAGTGCATTATCATCCTAGATCATTCGTGCATTAACATTGCATTAGAGTTTACATTAGTTAATTAGAATTATAGGGTTTCTAAATTTTGCACTAGTGAAAGTGCGTATAAATTCCATTTTTGTATCTCAAATAATTGAAAATCATCTAAAATATACATTTTCACTTAGGTAATGCATCATAAAAACTGAAAATATTAAAAATCACTTTTTATTTTATGAAATTTTTGCAAAAAAATCCACACTGGGACTCATACGACCATCTGGGTGATTTAGTCCTAGTGCAGATTTTGAATTGCACTTTACAGAGTTAAATTCCCTGGGTATGTGCAAGATCATGATGGGCCAAAAAGTGGCAATATGATGGGTATGTGGCTGACCACATTTTTTTACCCAAAATTTATGAAACAAAAAGGGTTTTTCAAGGAGACTCTCAGCTTTTCACCAATATAAATTATGTTTTACTTTGAATTTAATAAGTAATTATTATTCATTTTATATTTGAATTACGACTAAAGTCTTAATTGATAAGCTGATTGAAAAACATCTATAGCTTTCAAACGGTATCACTTTTTTTGAATCCAAAACATGCGTCACATTCTATGCTTTGTATACTATAGGATTAAAAAATAAAATTTGAATTTCATGAAGTTTTGACCAAGTTAAGGTGGTCAGACATACAAGTTTTTACATTTTTTAAAGTTGTAATAAAAAATTCATAATTAATTATTTACTTGGAATTTTTTTTTTTTTAAATATGCATCACATCAGGACATGAGTCCTCTACTTATATCTAAAATCTTAAAAAAATATTATCATTTTATTGTGGTTAGGGTGGTGATAGACATGTACTTATTTTTTTCCTGAAATTTAAATACTAGCATTGAAATTTCAAATTTTCACCAAATAGATATATATTTTTTAAAAACCTAGTAGTTTAGAAACTACATTCAATTTTACAGATTCTATTCTTACATATTTTTGAAATAATATAGATAACTTATTCAAATTTTTACATCAAGTTGCCTAACTCTGATTTTTTTGAATTTTTTGCCACTTAAGGGCCTATTTTTTCCATGATGATCCTGCACATACCCCCCTATTTATGAGCTTCTAGTTTTTGTTAAAATATTTTTGTTTCAATTTGCATAGCTTCTATTACATTCAAATCATTATAATTAGCATAGTTTAAACATTCATTACAATCGTGGATAAAATTAGATTCTTGCACTTTTCATTTTTAACATTAGTTGATAGTTCAATTAGGTTAGATTATATTTGGTATACATTATAAAAAAAAACCAAAAACACCTACAAGCAGATAAACCACTTAAAGAAAGTATAGTGTTTGACTACGTCAAATCTCTTTTTCTAAGTTATCCTAATGCTCAAGCCTTTTAGTAGTGATGACTTTGACATGTTAGATGAAGCTTGTGATAAATCAAAACAAAGAGATGTTAATGTGATTAGACCTCAACTTATCCTTTACCCACCTTCACACAAACCTCAAACTCAAAACAAACTTGTTTATACCCTTGAACAACCTAAAAATAATGTTTTACAACAATCAAGTCATAATACCATTGCTCATACATATAAAACTAGAAATAATCCACAACCAAGACAAACAACTTCAACACCCTTACCATTACCCAACTTCGTCTTTCCTAGTGCCCCTCGTTTGCCTTACAACAAGTTGTGATTCCCCCTAATATAAATGCAAGTGATGTGGTAGCTCTAATTAAAGAAATGAATATAGTTAATGTAGACATTACCTTTCATCAACATGAGCTCCCTCCCTTAGAGATGAGAAAGAAACATGATCCCTTCATGATAATTACAAAATTCAATAGAACAGGAATAAAAGAGCCCTTGTTGATAATGGATCAACCCTTAATGTATACATAGTGTGAATAAATTTTAGATAGATTGGACATGGAAAAATTAAAAAATGAGCTTGATTCCTCATCAATTCAAGGATTAGAGAATGTAGGAAAGCATCCACTTGCCGTGATTACTTTACCTATTTTAGTTGGAAAGGATTCCTTACAAAATCTTATTCATGTTATGCCTCATGACCTTTCATACAATCTTCTTTTAGGAAAACCTTGGATTCATGAGATGCATGTTGTGCCTTCAACTCTTCATTGTATCATGAAGTATGTCTAGAACAACAAGGTATACCAAGTTGAAATAGACCCTGAGCCTGATTACAAGTTGAAAAAGGAACGATAAGTCCTCTAAGCACATTAATTCCAATATACAATATAGAACCTATGAAAGAGGAAAAGCAAAAAAAAAGTGTTAAAATTATTGGATGATGATTGGGGTTTCTTAGAGTTTACACCCTCATTTATGGGAAAATACACAATCACAAGTAAAGAAGATGAAAAGAAAAAAAACAATGGTTATGTCAAGGCAAAATTCAAAAGAACACTCACAAGCATCTACCTCATCTACTCTAGAAGAAAACACAATTTATACAACAAAATTTGATGAGATAGATTATCAACAACCACCAAACCCATAAGAAATGGAAAGACTTTGTGGAAAAGGCTATGAATTTGTGAAACAACTTGGTTACAGTAGAAAAGGATGTGGCAAGAAAGAACAAGGTATTCATGTTCCTATAGAACCTAGTACGTAAGAAACAAAAAGTGGTTTGGGATATTTCCCTTCTATGATTATGCAAGCAACAAAAATACCCTCGCTAAACATCAACACCATCAAGTGTAACCCTAAAATAACTCTGACCTTGAAGCATCTGGAATTGATTGATACAACTTATGAAGAATCATTGGAGTTTTTCAAAGATGATGAAGCCTTGAAAGAAATGCTAGGAGTTTAGGATAAAATATTTACTCCCACTAAAAAGTAATTGCTTACATGCACTATTATTAGTACCAAGCAAAAAGATGAAGAAGAGGAAAGTAGTGAGATTAGCATGAATAAAGAAGAATACAATCATGAATTTCTGAAACAAAATGTGCTTCCTTTAGGAGATACCATGGGAATATAGATGGATGTTAATAATGGATACAAAGTGTTAAAGATAGGAAAGTTCCTTGACGATGAAGAAAAATAGGACCATGCAACTTTACTTCATGACTTTCACAAACTCTTCACTTGGACTTATTCAGATATGTTGAGAATTGATACTAAGATTGTAACACACAATACAATCCTCACTAAAAATGCTAAGCTTGTTAGACAAAAGATTCAAAAAAAGAACTCTAAGATAGCCTTATTAGTTAAGGCTAAGATTGAAAAGCTCCTTGAAGATGGTTTTATAAGACCTATAGATTATTCTCCTTGGATCTCAAACATTCTCATAGTCATAAAATTAGACAATTATATTAGGATGTGTATAGACTTTCATGATTTTAATAAAGCATCTTTGGAAGATGACTTTCCCCTTCCTAATATTGACATGATAGTAGAATTGACTCGGGACATACTTTGTTGTCATTCATGATGGATTTTCTGGATACAACCAAATTTTTATTAACCCTCAAGAACAATATAAAATAGCTTTTGCAATAGCTTGGGGAATATTTTGTTGGGTAATGATGCCTTTTGGGTTGAAGAATGCAGGCACAATATATCAATGAGCTATGACATTGATATTTCATAATTACATACATAAGCTTTTGGAAGACTATGTGGAGGATATTCTAACCAAATTTTTAACAAGACAAGACAATGTGAATTTCCTTTAGAAAATCTTTGAGCGAATGCAAAAATACAACATGAGATTGAATCCAAAAAAGTGTGTCTTGGTGTTGATAGTGGAAAATTCTAGGTTTTATCATATCTCATAGAGGCATTAAGGTGGACACAAAGAAAATTGATGCTATAGTTAGCATGCCACCTCCTAGTAACATTTCCCAATTGTATACCTTACAAGGAAAAACTCAAGCCATTTGTTGTTTTGTGGCATCCTTAGTGGATCAAACATTACCATTTACACATCTCCTTAAGAAAGAAATTCAGTTTAATTAGAATGATGATTGTAAACAAGCTTTTGAGAGTTTGAATAATTATCTTGCTACTCCTCTTGTTTCACAACCTTCTATGAAAAATAAACCATTCATCCTATATACAATAACTTATCAACCCATGATCTTGCAACATTGTTGGCTCAACAAGATGAAAATAGTAAAGAGCATCCTATTTATTACATTAGTTGAACTATGATCAATTATGTGACACGATACATAGAAATAGAGAAATAATGTTTGGCTCTTGTATTCACTACTAGTAAGTTGTGACATTACTTATTGAATGATGACATATATGTGATAACAAAATTCAATCCTTTAAAAAAAAAAATTCACTAAAATAGATTTATCATGACATTTAGCTAAACTAGTTATGTTGTTGACTAATTTTGACCTTAAGTTTGTTTCACAAAAATCAATCAAAGGACAAGCCTTGACCAACCAGTTAGTTGATGCTCCTCCCCTAGCATTACCTATTGAAGAAGCATTTGCTGATGAGAGTGTATTGAATATTTAGGAACATGAAAATGCATGGGAATTTTATTTTAATGGATCTAAGTGTAGAACATGCTATGTCGTGGGATTTATAATAGTTCCACCTAGAGGAAAAGCTATTCCCTTATCATATCAATTAAATTTCCTATGCATGAACAATACTGCAGAGTATTTAGCATTAATTGTTGGATTACACACCAGTTTAACTCTAGGAGTTTGAGACATTGAAATATTCAGTGATTCACAATTAATCATTAAAAAAATAAAAACATCTCAAGAAAAACATGAAAAACATGAAAAACTATCAAAATACAAGGATCTCACAATGACTTTGTTAGAGAAGTTTGATTTTTTTACCATCCACAACATCCCACAGAAAGATAATAGGCCTCATGCGGATGCAATGGCAAGCATAGCTTCTCTATTATCCCCTCAAGATCCTTCAAAATATTTCACATTTGTCATCCACACAATTATGAAACCATTGATTAAGCATAAAAAAATGAGATATTAGTAGCCACCACATAAAGCTCTAGAGAATTGTATGTGTTGATATTCAATTATCTAAAAAATGGTACCTTTCCTGAGCCAAAAACTAAGAATACTAAAGCCCACCTTTGGAAATTGGCATCTAAGTGTACAATTCTTGTAGATTTACCATATTGGATGTCCTTTGATGGTCTCTTTATTAGATTCCTTAAATAACCCAAAATTCGTATATCACTGGAGGAAGCCCACTTAGGTGTTTATGGAGGAAATTTTGGTAGAAGATCATTAGTGCAAATGTTAATTCATATAGGATATTATTGGACGACATGGAACAATGTTGCTTTGCATATGTTAAAAAAAGTCACAAATTTCAAGAACATAGCAGACTAATTTATGCTCCTACTTCTGAGCTTTGTGCACAAGTTCATATTTGGCCCATTTCAGTAATGGGCCTAGACATCATCAGAAAAAATTCACCTCCCTCCTTCACCAAACATACATTTATAATTACTACAATAGATTATTTCACAAAGTGGGTGGAAGCAATTCCCCTTCATTCGACAATTTCCAATGTAATATGTCGTTTCATAGTGGAACACATTATTGCTTAGTATAGACTTCCTTCCAATTTAGTTTCAGACAATGGGACATCATTTAAGAATAAGGATGTGAGGAAGTTCTTAGAAATATTTAACATACAACATCAATTTTCAACACCTTACTAAACAATCTAATGGTCAAGTTGAATCAACTAATAGAGCCCTCTAGCAAATCGTAAGGAAAAAAGTAAGCAAACACAATAAAGATTGACATACATAGCTAACATATGCATTATGGGATTATCATAAAAATGTTAGAGAATCAACTAGACATACCCCTTATAACCTCATCTACGAAACTGAGGCAATAATTCCCTAGGAGTTAGAGATCCCTTCATTAAGAATTGCTCTTCAAGGAGTTATTGATTACAATACTTATAAGGAAAGATAATTGCATCAACTTGAAATGCTCAATGAACAATGCATCAACGCTCTTGAGCACCTTTAGGCTTATTCTAAATGAATGTAGCATAGTTAGAATGATAATTTCATACCCTGTTACTTTAATAAAGGCGATTTGGTGTTATGCGAGAATCAATGTAATGCCAATGCTAACCCAATAGAAAAAGGAAAGATCAACCCTAATTGGTTAGGACCTTACATAATAAATGAAAATTATGGATGTGGAGCATATACATTAATAGAAATAGATGTAACGCCTCACAAAGAACCTATAAATGGAATGCATTTGCACCAGTACCATATATAACCCTCTTGAATAGTGTGAATGATAAAGCAATGGTATCAGAGTTAGTAGATGACATTCAATATGCTCTCGTATTGCTTCATTCTTGAAAAAAAATTATTTATGTGTCTTGAATACTACAGTGATTATTTAAATTAACTTTTAAATTATTACTTTAGGTTTCATGATATTCAAGTTCATCATGTGTGTTATGTTAGATTAGATCCTTATTCATTTAATGTTCTTTAATTTGACCATAGGTGCATTTAATTTAGCATAACATACTTAATCACAATGTTGCATCTAAGAGAAACTAGAATAAGTTTCTATTAGATCACATAAAACACGTTAAATCATGGAGACATTTATTAAATAGTCTTACAAATATTATTTGATAAATCACAATGCCATTTAACATTAAAAACATAAACATAAATAACCAAACATCAAATGATCATATATAGATATATCAAAGTTTTGAGTACATTTTATCAATATATACAATGCTAATGAGGTTTGTGACTTTTGGATCCCTCAGGATCTGGTGCTTACATCTATCTAGAGGTAGTCCATCAAGAGATGGTGGTATGTGATCATGATTGGAAGCCATCGAGTACATCCAGAGTATACTACAAACCTTGTACTTGTCCAAGGGCCTCCCAATGATCGTTCTCTACACAATCTCTCTTTATGTGTAGTTTGGCTACATTTTACTAAAGTCTCTCAAACTCTGTTGGGGCTCAAGATGACTAAACATCTTGGGCTGCCTTGGCTCGGTGGGTGTGTCTCTTGAAACTCTCATATGCTTCCCACAGTGTAATGTATGACTCAAACAACTCTCGATCCCACTCCACGATGGGTGGGGGCACATAGTTTGTATCAACAACTTCATTGTAGACTAATGGGGGCACTATCTGAGCAGCCACCTAATAATAGAGATCATGAAGGTCTCTCACAAATCCTATAAGATAGAAATCATAAATATAATCAATAAACATCATGATAATTATATAGACATAAAATATAAATATAAAGCATGAACATAAGCATAAAGCATAACAGTAAATAAGATATCATCGCCTATCTCTTTGGTTGGCTATGTGAATACAACCTTATCATGTGTAGGAGGCATGGATGATGTGCTATCCTCTACATGACTATAGGTGCTAGTGTGTGATGTAGTTGTTGACTATGATCTAGTCAAATGAATATGAGCTAGCCCTCCCCACTCGTTGCCCACTAGATCCTCATATGCTACCTCATCACCCTCACTCATCAACTAATCCTCCTCCTCATCCTCCTCCTCATCCTTCTCCTCCTCCCCATCATAGTCAAGATCTATAGCCTCATCATACTCCAAATCTATCACATCTGTGAACATGCATGTAGCTCTGACCCATTCTCCTCAACTCTATCCTCCTCCTCATCTACCTGATCTGGGAGTGGCCTTGCATCACCTATCAGCTCATCCATTAGGAATATAGGAGTTGGCCATGTTGTTGCCCACCACTCCTCATAGGCATCTGTGGTACCGAAATCATCAACATCAGAGACTAGAGGCATATCATGATACTCATAATCCAAGTCACTATAGATGACATCATCAACAGTGAATCATCTAGTGTCATTAGGCCTCTGAGCTCTTTGTACTAATCCCCTAAAGAAGGGCTATGCCATGGGTGGTACCTAGACTTGTCCAAATTGTCATAGGACAATATCCCAGTAGAATGGTCATACTACGTAATCGTATCTACCTATTAGAAATCTATACATCTCTAATCTCCTTAGTTGATGAGTCTCATCTGACCACTATGGTATAAGTTGGTAAGGTCTCCTTATGATCTCCTCCTCATCCAATTGGTCGAATTGGACTCTCAAAAAATGAAAATACTCATACTGTCATAGTTGCCTCAGTGGATAACTGAATGTGTGAGGGTACTCTAAGGCTGATGCACAAGTCCTATTGATCTAGTGCACATGATATGCTCCAGGCTCCACACCTACAACTTATAGTGTACCATACTGTCCATCTCATGAAATAAAAATTTCCCTAGATCATAATATAAGTGTGCAAGGATGTTGCACACCTAGGCATATACAGTCCTCTACTCTGATACCTGTTGAATTATATGTACTAGTACTCCCTCTAAATGTGTTCCCCTGCCATCAAGGACAAGCACTAGTTAGTGCCACAGTAAACTTCATAATACGTTCAACAAATGGAGCTCATGAATATAGTAGGCATGATAGATTGATTTGTAGCCACACAATGTCATCATGAACTAGACCTCCAAGACAATACTACATATCATATTTCATCATGAACTAGACAATCACCTAGAAAACATACCCTATCACCCTAAATTGGAACTTGAACTATGCGATGGGCATCCTTTAAAGTGATTGTCCTCTCACCTATTGGGAGATGAAACATGCATGTATCAACATCCCACTGCTTTGCTAAATCCATCAACATAGCATCATCGTACCTCATGGGGGGCATGAGGTACGCCTAGTACAATCCAGTCATTTGTAATGTATGTCTCTCCTCCTTTAATAATGTCAAGGCTAGGTCTTGGAGGTGATAAAAATATTTGCCACTAAGATGCTATTGTGACTGGCGTGGAATTTAACAAAAATAGGAAAAAATATGTCCTATAAGCATTCTAAAACCTTAAATTTACACATCAAAAATCAAAAAAGTGTACTAAATTTGTTCTAGTGTACTTTTCTAAAGGTCCTAGACAATTTAGATCCCTTTTGGGACACTTCACAAAGAAACAAGATACTTTGTTACAGAAAGGGACACTTTGTAACAAAAAGGGACACTTTGTAACAAAAAGGGACACTTTGTGATAAAAAGGGACACTTTACGACAAAAAGGGACATTTTGTGAAAAAATGGGACACTTTGCAAAAAAAAGGGGACACTTTGTGAAAAAAAGTGACACTTTTGAACTTTTCTTCTAGGGTCCTAAATCTATCTAAAAATGTGTAAAAACATAAAATAAATGTGTAAGGACAAAGCTAACACAGAAAAATTAATTCACCTAATAATGCCGCTCACTACAGGCTATCTCCTCCCATAGGGCATCCAGTCTCGAATGCTCATACTCTCATCGGCTCGGCATCTTCAATCACTCTCCACCAAAGTTAGGCTACAAGAAGGTAAAAGACAAAATAGTTATAAATTACTTCACTTTTTACTCTTATGTATGCGAAAAATTAGATTTTTTAATATATTAGGGTTAAAAAGTGCCTTTCATTCAAATTAACATAATGGGAGCTAGAGAGATTTGTTTTTGACACTGTTGCATTGGAATCACGATTCTTCTCCCATCCTCATCAAATGTCTATAATCATGTAGTATGGTACTTGGAAATACCCTATGATATGACTTATCTTATTCGATGTGGCTAGACTATTACCTTGATTCCACCTCTGTAAAGCAACCATAATCAATGGGGGCATAAATCTACCATCAAATTTGATTTTTAGAAGAAGATAGATAAAAGGATTTTTTAACAACTAGTGAATTTGTGTTGTAGGATGTGGTACCCAACATAGTGGTTTTGAAGATAGCTATAGTGCAGAATTCACTCTCCCATGTTATGAATGAACCTATATGAGTAGGCTTTTATGAAATAGATTGTATTATTCAAATTCCTTTGGCTTGCATATGCACATAGAGTCATATGGCTGCTAAAGTGGGGGATAGATGTAATGACGAAAATTATACTCCCTCCTTGGAGATAGGGTGATTTCTCATTTTTAAATCAAGATCTATTTTAGTACTCTTGCATTAATTACCCTTTAATTCATCATTAATAGGCCCCTAAGACCCTTTATTTTAGATTTCAAGGCTTATTTTAGCTAAAAACCCAACAAATTTATAATAAAAAAAACTTAAAATTTTAACAACCCACCCAAAAAATATAGGGTGGGACTCATACACCACCTTGGGCATGAGTTACCCTACATCAAACCCATATGCCAAGGCTAGCATATGAGTCCCATTTGAGGATTTATTAGGGTTTGAGTGGGAAAATTATCTTTCTAATTCAATTTTTTGGTTAATGTTGTCTTTTGACATCTAAATAACAGTAAATTAGGTGTTAATGCCTTTATAAGCAAGCTTCTAAGTCATTATTTCATCTAAGCAAGTATTTTCAAGAGCAATTTCAAGAACCAAACATTCAATAATCTTCAAGTATTCTTTCACAAGAGCATTCAAGTTTCAAAAGCAAGCAAATTTGAAGTCTTGGAGTAGCATCACATTTTTTATGCAGTTATTCAAGCTCACTTTCATTCAAGTTCTAGCATTGTTAGGGTTTGAACATGGTTGTCTATGGTGAATCATGATGGATTCTAGGTTAGGGAGATGCAACTAGCCATCAATTCAAACCTAATGACCTATTTCCTAAGTGATTCCATCTTCCCTTATCACTCTACATTTAGCCTAAGGAAGGTACAAGCATCATTAAGGATCATTTGGATGATTAGAGATCTCTCCAAGTGATTCATTCATCTTCATGTTTCATTCATTCACCTCATTCTTACACAATAGAATAGGGTTGCATTGTGTTTCAAATTTCCTAATCTTAGACACACTTAAGGTTAGGGTTTACATTCGTATTTACATTCATATTGCATTGTTTCTATCAAGGTTTAATTACCAAACTAGGGGTTTGTCGACCAAGGTAAACCCCCCATAAGCAAATCAAGTCTATACTCTATTTTCTAGGTATTCTTATAAGTTTGAATCCAAAAATCAATTTGGGAGAGAAGAACAGGTGTTGAGGTCCAGATTTGAACTTTGAATTCCCAAAAAATCAGAATGGGACTGATTCACTAGAAGTGGTATATGAGTCTCACTACATGCAATTTTTTAGATATTTACAGTTTTAGATACCCTTTTTCCTGAAACTTGTTCCTGCCCAAAAATATCGATCTTGGAATAATATGACCAAACTAGCATATGAGTCCTAGTGTGCCAAAAATTTTGAATTTTTGACATTTTAGAGCTTATTCTAGTCATCTTTAGGTTCCCAGGTGCACACATTTCATCTTGCAGCTTTTTATTCTATTTTGCATGCATTTTTAGGTCATTTAGTGAAAGGTTGCATTATATTAGGTTTAAGCATTACAACTTGCATTTCATTTTTCTTTCCAAGCCCTTGATTGGTGGTGAAGCCCTCAATAATTTACAATCATATCCTAGGAAATCCCTATTGTAAGGTCTCTTTCTCTTTTACATTGAGATCTCTAGGTTATCCTTAAATAAGATAATTGGAAAGTGGGTCTACTCTATGAAAGAACCTTCCTTCTAACCATTTTTCCATTATTTTAGGTCTATTTAGCTTAGAAGGGCCCAAAATCCCATGTGAATGTGTACAACACATTACAACACTATATTAGGTCCATTTAGTTTTCAAGACTTCTAAATTTAATGTGAAGGTGTAAATAAATACACTTTACACCACTAAAGTAAGGAAAAGTTAGGTTTATTTAGCTTAAAAGGGACCACGATCTAATAAGAATGTGTAAAACACATTACAACACTAGATAAAGGTGATATTAACTCCAATTTTTATTAATTATTCCCAAATGAAGCAAGGAAAAGGCATACTTTTTTCATTGTTATATTTTGCCTCCACTTTAGTGAGAGGATGAACTTGCTTCAAAACTCACACTAAAGTAGACATTCAAGAGGGGTCCTAGTGTATAGATGTGGATGAAAAAGGATGAGAAATATTAAAGGAGGTGGCCAATCCTCTAGGATCCAAGATCCTACGTCAAACCAACATAAGTACAAAAGGACACACATAAGGTGTAATATTTGCAACAAAACAAAATACAAAAATGTATACTACCAAAGATATGAAGACGAAAGGAAAAGAAAGAAAAGGTAGACCAAGCTTTGACTATTTTTCCAACATTATGTGAATTAGATCTAGGTCATTTTTCTAAAAGAAAAATTCTCACTCTGAGGCAACATAACTTCAAGTTGTTTACTAGGTGAGAATCCAAAGGCATGGCTTACAAGGGGAACATGGTGTCCACTATGCAAACCAAATGCATGCTCACAAGGTTTAGAGTAACCTCATGCCATCCACTAGGTGAGGCCCCAAGAAAGTGGCTATGGGAAAGTCATGCCTAAGTTTGGCTCCCATATGCTAACCATATAAAAAGGTATACCTCTTGATAACTTTGATAAGGTGCCACATAATAATGATCTTCGAGCTTCATGAGACAAGAAAAACTTTGTATGCTTGGAGCTCATGAAAAAACAAGATGGCACCATAGGAAAGAAAAGTGTGTTATGCAAGGTGGTCATATAAGTGATGTTGTAAATGTGAAATATTGTAAGGTACATTCAAAGGGATTTTGTTTAGTTCATGTAAGGTATCTTCTTAGGGAACAACATGCTTAGTGTTTCCAAGAGAGGAAAAATCAAAGAAATATAACTCTCAAAGGAAATCAAGCCTAATGACACCACCAATAAAACGATGCATCACAAGAATAAAGAAAATCACATAGTGAAACATGAATGTCGATGTATGCCCCCACTTTTAAAGCAAATGCTAACACCATTGTTGTGAGCAATTGCTTTAAAGTAGAAGGAATGATAGCTTATTTGGAAAGCCCTATGTCAAGTCATTTGTTCCCAATAAGTACATCATGAATAAGTATGCCACATGCTATCAAACTTAAGGCATGAAATCCACATCAAAATCTTTCTCTTATATGTACATGAAAGGCGGTCAACTAGCCAAAATAGAAAACAAGTGTCATACGAGGGCAAGGCTACCTAACCCCTTGCCCCCACTTAATGCAATACAAGGATGAGCCAAATAGGATTAAAATAAATGTCAATTAGAAGAAATAGGTGCCTCAACACATGGAAGAGCACCATATTCCTTAATATGTTGAATTATATTATGCAAAGCCTTACATTCATTAGTATCATGATCATGAACTCTATGATACATGCAAAATGAACTCTTATAGTAAAATTTCTTTCATGTTCTTGGAGGGAGAGATATTAGATAATATTGGAGGAGTCTCATCAATATACTCTCTTGATCAAAAGTAGTGGATGTTTTATTATTTTGTGGCAAAGATATCTCTTGCTTAGTACAAGGTGTCATACCTACACAAGACTCTTCAGATTGTGAGATTTTGTTCTCTCCTTGAAAGGAGGATGCAAAATCTAATGAATTCAAATCATTAGTTTTTTACGAGATGGCATTGACATTAAGTGAAGATTTCTTTGCTTCTTTAAGTTCTTGCAAAGGATAAAAATCAAGACCACTTGTGTCTATTAGTTCAAGATGCACTAATGTTAAATTTCTCTTAGAGTAATCTTTTTGGATAGTATTGATATTAAGTGAAGGCTTGTTTATTTCTTTTGAGAGGAAATAACCAAGACCACTAGTCTTTTCTTATGTGTGAGGCTCTATAGAGACGTGGATACCTTATTCTCTAGCACCATATCCTTTTTCAAATGTATAACCAAGTTGTTTCATCATTTCATAACCTTTTCCATAAAGACTCTTCATCTCTTTTGGATTCAATGGTTGCACATAATTAAGTTCATCAAATTTCATTGTGTATTTTTTGTCTTTTGTTATAAAGTGGTTGAGGTGGATGCTTTCGAAGGGTCATTCATTTTTTTTTCCGACATTACCGTGTTTTCTTTTCCCCTTTTAGAGTCTTTGTTTATGATTTGTATTCACCCATGAATGTTGGTTCGAAGTCTAAGGAATCCCAATCATCTTCTAATAGCTTCATGATTTAATCGATATGTTTTTATTTCTCTTTATGTTGCACAAGTTCTACTTGCTTGGTTGGTGTTAATATTTTTAAAGGATTTTCCTTGTGCTTCTTGATGTTCAAAAAATTGTTTGGGTCAAGGTCAACTTTGACTGTGTATAGTTTTTTGTTACAAATATACTTCATCCTACAATGAAGAGTAGAAGGCACCCCATTCATTGCATGAATCCATGGTCTACCTATAAGGAGATCATATGAAAGATCGTGATGCATAATATAGATTGGTGTTTCTAATGTGGCCTTTCCAACTATAATAGGTAATGCAATCACTCCAAGCGGTTGTTTTCCTACATTGTCAAATCCCTTAATAGATAAAGAGTCAGGTTTATTTTTTGATTTATCCACACCAAGCTTATCCAAAAGAGTCACACTACACACATTAAGGGTGCAACCATTGTCAACAAGGGTTTTCTTTATCCCCGTTCTTTTATATTGAGCTATTATCACAAGAGCATCATTTTGTTTTTTCACATTCAAATGAGGGAGCTTACTTTGGTGGAAAACAATGTCCACATTCATTTCCTAAATTAGGGCTTGTTGTAAAGTACTTTGAATCATGTTATGATAATGAGGGGAGGCTTAAATAAGGTCCCATAATGATATTTTAGTAGGAGGATTCTTTAGTTATTCAACAATATTGTATTCCTTTCCACTTTGTGCAGGAAAATGAGGAGGACCCGATAAGATAGGAATAGGAAATGGGAGAGATTTTGAAGGTTTTTTCTTGGTTGCAGATTGTTTCTAGTGTTATACGTATGAGCAACAATATTATGACTCAACTTCTGCAAAACATTATTCTTAATTGGGTAAAGGATAAGTTTATGTTTGTTTTGAGTTTGTGGTTTGTGTGAAGGTGGATAAAGAATTAGAGGATTCTTAGGATGTCCCACAAGGTATGTAGGAGGTCCATTAATCAAGGGGGATCTAATAGACACTTATGCATTTGTAACCTCAATGGTCTTGGTTTCATATATTTCTAATAAAGGGAAATATAGTATCATCTTTTCACCATAATCCAAGGAAGTCACATCACTAGTATTGTCATTTTCTTGCACCATAATAGCTTCCCTAGGAGGAGAGTTTTTAGGAGAACTACAAACCAAATGTTCTTGACATTCAAGGATTGGTTCTTCCAAAATGACTTCATCGCAAGTAGGGGAATGATCAAAGGTTGAATTTTCTTGTTTATCAATGATGAAATTCTTTTGAATTCAATAATGTTGTTCCTAGGGAAAGAGAGACACATAAGATTCTCATGACTCTCATTGGTTGTATTTTCTAACATCAAAGAATCTTCTTCACATCTAGGAGAAGAAAAAATGTAATTGTCATGATTGTCGATAATTTCATTCCTTTTTCCCATAATGTCTTCCAAAATAGGATAGGTAGGGGAAGGAACACAAAGAGGGTTGTTATAGACCAAGTAAAGATTTGATTATCTAACAACAACATATCCTCATCATTTACGACATTATCAAAAGAGGAGAAAATGATGGGAGATGAATGTAGACTATTTGAAGTGTTATGTAGGTAGGTTTTAATGGTCTCTTGTTTTTTTATGTTATTATCATGATTACCTATGGTTGTTTCTTCTTGTTCATCAATTTATTTCCTAATAAGAGAGGTCGAAGGAGAGAAACAACTAGGATTCAGAAAACTCTCATTGATGGGTTCTTCTAACAACAAAATATCTTCTTCACCAATAGGAGAGATATTAGGGGAAGAATGAATATCATTGTTAAGATTGTCCAAGGTTGTATTCTCATTCACTAAAAAATTCTCATAGGGAGGGGATATGAACTTTTCCTTGGCATATCTAGATAGGTAAGACACTAACATTGTTTGACCTAGAATGAAAATTACTTCTAACCATCTCATGCAATGCTTCAGAAATGTAAACAATGTATATCCAAAGATGCAAAACACTTTTATCCAATGTATGAAAAACTTTAGGAATACAAAAAATGTCTATGCAAAAATGAAAAGAACTTTTATCAAACTTATGCAAAGCTTTATGAATGTAAACATTATGTATGCTAAAGTGAAATGTACTTTTATCCATATTATGCAAAGTTTTAGAAATGTGAACATTTTCAAATTTAATGATTTTTGTAATTGAGATGATTTCAAAAATAACTACCCTAAATTGATGTTTTTGTCCTAGATACATAAAACAGATGTTCCTGAAACTTTCCAAACTTCTACTATATGTTACTAGCAAGCTTAGGAAGCATAGATATGAGGTTTTTAGTGCTATTAAAGGAAGTTTCAGATCTGCACTGGGATTAAATCACCTAGAGGGGCATATGAGTCCCAGTTAGGATTTTTTTCACAATTTTCAAAATATTTTAAGTGTGTTTTATGATTTTTAGTTTGGATGATCTCTAAACTAAATGCAAATGCAGATTTTAGATGATTTTTAGTGATGCAAGATGCAAAAATGCAATCTATATGCACTTAGCTAATGTAAAACCTAATGCAAAGCTAATGCAAGCAAGATCTAGGATGATGATGCACTCCAAATAAGAAATGATGTGTTCTAAATGTAGGTTCACAAAAATGTAAGATAGAAAATTGTCATCACTAGGGTTTAGGACCTATGACAACAAACTTTTTATACTCCACATTCAAGGATGCCCTAGAGATCACAATCCAATGTAGAAAGGGGAAAATATCTTGCAATAGGGTGTCCTAGGGTATGATTAATGACTAAAGAGGGCTTCAACACCAAGCTAGGGCTTGAAAATACTAATGAAATGCAAGATCTAATGTTTAAACCTAGTGATGCATGAAACATGAATGAATGACTTAGAAATGCAACCAAATTGGAATGAAAAGCTAAGAGATTAGAGGTGAGTACCTGGGAACTTGAAAGAGATTTAATTAAGTCCTGAAATGGTAGAAATGCTAAATTTAAGGCCTACTTGGACTTGTACGCCAATCTGGGCAATTTAATCCCGAACTAGGTTTTCTGTGCCAAAACTACAATTTGACAGTGCTTGATCTATATCTCTTGACACCTTGAAAGTTAGCAGTATTGGGAATTATATGCCCAAGTTGGTGTATCAATCCTAGTATTTTTTTGTAGAGGGTTATGTCCTAATTCTTCCCTCCAATCTCTACTCTTTCTACTCCACTTTGTTTTTGGATTTGAAACCCTAAATTTGAACTTGTAGAGGACTTTTGTGAAGATGAAAACCTTGTGACAAATTGAAAAATCTTCTCAACCTTGCAACCTTTCCTTCAAAGGATCTCCAAGCCTCAAAGCCACTAGGATTTGTAATCACACATGTAGAGAGGGAAAGACTTGTTGATTATTAGTGAATAGGGGTTTGCCTAAGTCAAACACCTTCTACATAATTAAACTAAATGATGAAATAATGAAAGATGAACAAGAAAAATGCAAAATAAGACATGAAACATGAGAAATGATACCTTGAATGATGTATTGTAATACAAATCAACAATCTAACATGAAGTGACCATGTAGAATGCAGATATTGATCTTGAAAATGAGTGTAGAACAATGATTAATCTTGGATCTTCAATGCTACATCTCAACACTAGCTCAACAACATGCTTGTTGGCTAATAAACTTGACATCGAAATGGAGATTTAGTTACTACAACAATTGATGAAGAAATTTTCTCTTGAATGCTTTAGAAGTGATCTTGTAAACTCTCTTAATGCTCTTATGAAGTCTTAGAATGCTTAACTCTTTAGTGCTTGACTTGATATCATGAAGGCTTAATCTTGCTTAGGTGAAATAATGATTTGATACCTTGTTTATATAGACATTGCATCCAATTTACTGTTTATTAAATCACAGAAGCCCACATTCATAAAATTTGAATTTAAAACATCAATTTCCCACTAAAAACCCTAAAAAGGGGACAAATGGGACTCATACGCCACTTGTGGCATATGGGTCCCACTTGGATGGGACTCATACACCCAAGGTGGGTATGGGTCCCACAGGGCCTTTTTAGAAAGAGAAAATATCAGGGAGATGGGAAATTAAGTTTCTTTTAGGTCTATGTTAGGATTTCTATTAAAATATGCCTCAAGATGTATAAGAAAGGGTCCCAAAGGCTTATTAATGATGATATGAAGGTTTTAAATGAAAGATGGCCCAAAATTCAATGTGAAAGTTAAATAAATATACTTTACAACATTAAATTAAGGAAAAATTAGGTCTATTTAGCTTAGAAGGGCCCAAAATCCCATGTGAATGTGTACAACACATTACAACACTACATTAGGTCCATTTAGTTTACAAGCCTCCTAAATTTAATCTAAAGGTATAAATAAATACACTTTACAAGACTAAATTAAGGAAAAGTTAGGTTCATTTAGCTTAAAAGGGCCTAAGACCTAATGTGAATTTGTAAAAAATTTATAAAACTACATAAAGGTGATATTAAGTCCAACTTTTCATTAATTATTCCCAAATCTAGTAAGGAAAAGGTGTACTCTTTTCGTTGTTACAATTAATTTTTACTTGAAGTTAAAATTTTCATGTAATTTTCTTGTAATAAGGTTGTCGAAGTTACATTACCCCTCCCCCTAAGGATTCCCTTGTTGGTTCTCCTACTTGTAAAGAGTATCTTGCAGCTTCTAAGTCTCCTCTACCTACTAACCCTACCAGCCCTTTGACTTCCCCTACCCTTTGTGTTAACCTGGACAATGTCCTTGAAGACTCTCAGATGGAAGTTGTTTTCTGTGCTAGTTGTGCCCCTTTGAGATTGAAAATTAATGGTTTGAATGAAGCAACAAACATCAAAAATTATATTCTATAATGACTACTTACTCAATTAATTATGGAAAAAGATAAGATTCAGGATTTGAAAATGAAGGTGCTCAACCATAAAGAAGTTTGGCTAGGAGAAATTGATGATGAGGGTCATTAAGATCTCTTATCTTCTCTTACTATGTCTTACGAGAAGTCGTCCAATTTGGGATTTTATTTTGAAGAGCTTAAAAAGGTGTTTGAGACTTCGAAGGAGAGGGAAAAATTACAAGAAGGGATGGTTACAATTCTTAGCAATAGGAAAAAACTCTAAAGTGCTTAGAAGAGATTATTGATTATAGTAAGGAAACAATGAAAATAATTGTGGTCACCATTCAAATGTTCCAGTAGGAGCTGTTTAATTGCCATGGCAAGAGGGCTGGGGAGGATTGTCAAGAAGCTACTATGTCAAAAAAGAAGGAAAAAAAGTTGATTGTTGAACTATGCCCCATACCCAAAAAGTTGATCACGCGTAGAAGAAACCGCTATCATTCGAAGAAAAATGCAATTCTTGGCGAAAGAATTACATGTAATCAATGGATTCAATTTGTTATGCAATCAATAATAGTTCTAGTTTTTGGCTGTTATTTTCTTCTATTTTGTTTGTATTCTTTTTATTGGTCTCTGTTTTAGCTATTTTCTTTTTCTTTTCAAATGTCTCCTATCTTCTAAGCTCCACTACTTAACCTTCATGACCATTTTGTAAGGATACAAACCCTTCCAATCTTTAATTTAATAAAAAATTATTAAATAATAAAATTATTATTTTAATATTTATATGATTTATTATTATTTATTCATTAATATTTTATACAATTAATTGTTTTATGATATGCAATAACATTTTAGTATCATTTAAGTTAAATTTTATTGAATTAAATTTCAAATACAATTCTCCTATAATTATTAAGAAAGATGTACAAAAATATAATCAAGTTAAAACAATTTTTAAACATAAAATAAATTTAAATAAACTATTTTTTGATATACGCCTAATGTAATAGTCAAATGGAAAACTTTCATATACAGAATAATTTTATTTTTTTATTCAAAGGGTAAAAATGCTTTTGACCGCAGCTATGAACCGGATACAACCATTCAACAATACCACCCACAAGAACAACAATGCCACCTATAAACCATCACACCTTGCAAATACCAGCATATACAGAATAAAATAACTTAAATGATCAAATTATATTATTAGAAATACATACATCCAAATTTTATCATTTAAACAAAATAGCATAGACAATCTAACTATTAAGCTCTTCTACAAGAAAAGCCCGGACCATCAAACTAAACTCTTCTATAATACCATATACAAAGCAACTAAACTACTTGTGTTCTCGGTATATTTGGCTTTAATTCTTCTAACTTGGAACTCAGACGCCCACATCACACCTGGTGCCCTGCTGCAGAGGAACTGGATTGCCATTGCAGCAGTTGCTCAACCCCAAAACAGCAAAACAATTAACATTCAGATGGTAATGTCCAGAAGTCCACGTCCCCACCTTCCACCGGATCCTTCCCCCGATCCTCAGATTGACACTAAGAATCCCATTCTGCCGCTCCTCTCTCAAATGATCTGCAACAATCCGAGCCAGCGGAACGCCGATCCCGTTGAGAACAGGGTTGATAAGGTTGACATCGTTGTGCCCCTGGTAAAACGTTGTTAAGTCGCTGTAGGGAGTGATCTGCAGAGTCAGATAAGTGGCGTAGGCGCTGATCCGGTCATAGTAGATGCCGATCTTGTCATTTGGGTTGTGGGAGACGATGGTGAACTGCAAGGTGGAGGTGAGCGTGTCGTCGTCTGTGACGTTCCACTGGCGGATAACAGCCTCCTGCACAGAGAACCGTGGCTTCTGCGGACGAAGGGTTAAGTATATAACCAGGATAACGAACAACACGACTGCGATGAAAAATAACAGGCCTTTGCACAGCCTCCGCCGGAACCTCTCCTCAGGAAAGCCTAGACGAATGCCCATAAATTTAGGCCGATGCCTGCCGCACTGATAATACGTCATTTTGTATTTTCCGTGCTTTGTTACAGACCAAATATGACTTGAAGGCCCAGACAAAGACTACAAATTGTATGTGGCTTGCGCAGGCCTTGGATAATTCTTATAGTCGGAAGTGGAACAAATTCTGCAATTAGTCCGACTTTTTGAATGGTCTGAGAAATTTCGTTAGCGTACCGAAGTGAATGCATTATTGACGATTTCTTCCGTGTGGGGCACTGCGTAGACTACCCAGTAGCTTTCAAGTGGAATTGGAAGCGAAAAAATTGCCTTTTCTTCGAGGACTGTAATGTGTAAAAGTTACACGTTATAAACATTTATTATTTTTAACATTTTGTTGACTGAAATAGTCCAAGATCAGTTTTGAACAAACAAAAAAAAATTATTAATTATAAGTACATTTTGATAATGATTGTTTGACCAGTAAATAAGTTGAAGTCTAAATAGAAAAATGAAAAATGAAATGATTTTCTTACGTTTCATTTATTGTCCTTTACTGTCCTTTACCTTTAATCTAGACAATAATGAATTTTGGTGAAAGTTGTGTTTATTTACTATAATCTTAAAACTTAACCGTTATCCATCTTTCTTTCTTCATTTATTCTTTTATTTTTTTATTTTTTTAATTCTTATATTAATTTAGGTTAATACAATGAATGCATCTGTTTATCTACAAGATTTAGATTAATAAGCATGTGAATAAAAATGAGGGATCAAAAAATGATCACAATTATTTTTTAATCCATCAAAAGAAAAAATGTGAGTGCACTATAATTTGTGCAAATTCAAGTTCAATAGTCGTCAAGCTTAGGCCAATCACTACCAAATGTTATAACACATTTATGTTTTAATTTGATAAAATAAAATAAATTATAGGCTGAGGTCATTTCAACTTCACCCCAGTTTCCTCTAATGCATAAACACAATAGAGGAATAGTGTGAGCACATTTACAAATTGTTCAAGTGGATTTAACCCAACAAGATGTCATGACGTCCATGAGGTCAAGGACGTTAGATTTCTATGTTTTTAGCAATTTAATTTAAATTAATATTATTTTTGCAATTATTTTGATTTAATATTTTTTATTTACGAAATTGAAAATCTTTCAACATTCTTAAACCCTAAATCACCAAGCCTTTTCAAAAGATAAATTATACGTGTGCAACCTAACCCTCTTGAACCTCTTATAAACATTCATTTTCATCATAACAAAACACAAGGAAACATATTAGATCAAAATGAAACCACTAAAATTTAACTCCAACCATTTGTAAATACATAAAAAAATTATGAATTTAACTATTTCTTATAAGAGATCCCTAGCCACATCTTTGCTATCTATTATTTCGCATATGGATTTTGTTAGTACCTAAATAAGCATATGATCCAATCATGCACAAGGATAATGCATGACAATTTTTTTCTATTATTTAATTATGATACAAATAAGTCAAAGAGATGAATATTTTAAAATTTAATTTGTGTGCATTGTTTATGCATCAAAGAACAAACACACCCATGAATGGAAATTGCAAGAAATTATCTATTCATTGGTGCCAATAGTAAGGAATAAGGGATAATTTTGTGATAGTTGGTGGAATGTCTTTTATGATAAATCATGTAATAACAAGGAGATACCCTTATATTTCTTGATAAAAATCTATTCTGAGTTCATCCTTCATGATATTCTAAACTATTTTGGTATGTGTGAGTTTTAGGTTATTTTCTAGGATAGGGAGGGGAACATCATATTTACAATGATGCACTTAGACCCTAGCCAAGTTAAACATTTAGCATGCGATAATTTTTTATACTATGAAGACTACTAAGGGAGAGGGGCCTATAGCACAGGCCACCCTAACTTTGGGCTTCTCAAAGTCCTATGTGAAAATTTCAAATCACTCCCAAATTTGTACAATAGCTTATTTGGCAAGTCCCCTGCTGATAAAAATTAGTTTCAAGACCACATCATCATTCATCAAATATGATGCCCACATCAACATGCTTTTTTTCAAGGTATCCAAAGAGCCCCCCAAAAAAGGTGAGACCAATAGTAGGCCACTAAGTCATGTATTCTTGGTGCGTTGATGTGGCATCACATGATTTGTCAGTTTGTGTACTTTATGGATAAAAGTGTTTTGCAATTAAATATTAAGTGTAAGTTTATTGGATATTATGTCTACCTACTATAGGGCCCACTTAGGCTTACTTTTATACCCACCATTGGACCCCTACCCACTATGGGCTGCTTTCCCTTATTGAGGTAGAGACTTTAGAGTCTATCAATTCCCTCACACAAACCTTATTATAGCATAGTAGACTTTTTTCATAGGGTGATGAGAATGAGGATCCTATGTATTGATTGCTACCTCACCTTTTTAAACACTATTGATATGTCTATGATTGTAGGAATAAGGATACTCAAAATACACAAACTAGAGAGGATGCTTATCAATTTTTATCAATGTATCAATTCATTAATTTACATCATTATAAAGAATAATTTCATGATGAATCCATATTAGCTAAATTTAATAAGATTCTACAATTCATTATATTTCCTTTTGAAATTTAAAAGTAACTATATTAATGTAGACTATGAATAAAATTAATGTAATAAGTTATATTTAATGAAACTCTAAGATTAGAGTATTCATCCTTCTTTTGTGATCCCTTCAAGTCCTAATTATGTGGTCATGTGGAGTCCATAGAAATGTCATTTATAATAGAATAGTAAGTATAATACATATAATCCTTTATCCCTTTTATGAAAGTTCATCTTAAAATTCATATTTGATGGTGAACAAGTAGATGATGGACCTTCAAGATTACAACCTATTGGTGGTAGTGGTTATACTCCAAATTTTATTGAGATAAGTTTTACTATTGTTAATCATTATATATGTACATAATATAAAGTATTTTTAATGAAATAATATATATCTATTTTCAATTGATAGGCTTAGTTTAGAATACTCCTCATATTCATGGCATAGTGAAGGTAGGCATCATTGTAGAAGTTATATCTTCAATGCCTTCAATAGTATATTAATTTAAATTTCATTTTTTTATTTTTTATTTTATCCCACAACATATTGTGTAAATTTAAATGGTATTCATCATTAGTTTGATTTTTTCCTTCACACTTGTCATTATTTTAGGCAACAACCATTCAATTGGATGAAGACAAGTACAAATGATTGAGGTAGATTATTATACTATGATAAAAGACTATTAAATTATATCATTATCTATTTTATCTTTTCTCTATGAATACATATATTGTGTGATTGTATTAATAGGTGAAGATCCAAAAATATTTAGGGAAAAGATCTACTCAACATGTTATAAAGCAATAACCATGAGTCACTTCTCCACTTCTTTGACAAACAAAGGGTTGTTGACTCTTTCCTGGTAGTTCATAATATTGTCTATGTTGTGACATTTCTTTAATACTTATATGGCTATGTTGTGTATATATTTTTTATGCATAAATATAATTTTGTATTCCTACATGGCTTTATTGCACATATATTTTTGTTTTTCATATAAATGAATTATATGTATATATGGTTATTTCTTTAACATATATGCTTATTTTATAGATATATAATATTATATACCTATATATATATTTTATGCATTTATTATATTCATGAAATTATGTATACACTATTTGGAATCGTCATGAAATTTTCCTTTATAATGATGCATTGATGAATTGATACATTGATAAAGGGTTGTTTTCATTCACATAATCATTGGTATCAACTCTTGACCTAGTCAGCCTATGATTTACATATGACTCATTTTCTTATTTTGGAACCTTATCAAGTAATTAGTTTGAATTTGTTGGAGCACCCAGGAGCAACTACACACTAAAAGAAACCTTCACAAGAGAGAAGTAACAAAAGAAACTATTTCACTAGAGATGAAAGAATGTATTGAGATGCCAAATGAAAATACATAATGTCCAAGTGCCTTAAAAATGCATGAAATATGAGGATAGGTAAGAAACTTCCTAGCATGTGAAAAAACTACGAAACTACTTGTAAATGCATGATTAACCTAAGTAAACTTAAGAGAGAAAATATTCACGCTAACACCCGCCTTAAGTGCAACTTAGGGAAACTAAAAATGAAGAGATGCAAAAAATGCAATATGGTTCCCAGCTACACAATTATGTTAGATACCCATTTTCAATGCAAACAAAAATCTCTCACAACTGGACAAAAGGAGAAAACCATGTGGGGAAAACCCCTCTCCAAAAGAGAGAAAAATAGAAAAGAAGGAAAGATGGAAGGAGGACTCATCAAGACCACCCAAAGACAAATTCCTTCACCCCAAGAATCAATCACAATAAAAGATAGTAAGGAGATGCAAAAGGCTTAACGAAGATGTCTGCAACTTGCTGCTCCATAGGCAAATACTCCAAACTCAGAACACCCTCCTAAATGAACTACTGAATGAAGTTCATGTGGATCTTAATATCCTTCATGCACTGATGCTCCACTAGGTTGTGAGAAATATGTATGGCACTCTGATTATCACACCAAAGAGTGGTGGGATGATCAGCAAGAAAGTCAAACTTAGCCATCAACTATCGAAGCCACAAAACCTCTTAACCAGCCAAAACAACACCTCGATACTCAGCCTCAATCGATGATAATGCAATATTAGTTTTCTTCTTGCAAGACCATGCAATTAGAACAAAACCAAGACAAAAGACAAAGCTAGAAGTGGACTTTTGATCATCAACATCACCAGCCCAATCTGAGTTAGTGAAGCCCACAATCTGAGTAGCACTTGATGTGTAATGAATGCCAAAATGTGTAGTGTCCTGAATGTACTACAAGATGCATTTGGCTACCTTCCAATGACTATTATGAGGATTGTGAGAGAAACAAGAGACAAGACCAACTACAAAGGAAATATCAGGATGACTGTGTGTCAAGTACAAAAGGCTACCAACCAATTACCAATACAAGGTAGCATCTACTGATGGAGTACTGCAACTGGAAGACAACACAACACCTACCTGAAAAGGAGTGGGGGTTGGCTTGCAATCAACCATCTGAAATATTTGAAGCAAATCAAGAGCATACTTTTGCTAGAAAATAAAAATACCTGCAAAAGACTGATGAATCTAAAGACCAAAGAAGCAATGCAAAAGATGGAGGTTTGTCATATCAAACTACTTTGTCAAAGCTCTCTAAGTATCCTAAATCATGGAATGAGAATTCCCAGTGAGAATCAAGTCATCCACATAGAGAACAAGAATGAGAAGATCCCCCCATGCCTCTGAATATAAATTGTAGGGTCAGAGTGACATCTAGTGAATCCAGAGGCAAGCAAAAACTATCCATCTTCTCATACCAAGCTCGAGGGGATTATTTCAGACCATACAATGAATGTTGAAGCCTATAAAAAATTGAAGGGTTTTGCACAAAACTTGATGCCTACTCCATATAGATATCCTCTTGAAGATCACCATGCAAAAAGGCACTCTTCACATCCATCTTATACACTGACCAACCCTGAGATGTAGCAATAGAAAGTACAAGAAAAATGGAATCCATTTAGGTAATAAGAGCAAAGGTCTCTAAATAGTTGATTCCATCAACTTAAGAAAAACCCTTAATGACAAGACGAGCCTTGTACTTGTCAATAGAACCATCAGCTGCAAACTTGGTACAATACACCCACTTGCACTGAGCCAACTTTATTCCCTTAGGAAGAGGAAAAAGATCCCAAGTGTGATTCTTCATCAAAGAAGAATACTCCTCAGTCATAGCACTATCCCACTTTGGAACACCTGAAGCATATGAAAAATTATGAGGATCAGTAGAAACTACATAAATCAAAAGACTGATACTTGAAGTCTAAGAATGAGTGTGGTGAGAAGTGCTGGGATCACCTACATGTGAACCAACCTCCTTAAGAATAGTGTGAGCCCAAAGAGGCTATGTGGGTACAGGCTTATGAGAAGATGGAGTTATTTCAACAACACGATCAATACCATCATCATCAGGAGCATCAACAACAACAACATCATCATCATCATCATTAATAGGAAACAAAACATCCTCTGAAGAAGAACTATGAAGAAGAGAGGTAGAGGCCTATGATAGAGAATCTTTCAAAATGAAAGACTCATCAAATTGAACATCACGATGAAAATGTACCTCTTTAGTGATGGGATCAAACAAGTGATATCACTTCACATCCTCACAATAGCTAACAAAGATGAACCGTTGACTCTTCTCCATTTCTTTGTGCCTCCCTGTTGGAATGAATGTCCATGCATCACTGCCAAATACTCTGAAGTAGGAGACCTTAGGCTTGACATGAAACCAAGCCTCCTTGAGAGTCATATTCCACACTACCTTGTGAGGCATACAGTTCTGAATGTACTTGGAACAATTGACAGTCTCTTTCTAAAGTGCTGGAACCATGGACCTAGATTAGATCATACAATTGGCCATCTCTCGTAATGTTTTTTTCTTTTGCTCAGTGACACCATTCTACTGCAGAGTCTATGCCACTATGTGTTGATGATGAATACCTCAAGAATTGAAAAAATCCTAAAATTCCCTATTGACATACTCCCTCCTGTTATTTGTGTGAATCTTGTAAACGGAATGCCCAGACTGCTTCTCCAAAAATGCAAGGATTGTCATGAAGATGAGAAGAACCTCATCCATGTAGTTCAAAAAATACACCCAAGTGTGGTGAGAGAAGTCAACAATGAAGGTGAGTACATACTTGGCCCCTAAAAATGAAGAAGTGGGGAATGGCATGAGATCACTATGCACCAACTCAAGGGGTGCTAAAGCACGTGTAGCCATACCTTTTGGAAATGGATCTTGATAATGTTTCCCAAGTATGCAACCTAGGCAAACCCCATTGGAACAAGAGATATGAGGTAGGCCAATCGCCAACTTTTGTTTGTTCATCTGCTGGAGATATCTATGATTTAGGTGCCCAAACCACTCATGCCACAACTTGCTCATAGAATCTGCATGAGCAATAAAGGATGATCTTGATGAAGGCTCAAATCCATCAAACTTATACAAGTGGGATCCATGATCAACTACTCCAATAGCAACAACCTTCTCAATATTCTCCAAATCTCAAATAGTCACATCACTGGGAGAGAACTCAATAAGCCTTCCATCATCGTGCTAATAAATCTGACAAATGGAGAGCAGATAATTTTGTGAAATGTAAGGAACAAGAAGAACATCATCAATGAAACCATCCTACATCTAAACTAAGCTTGTCCCTAAAACAAGAATCTAAGAAGAGTCTCCAACTGTAATGTGAGTAGTATGACTATTAGAGAGATAATCAAGAAGATCCACATCATGAGTCATGTGATGTGAGGCACCAGAATCAAGAATCCAACTATCATGGGTGGAGGACAAACCTCTTGTTGCAAGGGCTTGGCCTTTTCCCAAGGAAGAAGACTTCGACATGGAAATTTTGTGCTTCTTCATAGCTTCCTCCAATGTTGTGAGTCTCACAAAACAATGTGCATCATTATTCCTTGACTTTCCACAAAAAGAACAATTCTCTTTAAGTGCTGGATTTGGAAGAGGATTCTCCAGAGTTAGAAGGAGGAGGTGTAGTCTTCTGATCATTCTTCTCCTTAGGCTTGGAGGGATTCTTGCCACCTTAAGGAGAATCTATCTTTGGATTTTTCTTCTTATTCTTACCCTTGCCCTTGGAAAATTGAGCCATCAAGGCATGACTCTTAGGAAGAGCATCCATCTAGATCAACTTGGCTTGCTCCCTAGCTAGTCAATCACAAAACATGTCAAAGGAAGGAATCTTATGGTCATCTCCCATGGCATCCATAGTAGAATAGTAGGTAGAGGAAAACACTTGAAAATGATAGGAAAACACTTGAAAAGTACCTCTCAGTTTTGACAAGATCAAGAAAATACACTCATCATGACTTTTGGCATGACCACACCCTTTTGGTTGTGACAAGATCAATTTGAACTATGCAAGATAATCTTGAATAGTGGGAAAGGCATCTAGAGAAAGAGAGGTGAGATTGACTTCAAGTTGCAAGATTTTGAACTGGTTTACTTTCCCATACAACTTATCAAGCTTATCCCATACTTCTTTAGGTGTCTTAGATCTGGAAATGTGAAACAACAGATTATCAGATACATGGAGACCTATGAGCCCTCTAGCTTCATCTATTTTGTTGTGATGGAAAAACTTCTCAAAGTCCTTAGTAAACTTGGGTTGTTCAACATCCAACATTTGCCAAAGCCCCTAAGATTGTAACAATTGCAAAATTTTGAGTTTCCATGTGTGGTAGTTGTGTGGGGTAAGTGGTTATATTTATGGTTCTAACATGGTGGAAAAATGAACACAAAAGAGAGCAATATACTACTTATACCCCCCAAAATAGATAGAACCAACTATTTTCAATTCCCTAACACTAAATTTTTCCAAAGAAACACCAATAGAAGGAAAAAAAAGATGGAAATATAATTTTATAAAAAAGGAGTACCCCTTTCACAAAGAGCTGTAAAATATCTCCCATGAAGATGCCACCAAGTACTCCACAGAGAATGAACAATCAAGTCTCCACCAACTTTCCACGTGAGCCTTCACTCACGTAATAGTTTGGGCATGAGACATTAAAAATACTTGGTTTTTCTCCTTTAGCCACCAATGAGGGATTAAATTTCACACCCAAGTGAAAAAGTGAATCTTTTTACACCAACAAAAAATAAGAAAACCTTATTTTGCCCAAATGAGAAATCTCTCCCAACAAAGGAATCACACCCAGATAGCAAAAAACATTGCACATTTCAATAGAAAATAGCCTTAAATGCACAAATCATGGTATTCCCTTCACAAATTCAAAGTTCTCTAAAGAGTATATTGGTTTAAATCGACTTGCAATAGTGAATTTGCACACCTCCAACCAACAATACAGTGTCTCTAAGAAAATTGTTCCTTCTCCAATCAAAACATTACCTCCAATATCCCACCTCCAATGCATAATTGAGCTTTTTAGGAGAAAAACTCGGCTGCAAACATCGATGCCAACAAAGATGCATTTCTAGGAGCAACATCACCGCGACCTACTAAGAGAGTTTGCTTGTCTCTAGGTAAAAATCACGTTGCAATTTAAAAAAATGCCTCCTTTCGTGTCAACCTGGGTAGAATACATGACCTGCAAATAGCAAGATCGTCTTTCTCTCCTTCACATAGCTCCCAACTGATTTTAAACAACACAAAATTTGTAATCTCCAAAAAGGGAAAATGCCACTTTTGGCATAATTGTGCCTTCTACAGTAATCAAATCTTCAAAGAGCACCAAAGTCTCAATTTTCCCCTAGTGAATACTCTCAGGGAAGGTGGTTGCAGTAAAATTGCTATGATACCATGTTGGAGCACCCGGGAGCAATTACACACCGAAAGAAACCTTCACAAGAGAGAAGTAACAAAAGAAACTATTTCACCAAAGATGAAAGAATGTATTGAGATGCCCGATGAAAATACATAATGTACAAGTGCCTTAAAAAGGCATGAAATATGAGGACAGGTAAGAAACTTCCCAGCACGGGAAAAATTTCCAAACTACCCATAAATGCATGATTAACCTAAGTAAACTAAAGAGAGAAAATATTCATGCTAACAGAATCCAATGGTCATCCATGTACATTCCTTCTTGGAATACATGTAAGAGAATAATTAAACAAATCTACACAAGAAAACTTAATAAACAATCATAATCTAATAATGAGTCTCATATAATCATCATATGGTAATGCACATTATAAGGTGTTGGTAAAAATAAATAAATAAAAGTTGTCAAATATAAGTCCATCAAAATGTGGGACTCCTAACTCATGTATGTATCGAACAAAAAGCTTAACAAGTTTCCAACTATTTGAGCTAATGTACATCTATCAATAAGAAAGCATGTCTCCAAGGCCACACATAAGGTGGGCATTAAACATAGCGATAGGAAAAAATATGAATCCACCTAAAATTTGTTGAGATTCTATCTCTCAAAGATTTATAGTTCCATATCTTCAATATAAGTACAAGGTCTCTTTTAATAGACATGATAAATGTTATCAATAGTTTTGCACTCTACTGAATGCAATATTCAGTAAACTACTGAAACATGGAAACCTCTTTCAGATGTGGGTGATCTGCACAAAAGAGGAATCTCCAGAGTGAGCTGGTTCTCCGAATGATGAATTCTATTCTAGGTGACTTTCCAGGAAAAGGATAGAAGGATAAAATGGATTTAAAATCTTAAAACTGAAATTCTATCATTCTAAAAAATGTTGATCAACTGTAAGAAGACCCAAAAAAAAACTCACTCCCACCAACTCTTTAAAATAAAAATCTCACAATCTCACAACACATGTATTCAACTAGTGATTTATGCAAAGGTTAAATTAACACAAGGCATAACCTGAACTAGCATGCAACTCCTGCAATTCACTTAACAATAGTAAGAAAAGAAAAGGATTCAACAGTTTTGAATCACAAAACAAATCAAATTACTATCCCAAGTCATGAAAAAGAACTGAGAAAGGAAAACTCTGCTATTTTATTGAATGATGGAGTGGAAATTCTCAGAATCTGAGCACACATAAGTTTACAAGCTCCCTAAAATGTGTAAGGGCCAGAAACTCTAATCTGAATTGGTGAGAATGGAGAGTTGAAAAGACTAAGTCTTTGAAAAGAACTCTCAAGAAAACCCTAATCCGAGCTCAAAAAAAGCTCAAGGAAAAAAGTTTCAAACAATCTCAAAAACTGCTTTAAACGCATAAAAAAGCACAATGCTTTCATGATGAACCTATCAAGCCTCTAAAAATAGGTTGAATCTGCTTTAAAAGCTCAAAAAACACCTTATCTCTCCAAGATAAGTCTGAAATCCAACCTAGAGGAAAAGTCAATAAAAGATCTGCTAAAAATAGCAAGAAAACATAAAGCAACTTATAGAATATCGCTTTATGATTCTGCTTTACAAGATGCATAATTTTACAATTTGTCTATTTTTGCAATTAAAGATTGAAAATCTTTTGCAAAAAGAAAACTCCTTATTTCCTCGTTTCAATGTTCTGATTTTCTCAAAAATCATAAAAACACATTACATAATCATCCTTCATGCCTTCGACTTTCATTGATTCCTTTAAAATCAATTAAAATAAAACCCTAATCAAGGTAAATGGCCCTAAACAAAGGAATCTAGGTCATATGTATTCACCCTTACACCATTAATTGATTTTTTCCTAAATGAATAACACAAGATTAAACATCAAACTCACAAAGGCAACAAAGAAAGTCATAAAGACTTTTCAAGCCGACCTAGCATAAGAATTTCAGCCCTCACATATACATTAGAGTTCAGGTTTTAGTAAAGTCATAATGTAAAGATTAGAGTTTCCACCTCCATTCAAAATTTGACATGTGCTTTAATCGAATATTCTGGATGATGATGATCAAATTAGGGAAAGTGAAAATAGGGTCAAAACCTAATCATCACTTCATTTTGTACACTCCCTAATTCGAAGAAAACTTATGCTGCCGCCATGACTTTGCCAGGCTCGAGCTCATAAGCCTTGAGGAACCATTTTTGGCCTTCTGACAGTCGAAATTATGATGGGTAAGCTTCATTTTTCTTTGCATAGAAATTTCTACTTCATTTCTTAAAATAAAACTGACCACTAAGGCTGCGGACTGTATGAACTTACTCTCCGATTTTCCTCTACTGTGCTTTGATTCACCTCATCTGACAAGAACTCGAACTCAGCCCTATCAGTATACTTCCACAAGAGCTTTCCTTGTGTTATTATCTTCCTCCTACTATGCAGGGGTAAGCTCTCTATCATAGCTTCATGACTTTTATAGCATCACATTTTGTTCTTCTTTTGGCCCTAAGGTCATGGCTATAAATAGTCTAATATCATTATCTCCTTGTTCTTTTGTGTTCGAATCTATTATTGCTATGCTCTATTCCACTGTGAGAGCTTGGCCATCTCTTGAGAACTCGAATCCCTTGCATTCAGAAGCTATCTGCAGCTTAAGTTGTGGCTAGAGTGCCTACTTTGGCATCAAACTAGTAATTTCTCACTACTTTCCTTGGTTCTCTGAAAACTTAAAGGGCTCCCTCTTGAAACATAGATTTTGGCCATGTTTAGGCTGTGCCAAATGCGCACTATAGAAAGCATTATTTTGAATTTTGGGCTCGACCCAGAACAACAAACCCCTCTTTATGCCTTTCTGAATGTATATCTACTTGTCGGCATTATGAAATTTGGACAAGACTATAATTTCATCATTCAGTTGTGAAATCCTGACATGGGTTGTCGTGGTTACTACATTTTATGTATTTTGAGAATAAATCCACATGTGGGTATTTGAAATTTCAATAGAGAACTATATTTTCTTCTTTCCTGAGCTTGATTTATCACAGAAATTACATTTCATTGCTTTTCCCTGCTGTCTTTTTTGTGGTTATTATGAAAATCATATGAAAGCTACATTCTTTCTACTTTGAGGCTCAAACCAGCACGAAAATTTGCATATCTTGTAATTATACTGCTTCTGAATGTAAAAACCCGAAATGGGTATCATGGATTATTACATTTAATTAAGAAGTCAGTCTATAATAGCTGGTGCAACTCCTCGAGACTCTCTAACTATACTTTAAACTCCATCATTGACTTAACTACACAAAGAAAATTGCTCCTTGAAGATTGTCTCAAAGTGCCTTTTACTTCTGCTGTTACTTTCCATTCCTGAGACTTGTTTGTAGTATAAAAAGACTGCAACTGCCCTTCTAGTATGACTTTCTTTGTGAATGAAAAACAGTAGGATATACTAATGATGAACATTGGCTATGAGTGCTTAGAAGGATGGAATTATATATGCTAACTGTATCACCTGAATATTGACTTCATGTTGCCTCCTTTGCACACAAAAAATCTCTCTTTGAAAATTAATTCTGTAGAGTTCCTACTCAAGGTATAATCTGTTCATTCCAAAAAAAAATAAAAAATACTTTTATGTGTTAAAATGTATTGTTGAGACTGTGCACAATTGTCTATATGAAACCTTTCAATCATTCCAGTATTTGTGTATTGTAAAAGAAGGTCCTCTTAGTGTATATTATATCCATGCTTGCTCACTGTACGCACAGAAGTGTTCCCTTTGACCTTCCTTAACCTTAACACAACAACCTTACCTTCTGCTTTTGAATCCCATAGAGATTTTTGAACTAAAACATTGCATCACTACAAACAACCTCTACTCACCAGTTCATATGAATATCTAACAACTCAGAACCTTCCCTGGAAATAAACTGTTGCTCTACAACTCTCTGAAGAAATAAAAGAACAAATTTCATCATGCAAACCTGCTTAAGATAAAAAGATTAGTAATCCCAATAATTACACAAAGTTTGGGTTTCTTTAAGCATTTAGATTTCTTTCATTTCACCACTTAATAGAACTGAAAGCCTCATATCTGCACTTCCAGTATGCCTTATTAAGCTACTTCCTAGTTCCCATACTTACTCCTTTGTGAATGACCACCAATTTCTATGCATATCTAAAGCTTCAGAAGCACCATTCTAGAAGGAAATGTTAAACCGAAAGTGGCTACTATTTGTCATTTGAATGCACTGTTTGCCTTTTGTACTTTTTGGGCAACATGGTACTCTTCATGCAATTTTATGTTCCACTTATCAAACTGCTCTTAAAATCTGTTCTCTTTGACAATGAAATTAGAACAAAACATTAAGGCATAATGTATGCCTGTTCACTATCCGAAAGAGAAATGATGAATTGAAACTCACATGACATATGATTACAATCAACATAGAAAATGAAGCTATTCAACAATTTCTGATATAAATGTAATCAGCTAAATTCCTTAAGTGAACTAAACTCACTGTTCACTTGTAGCCTTCAGAAAGCAACCTTGATTGTTATGAATGCACAGTTGGTTTCGTTACTTGATGGATAACTTAATTTTATCTTCAGTTGTATTTCATTTCATTCGATGTATAAGATGAAATATCTTTTAAAATCAGCCCATTTAATGAATAGGGCAGCATGCTGAGCTCTACCCTTGTGGGATTCCATTTTACTCCACATGCTTGGTCTTCGAATAATTTTCAGCTTCATGAATTTACCTATACATACACAAGGAAACAAACAACATTAGCATAAAAATGGAACACGATGATTATGATGTTGCTATTTCTCCTTCAACTCACTTCTTTCATACTACACTTAATTGATTGTTTCAATGTATTGCTCATAGCCTGTTGTACTATTGCGGGTGTCTCATATAGGTTACATCATAATCGGAGCCACTGACACCCCTCTTTTCCTCTTATAGGTCAACAAAGCTCGAGATGATGAGGTGCACCATTGAAGATCAAGCGTCGATAATCAGACAATGATGATTATGTTGTTGCTTATGTGTTTTCCTTTCTGCATCTTTAGTAGTACAATGTGCTATTAGAAATGCATTGTAACAGTCATAGTTAAATCCATGGCTTGTGTGGATCCTTGATTTCAATTCTGCTTTTCAATTGAAAAGAAAATGCATTTTCATGCAATGTTGTAATATCATTCTGATTGTGAAATCAAATGAAGCCTTGTAAAATATGAGTTTTCATGAAATAAATGAAAGCATTTCAAATGCTATTTTGCTCAAGTACTCAATTTTATATTTCTTTTTAAAACTGCAACATCTGAAAACCACTCTGAAACTTCATAACTTCACTAAAATGCATAACTGTTGTTCGATGCATAATGATAATAATGCGAAACAACATTCAATCATGACACTGCAATTCCACTTAATGTTAAAAAACATTCAGCCAACTCCTCCATTTGAGTTGAGGTGAAAAATATGTAACAGTAAAATAATCAATGTTAGTCACATAGTCTACTGATCAAAAGAATCAATCTAATAAAATCACAAGTTTTCCTTACAAATTCACTCAATAAGGACCCCCTAAAAATATATCATATTAGCACCTTATACATAGTGTGGTTAAAATTTCCATTTGTTATATCAATGGAATGGTCTAGATCTTAGTACATCACAAACATCAAAATTTTCCATAAAAATGAAAATAAACCTATTTTTCTAAATGGAATAAAATTTATTACTTATCTACAATGTATAGAAAATATTCACTTTAAAAATAAGAAATGTTACTATATGAGTGCAAATGGATCTCCACAAGTTTAGAAAAATAAGAACTATTAAACATCACTTGTGACAATATATAATTTCTAGAATTGTGTCATAGAAAAATGACTCGTTGTCATTTTCATGGCCTTTTAGGTCTTGTTTCATGGTGTTGGAACTATGTTTCTTTGATTTTATGTTGCAACATGGTTGGAATGTCCTTATTTAGTTACTAAAATTCAAAGAACGATGTCTTGTGAAGGTGTTGTGAAGTGTTGTAAGAAATTTCTACATTCTTCTATACTCTATTAATTACAATTCACCTAAAAACCATGTTTTTACTCATCAACATGTCCTATTTTGAAGTGTTGTAAAGTCTTGTAAGAAGATTTCATGCTTTTCTAGGAACATCTTCACTATTTATTCCTTTCTCATGCTTTATTTGACCCCTTTATGCTCTCACATGCTTAATTAAGTGTACTTTTTAGTATTATCCTAACAAACAACATTAAATACAACATATTTCCCAACACACATTTTTAGGTCCTACGTGGGACCCATTTTCCATGGGTAGCGAATGAGTCCCCCTTGGCCCTAAATTCAAAATATTTTAAATTTCCTTTCATGATTTTATTCAAAAACACTTCATGTCAATCTGTGATGAGGTATGAATGGGTAACTAAGGCACAAGTGTGTATAAATAAGTGATTTTCAACTCATTTTACATCTCCCTCATAATCTCCTCACTCATTCAAGCATTTCATCTCATATTTCAAGCATTCAAGCATTTTACAACATCTTTTCAAGCACTTTGAAGCAGCCTTTAACATTACTTTAGATTTGCATCATCAAGGGTTTGGTAAGTTAATAGTAATTGCATGTTGTTAGTTTATCATTCCTTTACATTTCATTATTTTATTAATGGTTTGATTACCAAAAATGGGGTTTGACCAAGGCAAACCCCTATTCACTAACCTTAAACCATTTTTCCCCTATTGCATGTTTGTTTGTAGGCCTAGGTATTCAGATTCAATAGGATTTTTGGTGTTGAAGATTGGTTTACAAGTCAACTAGGTGTTTCAAGTAAACTTAAGTCTATTTCAAGCTTGGAGAATGTTTTATGTTCGTTTCCTATAGAATTAACTTCGGCAACTCGACAAGTAGTGATTCCCAGATTTTGTGTTGCAGAGTTGTCTCTTGATTTTTCAAAAATTTGGGAGAGGAATGATTCACCAACTGTGGTGAATGAGTCCCACCTTAGGACTAAAAATCTAAATTTTGTTAGATTTGGGATCCCCATAGACAAAAACTTTCTTTTGACAGTTTTTCACCAAGAGGAGGACTAATTCGCCACCCTAGGTGAATGAGTCCCACTGTGAAAAATTAGTGATTTCAGAAAACATCCAAAACACTCTATATTCATCATATTTCTCCTAGGTACACTTTGATTTGACTCATCTCTTTCTATTCTGCATATTTTCTTCATTTAGTTCATTGTTGCATAGCACAATGTGTTTTCAAACATAGCTTAAATCTCACTTTTGCATTCATTTTCATTCTTTTAGATTAGTCAATTGCATTTGGTTAAATTTATTTAGGTTAGACAACATCACATATAACATTATTTGAATGAAACATTAGAATTATTGCTCTTGTCTCTCTTATTTTAAGTGAAAAACCCTAGAAGTGCAAGAGTAGACCATAGGAGCCAAAAATCAACGGTTCATTTTGGTGAACCTGACTTTTTGAGCACTTTTCATTTCTGATTTCATTTACATATTTCATCCTAGTTTTGCATTTGCATTAATATTCAATAAGCACATTGTTTTGTTTTTGCATTTTATCTTGCATTAGTGAAAGCTTCATTTAGATTTCATTTTTGCATTGCATGTCATTGAAAAAAGTAAAAATATACATTTTGCATCCTTGTTTGCATTCTTTAGAGCATTAAAATGACATTACAAATTTTGAAAAACACATAAAAACATCATACTGGGACTTATTCGGCACCCAAGGTGAATTAGTCCCTCCGCACTTTCTAAACAACATTTCTTTAATCTTTTTGGCCTTTTTCTGCACTATAGTTTTCTATTCTTGTATTCTATTTTCATTTATAGATTATGTATTTTTCATCATTTATTGCATCTTACTTTATTGGCATCATGGCACTTTCTTTCAATACATTTTTGAATTCATTAAAATAATTGGTAGACATGTCCAATTGTGTCTTTGGCTATGACCCTAATGACCTTGAACAATGTCACACTCCTTTAACTCCTCATTATTCTCCTCCATGTGAAGTAGACATCATTGGAGAATATCAATGCTAGCATGAACAAGTTCTACAATGATTTCCTTGATCAACTAGAAGCAAATGCAACCTTTTATCCCTCCATGAGGTCACAAGACCTTCCCACTATTGCACCTTTTGATTACTTTGCATACTTACATCTTGAAGTCACTATAGGACCTAAGGTTCCTTCCTCAAGTGGACCTAGTCCCTCTAACCAATCACATTCACAACCCTTTTACGATCACAAAGTCACAAACACTTCTATCAACCTTGAAGAGACATATGGTAAAGGATTCACTATCTTAAGTAAACAAGGTTGTGACACAAAACATGAACATTACATCCATTAACTTCTTGAACAACAATCAACCACAACACACACAATAGTACTAGGATATCACGATCCTTCTCATCCTGATAGATGTCCTCTTCAACCTAGGAGACTTTGGGATGTTGGAACAATGATCTTGAATGCTCCTCCTAACTTCAACATTCTTCTTCCACATTGACAACCATTATATCCTTCTAATGACAAGGATGTTAGGATCCCTATGGGTCCTCTTCCTCATTCTATTCATGAACAAGGAAAATCTATTATCGAAAATGACCTTACAAACTCAAAAAGATTAAGTTTCCTACACATCCTCCACCTGAATTTGAAAGGAGGCTGCACTTACTCTTAAATAAAGTTCTTATACTTTTACCACCTATGAATAGGTTGGTTATTCATCTGAAAGAGTTTAACAAACCATTTTTGCAAATGTCATGAAATTCTTGGACATCGATTCGAACATAAGAATGTTGGATAGTGAAGGAAATACTGGGTAAGTATCACTTCACTGATACCGATTGCTTCCCCATCATACCTTAAAACAATATAAACCCCTTTGTCATGCCATAGTTGTAGAATTCCTTATTTTCACTATTGCATGATTCTTTCACATCACCCACCTTGACTCATTCTTTCCTTTACACATTGTGGACGGCTAAAAGCTATTAGCCTTGTCCCTATAATGAAATTGTCTGTCTCTTAACTCTATTATTCCTTTTCCACTTATCTATTTAAGATTGAGAAACCAATAACTTAGTCAATGGTTGACTTACATTTGTATTACTTGTTTCTTTTCATTTTCATGTGCATATCGTGTTCCCCTGTATTGTGTGTTTGATGTTCTCTCTCTTTGTACACTTCTTCTATTTGTACCTCTATTTTTCTATTTGTCATGCATTGTATTTTTTGCTTTTGTTTTTTTTTTTCCCTTTTGGGATGACGCAGCATAGAGACACCCTATGTCTCTTCCATGTTGACCCAATTGTCCTTTTTATTTTTCTTTTTGTTTTCCTTTTGGGGATGACACAAGGCATTGAGACTGAAATGCCTCCTTTATGTTGACCCAAAAGCTTTTTCATTTTCTTTCTTTTTGTTTTGTTTTCCTTTTGGGGATAATGCAAAGTGTCAAGACCACAATGTCTCTTCCATGACCCAAAATGAACTTTCATTTTCCTTTTTTTTCACTCTCTTTGTGTCATTCTTCTAGTTCTATGTGCTTTGGGGAATGATGACAGTTCCAAGCTCCTTTGATAAAAGAACTACAACAATGAATATACTGACCCCAAATCCATAGATCCCTTATGTGTTTGGTGTGATTTCTTTTATGGGGGGCAACTCCCTTTTCTTTCTTTTTTCTTTTCTTTGACATGACACAGCCTACCTCCAAAACATATGACTTGGCATAGGGCTTTCTAGGTTGGCTCTCATGTCTTGTTTTCCTTTTGACATTTTCTTTTCTTTTGTACTTTAAAGTAATTACTCATAGAATGATGTGTAGAAATTCCTTTAAAGTGACCAGCATCCATTACCATAATTCATTTTCATTCTTGGTTCCTAGTGTAGCCTTGCCATTTATATGATGCGTTCATCACTTTGTGGATGACATTGGGTGTGATTTCCTTCATAAGTGTGATCTTTCTAAGTATATTACATTTCTCTTGGTGGCCTGTTGCAATGCACTACATCCCCTAAGTTTTGAATATACTATTCTTTGATTGGTCCTCTCTTGGAGACATTAGACACAATGTTCCCTAAGTGACTGACCTTGCATGAACTAAACAAGACTGCTTTGAACTTCTTTTACATTTTGCATTTTACATTTTTGCCACCTTGCATAACATAGTTGCATGACTGTGGTACCTTTGTCTTTTTTTTCATAGCATTTTCTTTGTTGTGCCTTGTTAAAGTTATCAATGGGTATAACTTTGATATGGTTGAGTGCGAACCCCACCTAGCAGCATGAATTTTCCCTATAGCCACTTTTTTGTTTGTGAGTGCATACCAACTAGCATATGTATCTTACCTTTTTGTGCTTTATCACCCTATAAACAACTAGTTTTGTGGCCCCGGAGTGAGTACATTTGGGCTTTCTCACCCTGTGGACCATCCTATGTTCTATCACCCCAGAGTGAGTACACATTCTCTTTTTCAAACAATCAACCTAGATCTAATCCACAACTAGTTGGATTGATAATCAAAGCCTCATTTGATTTATTTCAACACTTATGTGTTCATTTGTTCTCATGTCTAGTTTTCCATGGGATCTTGATCCCAAGGGCTTGATCATCCCTCTTGATTTTCGTCATTCCATCTTGCTAACGTGAGTGCATTCAAACCCTTCTCTTGCTGTTTGTGGCTACTTTAGTGTGAGTTTGAGGCAAGTTCATCCTCTCACTAAAGTGGGGGATAAATGTGTTGTAGAAAAACTACGCCTTGTCATTTCCATGGCCTTTTAGGTCTTGTTTCATGGTGTTGGAACTATGTTGCTTTGATTTTATGTTGCAACATGGCTTGAACGTGCTTATTTAGGTATTAAAATTCAAATAATGACATCTTTTGAAGGTGTTGTGAATTGTTGTAAGACATGTCTTCATTCTTCTAGACTCTATTAATTACAATTCACCTAAAAATCACCTTTTTATTCATCAAAAAGTCCTATTTTGAAGTGTTGTAAAGTCTTGTAACAAGCTTTCACACTTTTCTAGGCACATCTTCACTATTTATCCCTTTCTCATGCTTTATTTGACCCCTTTATGCTCTCATATGCTTAGTTAAGTGTATTTTTGAGTATTATCCCAACAAACAACATTAAATACAACATATTTCCTGACACACATTTCCAGGTTCTAGGTGGGACTCATTTTCCATGGGTGGCAAATGAGTCCCCCTTGGCCCAAAATTCAAAATATTTTAAATTTCCTTTCAGGATTTTATTCAAAAACACTTGATGTTGCCCTATGATGAGGTATGAATGGGTAACTAAGGCACAAGTGTGTATAAATAAGTGATTTTCACCTCATTTTACATCTCCCTCATAATCTCCTCACTCATTCAAGCATTTCATCTCATATTTCAAACATTCAAGCATTTTACATCTTTTCAAGCACTATTCAAGCACTTTGAAGCAGCCTTTGACATTACTATAGATTTACATCATCAAGGGTTTGGTAAGTCAATAGCAATTGCATGTTGCTAGTTTATCATTCCTTTACATTTCATTATTTTATTAAAGGTTTGATTACCAAAAATGGGGTTTGCCCAAGGCAAACCCATATTCACTAACCTTAAACCATTTCCCCCCTATTGCATGTTTATTTGCAAGCCTAGGTATGCAAATTTGACAAGCTTTTTGGTGTTAAAGATTTATTTATAAGTCAACTAGGTGCTTCAAGTCAACTGAAGTCTATTTGAAGCTTGGAGAAGGTTTTATGTCAGTATCCTGCATAATTGACTTCGACTACTTGACAAGCAGTAATTCCTAGATCTGGTGTTGCAAAGTTGTCTCCTAATTTTTCAAAAAATTGGGAGAGGACTGATTTGCCACCTGTGGTGAATAAGTCCCACCTTAGGACTAAAAATCTGAATTTTGTCAGATTATGGATCCTAACAGACAGAAACTTGCTTCCGATAGTTTTTCTCCAGGAGGAGGACTAATTCACCACCCTAGGAAAATGAGTCCCATTGTAAAAGAATAGTGATTTCAACCAGCATCCAAAACACTCCTGATTTATCATATTTTTCCTAGGTGCACTTTGATTTACTCATCTCTTTTTGTTCTGCATATTTTCTTCATTTAGTTCATTGTTGCATAGCTTAAATCTCACTTTTTCATTCGTTTTCATCCATTCAGATTAGTCAATTGCATTTAGTTAACTTCATTTCAGTTAGGCAACATCACACATAACATTATTTGAATGAACCATTAGCATTTTTGTTCCTATCTCTCTCCTTTTAGGTGAAAAACCTTAGAAGTGCAAGAGTAGCCCATAGGAGCCAAAAATCAATGGTTCAAGAATAAATAGAAATTAAAATAAAAAAGTATAAGTATTACTCTAAAGATCATGAATTTTACCTAAAAAGGGATTTCTCATAAAAAAATGAAATAACTAAAAATATAACTTTTGAGAATCATATATGAAAAAAAAATGGTGAATGGGATAAGAGGAAAAATCTGATTATGTAATGTTAATTTCATCACACTTAGCTACTAAAATATGTTGTGATTTACTAGAATATTCTTAAAATATCAGAATTACCCATTGTATTTCAAAAAATAATATATATGCAGATACGTTTTCCATATTTAAATAGAAAACCACCTAATTCTCATATAAAAATTACTATATAAAATCAGTGTAGTTTTGGGATGGTTCTAAGTAGTTATTGTTAGCTATGGGTTATTAAACAATGTGGTATGTTGTCATTGGTAGCGGTTTGCCAAGGTTGATGGCCTTGTGGAACATACTATACCCAAAGTAGTTGGAAAGTACCTAGTTACCTTATAGATTATGGAGGTGGTACCCATTCAGTAGTACATAAATTTTCTACTTTTTAATTTAAAATCTAATATAATTAGCTTAAGAAATATATTTTCTTTATACCTCCATCTAATGACACATACTTGCATAGGTGGTATGATTTTATTATCTTTCTATTGATTTCATAGATTATATCTTCTACTAAATGATTTGATCCATATGGTTGAGGGAGGATAATTTTCCACTAATGGCTTGCAGTTAAAGTATTTTACTATATAAGTTGATTACCAATATTTAGGTTCTTGTACCTTTTATCTATGCAATGGTAGGGCGAGATTTGAAGACCCTTAAATACTCCAAAAGAGTAGATATCTTAAGGATCTAACAACCACCTCCTAAGTTCAAACCCTTGTATATTTAGTCTTTAATGTCTAGTTTAGAAAAAATAAAATGCTCAATTGACTTTCATAAAAACACTAAAATTAAATGTGAGCTTAGATTTTCACAAATATACACTAAAATAAAATTTCAATACAAATCCACAAAGAGAAACCCCTCAGATATTGTATTTATATAAAAAAATTAATTTTCCAAGTCATCATATGATGCAATAGAAGAGCATAATTTATTTAAAGAGAAAATGAGTTCTACAACCTGGATATATTAGAAATACTAGTGAGAAGCAATCCCACAAGCTTTCATAATCATGTAAGAGTTGATATATAATTCTCTATACCATACATTAGCTTGGTTATGGAGATATCCATCAAATATATAAGAGTTTCAATGGAAGAACAAGAGAATCCAAACATGAAAGAATAAGTATACTCTATCAAAGGGTGTAAAATGTTAGTACTTTTACATGAATGTGATTCAATATGATTGATTACAATGAAAACCCTTAGTTATTTAGGGCAAGGAGCAACATAGAAAAATATAAGCATATGAAACACATCTTAGTATAATGATTTGGAACATAAAGTGATCATGATCTAAGTAAAATAGTGTGAATAAGACATAATAGGGAAATTGGCAAGATAATATAATCCATTCGCACCAAAAATGTTTAATTTATTAATGCAAATAGTGGGATAAGTTTTTCACTCCTTTCAAAATGCATAACCTGGATTAGTGCTCTATAAAATAAAATAAGGTAGACACAAGCAATCATTTTTTCACATCATGTCAGGTAATCTATAGTCCTAATCATGGAATAAATCTAAATTCCATTGAGCATCCTTAACCTTAGTAGAAATACTAGAATTGTAGAGATAATTTGAGTTTATCTATTTTTTGTATCATTACTTCTCAACTTCAATTTTTTAATTTTGATTTTACTTTATTCTTCACTTTTCTCAATCTTCTTTTTAATTTTCTTTTTCACTCAATAAAAAATAAATCAAGCTCACTACCTCGATTGTGAATGACCATTAATATGTCAAAATATTGATTAGGAAAAATAATCCTAATTGCAAAAAACTATAACAAGTCTCCTTGATAAATGAGAAAATACAAAAGTGTCACTAAGTGTGTTCTAATTAAAAGAATGGCAATGCATGTTATTAGATTGGAAATAATTTAGATAGGCTTAATAGAGTATGAGCACTTGTTTTATCCTAATTCAAATTATTTCTTTGTACACTAGAAAGATGAATTCAAAGCATTATGCAATGCAAATCTAATCAAGTCCCATGAGACAACCTAACAACACAAGACAAAAAAAGATAACAAACCAATACTGAAAACAAAACAAAATTGATTTCAAAATCCCTTCTTCCATTCTTGTTTAAAACAAAAAGTAGAATCATTTGGACTATTCTAATATTGAAATAGGTGTGGACATCTATAAACTTGAAAAATCAAAGCATGAAGGGTCTGGGCCTATGTTTTATATTTCCATCATTTAGGATAATCGATTTGAATAGTTAATTCTTTGAGTTTGTAATTACATTTCTTAAATAAAAAAAAATTGACTTTTCAATTTGCAACAGCGCCAATCTTATCTTCCAGGAAAAAGACATCTGAGAAACTACATTACGTCAAGCCTAACTTGAGTTTAAAGCTAGAATATTCCACACCTACCTTATATTGGAGTCCTGATGTCGACTGAAAATGAAAGACTGACATCAAATTTGTCGGCCCTTATTACGGGTCTTTCGTGGCGATCAACTTGAAGTTTGAACTGAATCTTATCGTATGCAAGCAGCTGAAAATTCTTCATCGCTCAGAAATAAAGACCAAATACGGATGTTCCAGCTACGCCTATAATTTATTGGTTCTTTGACTAGAAACTTTTCAGTCATTAGCCGATGGGACAGGCCCCAAAGACGTGATTCTCTAATTGTAACATCTGATTTAAAATAATTGGCTAGTACCAGTCCCTTAGCGTGTAAATTGAATCATGACAAGAATGGATTGGTCATTCAAACACGATCTAGTTATTAATGCTTAGAAAAGTCTACGAAGAATGTTATAATTATGTAAAAGAGAGTTTCCATGCAAGAGGAACTAAACACATCGTTGTGATATTACTATTAGGATTCAACCGTGTAGTTTTATGAGTCAAACTCGTTAACCCATGAAGATATCATTTCAAATTTCAATACATTCACACTTAAACAAACATCTTTCATAAGTTCAAACATGCCATTTCCTATGTATAGTTTAGTAAAAGTTACACAGACACAGACACACACACAGAGAAAGACACACACACACACACACACACACACAAACAAACACACACAGAGAAAGACACAGACACAGACACACACAAACAAACACACACACAAAAACACAGAGATATATATATGATTTGATTCATTTGTACTTTATTTTTCATTCCTTTACACACACACACACACACACATATATATATATGATTTGATTCATTTGTACTTTTCTTTCCATTCATTGTTAAAGGATTGATGTAATTTAAAAATAGTCTTAGAAGATAATTGACATAATAAGGTCAAGTTTTTTGAGGTTAATTTTTTGATGATCATTTTTTGTAGTCTTGAAAAAGTGTTGGTAAATAAAGCAAGAGATATAATGTCTCATATAAAAATTCATATGCAAATATTATTATTTTTGTATACTTCGAGTCAAAATATTCTTATTGAATGATCCTTAAAGTGATAATAGTTTGAATGACTAAAGGATGTGATTATATGTTCATGAAAATGTATTTAAATACCAAGTTACAATGAAATTCCAAACAAATGTGAACCAAATTGGATCCTGATGGCTACGAGAGACATGAAAACTACATTTAAAATTTTGAATTGTAGGTTAGATCTATGATATTCAAGATCAAGGCAAGATCACACCTACACACTATGTTATTGACTAGGGACATGAAAATGTGGATCTTGAGAGAAAGAATGATCACATCGATGTTTGAGATAATAGTAAGGAACATTTATGAATATAAGTATAAATAGGACAAGGATAAGGTCAACTATTCGAAATGAGTAATTGAGAGACCAAATGAGGGATTGGTAGGGATTGATGTAGGAACAAAAATCAGCATAAGAGTGTGCCACATGTTTCTATGAAATTATGTTTAGGAATTCCCTCAAATTGGGGTGTGGGTATGCAAATGTTACCATCACATGAACATCTAACACCTACTTCATTCCAAGAACTAAATTATTTTGTTAATTGTTATTATCTTGTACTATCTTTTCCATTTTTGGATGATTTAATGATTAATATGCACATGATTGATATAACGTATTTCACCATGATATATTAAATTAGTTGTTTATATTTTTAAATTTATTTTTCTACGTGACATAGATACTAATATAAATATTGTCCATAACATTGTAAGAGATCCATTCTTTTTTAATTTGTAATCCCTTGCCATCAAACCTATGAAATAATAACTCAAATAAACATGATTTTTTTTTTCAAAATGCAAGATACAACACTAGACAAAAGGTTAGTGCAACAAGGAACTCTAGGTCAACAAATGATGTCCCATTGCAACATGCTATTATGCAAGAAGGAGAATATAATTGCAAAAGACCCCCTGACCAATGAGGAATATTGGGAACACAAACAAGATCAACTATGATGGATTTTAGCCTTCCCTAATCCTCACAAGACTAGGTGAATAATCTTTGTAGCCCTAAGTTTGATAAATAAACAAATTTTGGAAGATGACACACAACATGATGTAAAAGATACTATAAATTCCCCATGACAACACATAGGAACATTCTATAAACATCCTTGGACTCTTAAGACCATGGGGAAAATATTTTGTTCAAAAATTATTCTCATATGATACCAGAAAGTACTCTTTATCTAATACAAATGATGTTGAACAATGCAACATTAGACACTAGCACTCGAATGGGACACTAGTGCCTTGATGGGATACTAGTTCCCATATGGGAAAATAACACCAAACATTGGTGTTCTAGATTGATGCACACGTGTCCATTTATTGCACCTGAGTCTAGGTATTTTTGTCACAAATTTTTCCACATTGGTGTCTTTACATGGGTGCTAGTGTCCTATGCAGTGAGAAATCCTTGTATAGCCTGGAGTGACCTCCAAGAGTACCCAAGCATTAAGGAACCACCTAGGAAATTTTGACACCCTATGAACTAAGAAACATCAAAACATGACTTGGGGTCAAATAAATTTTGATTTCCCCAATCATTTGACACTATCGAGAAGCGAAGGAGAAGGTAGGGAGGAGTATTAGTACCTCCATGAAACTCCTATCTCCTAACCTAAGTGAGAAAACACCAAAATTAAGAGATAAAACACATTTAGGTTTTTACAAAGCCTAATAAGAGGCTACAAGAGTTCCCTCAACAACACCCAACTTAAGGAACAACCTCTTAGGAATAGACTATCTACACAAAAGGTCCACTAATCCATTCAATATTACTCCAAGATACATTCATTTTAAAACCAATGGAAATATTCTTACATTGATTTTAACCCCAAATGAAAGGTTCCTATGTTCAGTTTACCATTACCTTGCCTAAGCATAAGCATCAATAATGTTATTATACTCAAATCCAATATCAAGTTACCCAACTAAGATTAATTTCAATATCGATTATCTATATTATTATAATTCTTATCAAGGAGAGGTCTAGAATACACCTCATTATTAAAATTACATGAAATAGGAATCAAGGGCCGTTTAGATATTCAATTTACATATAAATGAAAATAACTAATTGCATAAAGTAAAAATTTAAGTAGAACATGGTACAATGATGATCTTGATCCTTACAAATTTGGTCAACAATGGTGGTTACCAAACCACCCAAGCATGTGTTACATGTGGGTTTGTAGTAATGGAAAAAGTATCCCTTTTCCTTACTTAATTTGGGAATAATTGTCATTGAATTAACCTAATCTTACCTAGGTTTAGTGTTGTAATGTGTTGTACACATTCACATTAATCTTGGGGGATTTTTAAAAAAATGTACTTAATTTGTACCTTATTTTAGGTGTTGTAAAGTGTTGTAACACACTTTCACACTTATCTAGAGTCTCATTAATTAATCATGGTTCATTGAGCTTAATTAGCCCCTTTAATTCAAATTTAAGCCTTATTTATGACACCTTCTGACGATCCATCTCGACACCCAATATTCAAATTATATAACATTAAATTTGGAAAAATTAAGGTCCTAGAAAATAGTGTCAAGACCCATTCACCTTTAGTGATGAATGGGTCCTCTCCACATAGGACCCCACTTTCTATGCAATTTGACATGGGTTTTTGATATTCTTTCACCCTCCTGAAAGCAAGGCCCTAGAAACTTGTGCCAGGATCCATTCACCTTTAGTGGAAAATGGGTCCTCCTTGAGTAGGAAAACCATTTTTAAATTTAATTTTGGTGGGATTATAATGATTTTCCATTCTAGATCTGGTGTGATCTTAAATTATTTGAATTTTGGGGTTAATCCTTAGATTTACTATAAATAATGGGTTAATTTGCATTGTTTCTCCTAGCAAGTTTGCAAGACATCCTAGCAACTTTGAGAGAGAATTATAGAGCACTTGAAGAGCATTTCAAAGGCATTCTAAGGTAGATTATGAAGAGTTTATTGCAACAATTCAAGATCATTTCATCATGTCTAAGGCATAGTGCATTCAAGCATGTTGTTGAGCTAAGATAGTTGATGTAGCATTGAAAATTGACTTACAAGCATTATTTCACATCTTATTTGAGATCAAGATCTGCATTCTTCATGGGAACTACATATGTTAGTTTGCAGATTTATATTCCAAGACAACTTCCAAGGTATCAACATTCAATTATTTCATGCTTCAATTACATTATTTCATCATTTTATTGCATGCCATAGATTAATTTTCACAAATGTTAGTATTCATCTTTTGCAAGTTTGTAAAGAAAAATTCAGTCAATAAGCATGTTAGTTGTTCATTTAATAAATTTCCTAGTTATGAATCTCTTAGTGCAAGAGAGTGAAAATATTGACGCTTTCCTTAAACCTACCCCCCATTATCTCTCATATTTGTGGGAATGATGTGATAGAAGAAGATTAAAGAATAGCCAAGCATGATAACAATAGTTTCTCTTCTCCTAATGCCTCTCCTACATGTGATGAAGGTATTTCGGTGTTAGAAGATGCACTTATTGAAAATCATGACAATGTTGAAACCTCCTTCTATAAACTCTCCTACATTGGAATATATTATAGCACAAGAGAATGAGATCATAGACACATTTATAAACATCACCTTCCCTAATCTCCATTAATCTCTTTCTTGTGAAAATGTTTTAGTGAAAGAGGATGCAATTGCAAGGAATAATAACAATCAGATTGTAAGCAAGGATGATGGGTTGATGATTGAATCTTTAAGATCTACGACAACCCTCTTTATTTTTCTTCCCCTACCTATCATATTTTGGAAGACATTATATTATGGATAATCATGACAATCACATTTGTTCTTCTCCTAGTATCTCTCCTAGTTGTGAAGAAGATACTTTTATGTTACAAAATACAATTTAATTGTGGGAAAAATGATAATGGGAAAAGGGACTCACAATACAAGAAAGGGGTCCCTAATCCTGGATTTTCCTTTATAGGGGGATAGTTCATTCAAGAAAACCTAGGATCCCAAAATGGGATTGACTATCAACACAAAGGTGAGTCAATTCTCAACAAGGGAGACCTAGGAAGATTCCTTAGGCCCCAAGGGGTTCACCAATAAGAAAAATCTTGGAAAAGACAACTTAACATTCAACTCACAAATCCTAGTAATGCAAGCCAAATAATGAGTGCAAATGACAAAATTATGTAACAAGTTAGGGTGTATGTACCTGGGAAGTCTAGAAATATGATAAGAATTTTGGAAATGCAAAAATGTTGTCAACATACACTGAGGAGGACTAAGACACCCTTACTGTCTTCTTAGTTGCGCTACTATTTTTTGAGGAAAACATAGAATCTTCAGATGTCAGAACTAGATCTGAAGGAATCTTTATAAAATACCTCTAGGGGGACTAAGATGCCATAATGTATTCTTAGTCTTGATCTAGATTTATGCAATTTTAGAATGTGATCCTAAGGTCCAATGTCTACACTTCCTTCTTCTTAGATCTTAGGTCCCGAAACTTCCAGATCTGGCCTGTAGGTGACTTTCTGTGAAGATGACAACTTTGCAATGCAACTTTGTAACTTTTCACTTCAAATGATCATCAACTTAAATCTACAAACACAAACACATTAGGGAGGAAAAGCTTGTTGATTGCTAGTAAATTGGGGTTTTCCCTAGTCAAACCCCTTGTTGGTACTTAAACCTTGAAATGAAATGAAATAATGAAGGGAAATAATGAATGAACAAAGTGATATGTTGCAACTCACCAAACCCTTGTTATGAAATCTGCAAACTTGTGTGAAGTGGCTACCTAGAATGTAGATCTTGAATTGAGTGAATGCTTGATAGATCTTGACTTGAATTTCTTGCTTGAATCAAAATCCTACATCACAAATGTTAGCTCAAAAACACACTTGATGCAAGAATTTCTTTGACATGATGCTTGAATCTTGATGATGGCTCCAAATGCTTGATGAATTGCTCTTGAATGCTCTTGTGAGCTCAAAATTGCTATAAGGATGAATACTCAAATTGGTAGGATGAAAATGAATGTAAGAACCTTGTATTTATACTTATCCATTCTATCCCAAAATTAACCACACCATGCCGGCATATGAATTCATTAATTAAAGGATGCTAAATCCTACTAGGATTTTTAAATCCCAAAAAAAATTCAAGGGGGACTAAGACACCCTAGGTGGCATCTTAGTCTCGAGGCTTAAAACTATGGCCTCAGACTCCAAAAAGGGTGCCTCTTCCCCTAGAGAAAACATCATGAAATAAGAGAATGAAATCATTGATAAACAAGAAAACCCAACCATTGAGGAGTCCCCTACTTCTGACGAAATTATTTTAGATGAAATAACCTTTGAATGCCATGAACATCTAGTTATTATCTCTCCTAAAAACTCTCTTACTAGGGAAGATATAACAGTGGAAGAAAATGAGAACATTCACAATAGTAATTCCTTAGATGAAGATGATGAAGTGACATTAGAATCCCCTTCACTAAGAGATCATTAAAATGAGGATAAGTATTATGAGTTTATGCACATTAGATATCCATTGAAGTACTCTCCTGAGCCTAAACTTATCATTTATCCACCCTCAAAAAAATTGCAAGTTCAAAACAAACTCGTCCTTATCCTCGAACCGCCTAAGAATAATGTTTCACAATAGCTGAGTTATAATATCGTTGCACATACATACAATACAAGGAACAATAGGCAAAAAAAACCTCCTATCTCATTACCCTTACCTAACCATATATTTCCTAGTGCTCCTTGTTTACCCATGAACAATGGAAAGGAATATAATCTTGTTGAACAACTTAAGAATACTCCCACCAAGATATCCCTATGGGAACTTCTTCAAACATCACCTAGCTATCCTAACATGCTTCAAATGTCCTTGCAATAAGTCATTGTTCCTTCTAAAACTAGTTCAAATGATGTGGTCGTGTTAGTTCAAGGATTGAATGACATGAACTTAGATATTGTTTTTCACTAGAGCGAGTTACCTTAGAAATTCAAAGGAAACATGAAACTTTCAATATAATAGTCTATGTTAATCAAATAGGGATAAAATGAACCCTTCTTGACAATGGTTCAGCCCTAAATGTGTGTAGTGTGAGCCTTTAGTAAATTATTGACATGAGTAGAAGTGATATTAAACCTGATTCTTTATCTATTCATAGATTTGACAATTTAGGGAAACAACCGCTCAGATTCATTACATTACCTATTAATGTTGGGAAAGTAACACTACAAACTTTGTTCCACATTATGCCTAACTATATTTCTTACAATCTCCTCTTAGGAAAATCATGGATTCATGGAATGAATGGAGTACCTTCTACTTTTCATCATAAAATGAAGTATATGTACAACAAAAAAGTTCATACACTCGAGACTGATCCTAAACCTAAAAGTTGTTTAATTGCTGAGAGAGACAAACAAGATCCTTTGAACATATTGACACCAACTACACAAGTGGAACCCATGCAAGAGAAAAACAAAGAAAAGCATATTGAAGAAGGGATGAAGTTATTGGAAGATGATTGGGGTTCCTTAGATTTCACACCTACATCCATGGGAGAATACAAGATTATAAACAAAGTCTACAAAGGGAAAAGAAAAAGCAGTAATGTTGACACCAAATTCAACACAAAATTTTAAAGCATCCACCTCAACAACTTTAGATCAAGAAAATTACACAAAAAATGTTGACGAAGTTGAATATGAACAACCACTAAATCCTAAAGAAATGGAAAATCTTTGAGGAAAAGGTTATGAACTTATGAGACTTGTTTATAGTGGAAAAGGATGTGGTGCTAGAGAAGAAGATATTTGTGTCCCTATAGAACCTAACATGTAAGAAACAACTCGTGATCTTGGTTATTGTCCTTTGATAGAAATAAAAGCATAAAAAAAGCCTTCACTTAATATCAACACTCTTACAAAAGATTCTTCTAAGCCAACTTTGACATTAGTGCATCTTAAATTGATAGAAACTAGTGGTCTTGATTATTATCCTTTGAAAGAAATATAAGAAACAATGAAATCCTCACTTAAAATTAATGTCATCACGCAAAACACTAATGATTCAAATTCAATACATTTTACACCCTCTTGTAGAGGAGAGTACAAAATCTTGCAATATAAAGAGTCGTGTGTAAGTATGACATCTTGTACTAAGCAAGAGATATCTTTGTCACAAAATAAAGGAACATATTCTACTATTGATCAAGAGGGTATCTTTTCGAGGCTCCTCCAAGATCATTTGATATCTCTCCCTCGGAGAACACAAAATAAATTTTACTACAAGAGTTCATTTTGTGCAGGTTCATAGAATTCATGGTCATTGTACTAATGAATGCAAGTATTTGGGTAATAAAATTCAATATCTTAAGGATTGTGGTGCTCTTCCTTGTTTTACAGCACCTAGTTCCTCTAATTGATACTGCTTTTCATTTTTTTCATCAATCATCTCAGCTCACTCTTATCCTTCACTTAGTGGGGGCAAGGGGTTAGGTAGTAGGACACTTTGCGCCAAAGTGGGACACTTTTTGACAAAGATGGATGATTTATGCCAATATTTAGATTTTTCCTCATATATCACTTGTTGTTGCCTCTTTTGGTTAGTTGACTGCATTCCACATTTATATTGGAGCAAGTTTGGGATGTGGATGACATGCCTTAAGTTGCTAGCATGTGACATACTAAGTTATCTTTAGTTGTTACATTTTGGGGGCAATCTCCTCCTTCCTATTTCATGACGCAACTTTATTTCAAAAACATATGACTTGGCATAGGGATTTCCAAGGAAAGCTCTCATGTCTTAGGAAAAAAATTGGCTACTTTAAAGCAATTTCTCACAGTAATTGTTTAGCAAATGCTTCAAAGTGGGGGCATACATCGATGACATCCTTCGAAAAATTTCATGGCATGATTTTTCTTTTTTCTTGTGACATGTCCTTTTCTTGGTGGTGTCATTTGGTTTGATGTCCTCCAAGAGTGCGATATTTATAAGCATATAATCTCCCTTCATGGAATGATGTGAACGAGGCATCCCATAAGTGGTGATTTGATATCCTTGATTTGATTTCTCATGGATACATTAGGCATAATTCTCCCTAAGAAGAAGACCTTACATGAACAAATCAAAATCCCATTTAGTAAAAACTTACATTCAAAAGAATTTACAAAAAGCATTGCATTATTGTGCCTTATTGAAGTTATTAGGAGGATAACTTCGGTATGGTATGAGAGGCTAATATGATTCTCTTATTTGCCACCTCATTAGGACAACTCACCTAATGGAGAGATTGAGGTTCCACTACCCTAAAGTGATCATGCATATTTGGGACAACTGAACTAGTGGATAGAATGTGGTTCCACTACCCTAGAGTGAGTAGCACATGTTACAAACAAAAAACCCCGTTCCACATTGTGTTGGAATGGTTTATGCTTGACCCTTTATTTTTCTTAGTTTTTATCAGCCTTTGATAGGGTATGGCTATGTATCTTTTTTATTTTTGCATACTAATGCACCTTGAATGTCTACTTTAGTGTGATTTTTTCATGGGAACAAACTCTCACTAAAGTAGGGAAAATGTAGTAACAGAAAAAATATCCCTTTTCCTTACTTAATTTGGGAATAATTGTCATTAAATTAACCTTATCTTGCCTAGGTTTAGTGTTGTAATGTGTTGTACACATTCACATTAATCTTGGGCCCTTTTTAATAATGTATACTTAATTTGTGCCTGATTTTAGGTGTTGTAAAGTGTTGTAACAAAAATTCACGCTTATCTAGGGTCTCATTAATTAATCATTGTTAATTGAGCTTAATTAGCCTCGTTAATTCAAATTTAAGCCTTATTTGTGACATCTTCTGAGGCTCCATCCTGACACTTAATATTCAAATTGCATAACATTAATTTTGAAAAATTAAGGTCTTAGAAGATGGTGCTAGGACCTATTTTCCATTAGTGGCAAATGGGCCCTCTCCTCATAGGACCCCCCTTTCTATGAATATTTGACATGGGTTTTTGATGTTTTTCACCCTCCCGAAGTAAGGTCCTAGAAACTTGTGCCAAGACCCATTCACCTTTAGTGGTGAATAGGTTCTCCTTGAGTAGGATACCCATTTTTTAATTTAATTTTAGCAAGATTCTAATGATTTTCCATTCTAGATCTGGTGTTGGCTTGAATTGTTTGAATTTTGAGGTTAATCCTTAGATCTACTATAAAGAAGGGGTTAATTCACATTGTTTTTCCTAGAAAGTTTACAAGAAATCCTAGCAACTTTATGAGAGAATTATAGAGCACTTCAAGAGCATTTAAAGGCATTCTAAGGTAGATTATGAAGATTTTATTGCAGCAATTCAATGTCATTCCATAATGTCTAAGGCATAGTGCATTAAATCATGTTGTTGAGCTAAGATAGTTGATGTAGCCTTGAAGATCTACTTGCAAACATTGTTTCACATCTTATTTGGGATCAAGATCTACATTCTTCATGGCCACCACAAGTTAGTTTTCATATTTACACTCCAAGACAACTTCCAAGGTATAAAAATTTCATTATTTCATGCTTCAATTACATTATTTCATCACGTAGTTTAATTACCTAAAAGGGGTTTGAATTAGGAAAACCCCTATTTACTAAAAATTGACAATTTTTTGTTCTCTTGAATGTGAATTTAGAGGATCATAGATCAAAGATCAAGTGGAGAAGAAATTGGAAGGAAATTTGACAAAAATTGTCAAGTTGCAAAGTTGTCATTCATAGTGCAAGAATAGAGAATCAAGGCTACATAATTTTTTACAGGTTTTTGAGAGCTAATAACTGAGGATCTAAGAGTACAAACTTCAGGGAAAATAACCCAGATCTTAGTTTCTAGAACCCTAATAGGGACCCATTCACCACTAAAGTCAAATGAGTCCTTTGTGGCCTAAAAACAAGTTTTCCACAAGGTACACATCATTTCAAGCTCTGAAAACTCTCCTCATAGTTACTATAATAGTTTGGATTAGTTTCTAATTGTTATTTATGCATTTTGGCCCTCATAATTGAATGAAACACACATCTAATTATGAAAATTAGGTTCATGATTGATACCTTATTGATGGAGAGCCTTTTTTAAAATGTTTCAAGGTTGACCCCACCATGCTAGAAGATAGTCACAAGGCCCAGTCACGCACACACAAGAAAAATTATTACAAGGGTATAAACTCACATAAGATATAGATAATACACAAAATCTAATAATGAAATTGACTCAAGGCCAATCATAAACAATGAATTACAACTTCTTTTAGGTGCTCCTCAAAACCAATCAAGGGAAAGATATTAGAGATCTAGTTAAGGAGTTTCATCACATTGATCATTAGTATGGATACATGTGGAGTATCATACCTCTATCATACAAATGAGGGAAATTGACCTTACAAGACCCAACATCCTCAAGATAGCATGCCTTCCCATATATCCTTAGTTTTCACAAGCACTCAAGGCATGAGAGGGGCATCCATTATATTTGATAATTAATTACCCACATGTTTCATTAACTTTCACTTAATTAGATGAATCTCCACTCGTTATTAGCATACACACCACTTTGGGCTAGGAACGTGATGAAGACAAACCTCACTCAACCCAAAAAAATTTAGATGACACAAACTCCATGATGATTAATTCCCAAAATCAAAAAGTACTTGTGTTTATCTTAATCAATTTACAATTGCCAACAAAATACCCAAAATTAAAAAATATATCAATAAATTTATTTATGATTTCATGAAACATAAAGATTACAATCACACACAATTTTGTTGCCTCCCTTCATCTCTCCATGAAAATGACTCTTCATTTTCTTCTCACCATCTCTCTCGTCTACCTTTCCTTTGTCAAAAATATTTCTAGTCTATTTCACCTGTCATGGTACTTCTCCTTTCATCAACTCCCTTTTCCAATCGGGCTCTTCACATTCTACCTTCATGCTTTCATTTTGCTTGTGCACTTTCAAGCACCTTCACTCACAGATCTATGCCACCATCTCCTATACTTGACTCCTTTTACATATATCATTGTAGTTTTCTTTTGCAACATTTCTACTACCACATGCAACCTCTTTTCTCTCAACTCCATCGACATTTTATGTTCTAAACAACACACTGTTTACTAAATAGACCTATTTCTTTCACTCATGGAGTTTTTTATTATTGAAAACTCCCCATTCATATTTGTCACTCTCCATAGTCAAATATCCATCGAAACTATCCTATGAATCCTGCACAACTTTTTAATTGCAATCTATATTATCTCTATTATCACATTCTTCATTTTGACTCCTTGTATGTTGCGCCCTTTACTCTTTTCATGCTGCTCTTCATTGGACCGACATGTTTCTATGCTTTGGTCCTTTATTTTTCTACTTGTTACTAGATTTTTACCTATAGGCTCAATCAGGAAGAGCCATCTATGTTTCAAAATGAATGGTACATTTTATTAAAAATTCTATGTTACATTCAGTTATATAAAATGAAACAACTTTACGAGATTACAAGAATGAAAAATTACTACATTCATACAAGTGAATGAAACATAAAAGATTTTACAATCTTTTTGAAAATGTAATCTTTATTGAATGTAATTAGATACATGTGTCCCACATAGCAAGCCGTGAGTCTGACTTATTCATTTGATACAAATAAAAATTAAAGTATATATGAATGAGTAAATGCTGAAAAGAAAATGTACATGTAAAGAAGGTAACCATTCATTACCTAGATGACTGGTATTGCAAATGAATTTGCTTCTGATTTCCTTGCCTTGCTCCATATATCTCCTTGACACCTAAGTGCCTGGTGTTTGATCTCCTGCATTGGGTAAAGAAATGGGTTAGAAAATTAGGTTCTAAGCAATGAAAGGTTACACTCTGAACATGTACATCTACCCAGACATACATATGTTAATTCCTATGTGCATCAAATGTAATGTCTGTCTTAAGTGTCCATAAAAGCAAGAATATAACATTATACACACTTGATGTAGGAATTTTATTTCTAAATCTTTTGCTTCAAGTGCATCTACAGGTGCAATCATGTCTTAATTCAACATGTGGGTTAAAACGAGGCTCCCACAAGGGTTGAGCCCGACATGCTGAATTATTATGACATCTTTTAGCAAGAAACAAGCATAATGATCTTCCATTTGTGTGAGCATAATTGCATTATAGTTAAGAAGCAAGATTTACATATTGCAAACCATATGTTAAGGACAGAGCCATTAAGAGCTCACAAAGAAAATAATCATCATTGGAAGTGATGAAAGGTGCAGATTTTCTAAATAATGAAAACTCAGAATGGCTATTAGAATGGTACAGCTATTAAGTAAACATTTTTATTCACAAAATGATAGGAATTCTTCAAAAGATGCAAGTAATATATAGTACACTGAACAAGATTAAATCGCCATCATAACACTATTATGGTATAAATGGATGAGGATAAAGATGTTTCCTGTGTCAGTAAACAGATAAATGCCAATGATAATCAACAAGACAATGAGAGCAACATTATTATTTTTGGAGTAAGAAAAAGAAATGTTTTGATTCAAGATGAGTATATCTTATATGATTATTTTAGGAAATGAATGCATAATCTATGATGATAACAGGAGCTATCATAAACTATAGAGAGTAGCCTTGTATGTCTTAATGAAATCACATTCAATATCAAGTGCAAAGCTTCTTACAATTTTAGTGTCATGAATGTATCATCAAAGGAGTCTTTGAAGGAATAATCATGAATGTTATTCTGAATACAAAAGGTAGATACATTCTTTAGTTATTCAAATGACCTTTCATAGAAAAAATGAAAATAACATGTTTCACCAGTAGCTTGAAAAGCAAGTAGTAGATGAATATCAAATTATAAGAGAGAACCACAAAGCTGAGTTGTTACATCTTACCCCTATAGCATTCTAATCATAGATAAAAGGGCCAGAAAATGCATTTATTTTTATTGAGCTCTAAAGTTTTTGGTTCTTCTCATGGTACCTACTTGTACAAGTTGTGTGTATAGATTAGAGTATGAAATAAAGAATAACATCTACATATCATACCATTGATTTGTTGTTTATAAGGGATAAATGATATAGTTTTATGAACTCTAACAAATGGTACCAAAAAATACATAATTGTTTAAAAGGGAGGTACTAAGAAGGTTGCATTAATATCTTGAGATTCAAAGACACTTGCAGCAAAGTGTAAGGGCACAACACAACATGATGAAATCTATAGAAAGTAAAAAGCAGAGACCCATCCTGGGTTTTACTTAAAATCATAAAGGAAAGTAGGTGTTACTATAAGAGCTATAGTTTTGTGTCCAAACCATCAATGGAATAAAACTTGGAGGAAACCTTTTTATTTTGTAGTAAGAGTCTACAGAAAAGGAAAAAATGCATAGGAAATTCATGAGAAGAATACCCAAAAGAGGAATAGGGGTTTCAAGAATTTGTATGAAGAAATCTCATAAAAGATAGCGAATAAGTTCAGGAAAAGTTACAAGGTGAGTATGTTGCATTTCAATGATTGACTCTATATAAGTTTGAAACATACAAATCTAAAGAAACCTAGAATTTCAAAAATCACTTGTCCTTTTCGAATGAAGGATTTATGTTTTGTGTGTAAGCTTTCATTTTTTCTATGGAAAATATAAGCAGGGCCATGGCAGAATACAGGAGCTATGACCATGTAGAATACACAGGAGAAAACAATATATATATTCATCATTTGTATTTTTCTCATAGATTCAGTCTTGGTTATCAAAATGGAGAAACCATGGGTCAATTAGAAATCAAACCCAGAACAAAGATTTGAGCAAAAGGTCGAGCCAAATAGGGAAAAGTTTTCTTCAAATTCTCATAAATGCATCCATAATAGCCGTGGCCACAAGTTACAGAGAGCCTCTATATAATGGTAACACAAAGACATGAAACAAGCCACAACTCATGGGTTTGAATAACCTTTTGAAGTCACAAATATATAGAAAAATTAGTAGAGGAAAATGAACCAGTAGAATAATCTCAGTGTTAGATTACTTGAGAGTTCTTTGTCAGTCTTTTATAGAAAAACGTTTCTATGAACAAAGGAATATCCTCTTCATGAAGTTTGCTTTAAGAGCCATCTTGAAACCCTCGACCCAGTTTTGATGAAATGGGTCATATATTCTTTTCAGAAGACCATGAAAGGAAATAGAAATCATAGAGGAAGAAAAACACATAAAGGCATCAATAAGATATACTAGAAGTTGCGGCCATGGATGGCCTATGAAGAAGAAGGAAGAAAAATGATGCCTCTATGTGCCATAGAATCACCAGAAAATCCTTATAATGGTGTGGTCAGATCAAGAGAAAAACAATAGAAACACAAAACAAGTAAGAAATTTGTAGAGGCCACAACTTGAAAGGCCAAAGATGCTTCAAAATGTTGAAGAATAAAGCCAGATTTGTGCAAGATCAAACTTACTATGTTTTTTGCAAGAATTATTCTAGAAAATGCCTCTAAATCTACAAAAAATTTCCATGAACCTACTCTTCAAAACCTTGTTGGCGGCTCAACTTCTTCTTGAAGCTTCTAAACAATAAATGAAAATATTTTTCTTTTTTTTTGCTTTTGTCATTTAGGGTTTGGTACCCTATTTATAGATGCTAATGGAATGACATTTTTTTCATTTATTTATTACTTGCATAATCTTTATATTGTAAATGTTAAGTCCTTAGATACATTATAAATCTTATTGACTTAGTATTTTTTTAATGCAAAAAGAGGTAGTGAGCTTTCCAAATGTATCACAATTAAGAAGCAAGGGATATGAGCTTTGAATTGAGTTAAAATAGGAACATGTGCATTATGATCAAGTCATAAGGAGGAATAGAGATATGCTTGTATTGATGGCATGCCACAAACAAGTGGAGGTTATTTTTAGTTTGGGAACATGTGGAGAAAAGATAGAGTGATTCATCTCTTTGTTTAGAGAATATGTGCCTTTTTAGAGCACTTTTAGGAGTAGTTATGGTTGGATTAAGTCTTGCATGACTTTTTCATCCAACATGAGCTCTTTTTGAGTTGATTTGAAGGATAGATTTTAGGCCTTATTGTTGCATTTGACCCAAGGCTTTCTAGAACCTTATTTTGTGGAGCAACTTGAGTGTTGGATATATTCTCATTTGTAACTCTTTTCTAGTTAGTTCTTCATATATAGATAGAGAATTTGTGACTTTGGAAGTCCTTTTTCATAGCTTTGCAAATTTTGTAACTCATTTGGAGCATGATATATAGAATTTACCTTGGTTACTATTGATGGTTCAATTTTCCTTCTTGTTCTTACAAAATATTTTGCATTTTTAGGTGATTGATCAAGCTACTTTGTGATTTTTTTAAATTTCCTTATAGCTTTGTCTCATGTTTGCATGCCTTTCTTTGCAAAAGTAGTGTTATTTAGGTTACAAATTGTGTTTACATAATTGCACATGAACTTTTAATTTGTGAAAATTGTTTTTTCCTTCTTTAAATTGTGTGCAAGTCAAACAGGTGTTTGTGAAATACTTATGCATAACCTATATAAACTTGTGCAATTTCATATCCATCATCAATATTCAAGTGTAATATGATTGTCTCATAGAACTCTTATCAATTTGGTGTATCACCCAGTTTATTTCATATTTTCAGTATTCTCCATTTTATGCAATCATATCCTTACCCTTTTCCCATCAAGTTAATCGTTTTGGTGATATTGCCAGCTAGGAAGTTGACCTTATCCAAAGGTTCATTTCAACTTTATGTGACCCACAGCCTTGAAATGATCCCATGTTTCTTTAGAAAACTTAGTTTCATAACTTTGCATAGGGTGCATTTCTAGAAGATAACAATTTTGGCATGCCCGATGGGACACATTCTCCACAATTTTGTTGGTTTGGTATGCAACCAAAAGGTTTCAGACTTTACAAAAGTTATTTTTGCATGTACTTGGCAACTCTATAAAGTGAAAGAACTTCAGAACTAGTGTTGTTACAACCTATGAGAAGAGTTTAAACAAGAAGTTCTAGAGAATTCAAATTTTTGCAACTGTCACCACCCAGAAGACAAGGAAAAGGAACAAAAAGATTACCTCCTTCCAAGAGAGTACAGTCTACACCACCTGGTGTTAGACCAATATTAGTATTTTCACATGAAGGAGGAGAGGAAGGCCATCTAAAAAGCAGAATGAGAATTGTTTTGCCTCACAGAGCTACATAATAGTAAGGTCACCTTCCAGTAGTCCAAAGAAGATTTTATTTGCTATCTCTATAAATTTTTGTAGACACATAAAATATACTGATTGACATTGTGCATCTGATCCCGACTACTAACATGGCTTCTTCCTGAATCATCCCTCGGTCTAACCATTTAATCAAATTCTCCTATCTAATTAAATTCATCAATATTCCTCTCTTAATTGAATAAATCATTTTATCTAATTAAGTCAATCTCTTTTGTTAATTAAATCAATCCATCTGATCTAATTGTCCCTATTTAATTAAATAATAAAATTTATTTGATTAAATCTCTAAAATCTATCCATTAAATTAAATAAATTAAAACCTTATTTGATTTAATCTAACACCATCCCTTTTAATTAAATAAATCAAAATCCTTATTTAATTAACCTCTTATCATGTTCCTCTCTTATTTGATTTAAATAAATCCATAAATTTGAGTCAAATAGGTCACATAATCTAACATCTTTCATTAAATTAATTAACACTTAATTAATTTAATCTCATCTCATGTCCCATCCTCTAGATAATGCAAGTTGCACATGAAAATAGATTTAATTCATTTATTAAATCTCTATTTTCCTCACAATGGCATCTTTTGGAATATTCTCTCAATTTGAATTCAAAAATTCCAAGTCAACATGTACATCCAACAAGGCAATAAATTCATATTACATGTCCTTTTTCCTTGAGCCAAGTGGAATTTATTGCATTTTCCCTTCCCTCTTACATGTCATTTCAACAAATTTGAAATTCAAAATTTTGCATTTATTGGCACAATCCCCAAATCTTGCACATCCTTCACCCACTCATGGCTTGACAAGTGGCATCATGCTATTGGATGAATGTTAGTCCCACATTGCTCAAATTTGGACATTCATCCATCTTGAAATGCTATAAATAAAGAGCTCATATCCTCATTTTATTATCCACAATTTATGCAAAGTTACCATGCTCAAATATCTCTCAAAATTCATCCATTATCATTAAGTTCTTAGCTAGTCTTTTGCAGATTTTTGGCTTGGAGCTCTTATCCTTCACCAACAAAGTGGATCATATCATCTTCAACACATCTAGTTTGCATCTTAGGAATTGGGAAAGGGCCAATTTTCACATCAAATTGGCACCAATTCCCCCATGGGATCATGAGTTTGCACATTTAAATTAGGATTTAATCTATTTTGTTCTCTTTATCATGCTTTTTATTGTTTTCTTTCCTACTTTGAGTTTGTAAATGGATTTCATGGGGAATCCTTGTTTTGGCTTGCAATCTCTTGTCTAACTTGTTTATTCTTGTTGTTTTGCAGGTACCAAGGTTGGGGTTCATACATTTGGCACTAGAAGGAGGGATGGATATCATTCTTTCTCATCTTTTCCCAAAATTTCCACTTTTTTTCCTCACACATAGAAAATTTTAATGCTGGGAGCTCAGCGCCGCTGTTTTGGTACCGATGTCTCTTCAGTGTCGCTATATAGCACCGCGAGAGACTCAAAGTGTGACACTGGACTCATCCCGCCAAGAAAATTTGAATTATAAACTCCATCGCTGGGCTCATTGACTCACAAATTTTTTCAAAAAGTATCAAACTATGATGCTGGACAAAAAGTGTGATGCAGTTGAGCTCTTTGTCCCGACACAGAGTGACGCTGACTGGTAAGCGACGCTGTGAGGGCACTACTCAAAAATAAAACTGGGACGCAGTTACGAGTTGTGATGCTGGAATGGAGTAAAAAGGGAAAATTTAATTTTAGCACATGCTTTTGATTGATGATTAATTTGTCTTCTATTTTTTGTTTTTTAATTTCGGTATTTTCTAGAATCAGATTGGTTTTTCTTCCTTGTAGGTTGGAAATCAAAAATGAAGAAAGGAGAAGCAAGAGGAGGATGTTTCATTAACTCAAAGTGTTTTTAAACACTTTAGTGTTTGCTTAACACTTTTTCACGAAATTGTTATCCTTTCTTTCTTAGGACACTAATTTTCGTTTGGGTTTAATTTTTTTTTTTTTCCATTTGTTGCAAAAAGGGCTAAAACGAACAATAGGATCAACAACATACTAAAGTTTTTTTTTGTTTAACAATTGAACAAAATATCTCTCACTTGTCATTTGGTACTTAAAAAGAACTCACATGTTACTTTGTGAATTTAAAAAGAACAAGTGCAACTTTTTTTTTTCGTGAAAGCTTACTTAAACTAAAGGCATTGAAAAAGGACCTATGTGCTTCTCTCATGCTTTATAGTGATCTTGAGAATCAAGAGGCCTTTTTCATGACTTTAGGGTGAGACAAAGCAATCACCTCCACACTTCTTTTTGGGTTTAAAATTGAACATCTTGTGCGAGTGTGAGTGGGGGCATTGTTGTGTATATTCTCTCTCCTTGTTGCCAACAAGGATTGATTGAGTTACAAACATTGTTCTTCATTCACTTTTGTTTATCCTAGAGGGCCTGCCTGGGGGAAAAAGTACTCACCCAATGGAACGACTCAATTAGTAACACTCTAAAGCCAAGAGTATTTTCAATCGGTATATAAATGTGGATATTGGAGTAAACGCCAATATCACGTGGTTGATTCTGACAAGATGGATTTGAAAAGGGACTCTTGCCATATGGGTCAATCTCCACAAACGAAAGTCCTTATTAAAACCCATGTGCTAGAATTTTCTGAAATCCTCTAATCTATTTGTTGGTGCAAGAACAGTCATTCTGAAGCCACCCCACACTTTTATAGTCTTCTAGTAGAAATGGAAAACATGCCATGGGAGTTTCATGGGTGTTGATGCTTGGCTGCCCCATATAAGTGGGTGTCGTGGATGGGAGCCGGTGGGGTCAAGCATCTAACAATTCGCTAAAGATAAGCGTAGCTAGACTTGTCCAAGTGGGAATCCAACAAATATTGTCTTACACATCCATAGGATTGTGCTTATTCTTGGGTTACAAAATGCATTGCTTGATCGAAAACATCTTGAAAACCAATGCTTAACATCATCATCCAAACTTCAAAACCTTTTGGAGACAAATGCAATTGACTCAATCCATTTGTTATTGCTTGCCCTTGGGATTCACATCCTTAGAGGTTTCCAAACATTGGATTACATCTCAATTTGTCTACTTAAGTAAACAATAGGAAAACCCTTGCCTTAAGTTCATCAAATTTCCACATAACATATCTTGTGGGGTTTGAAGAAATTAAGACATTGGACATCTTAGTTTGAAAACCTAATTAAAGAAAGTTTTTTTGGTAAAATAAGGCCATTAAGCAAAGCTAAGCAAAATGAACTTTCATATGTGTTGAAAACTCACGATTCTCAAGAATTTCAAATCCCAAAGCAAAAAAAATCATTGGCTAGAATTCCGAAAGTGAATGTTCAAATGGAATCATTTCTTGGTTACAAAGGTCTATAGAAGCATTGTATGCTCTTCAATACCTAGGTCTAGAAAGTGTCCTTTTTAGGCTCATCTTAGGATTAAAAAAGTCAAAATATTTTTCATCCATCCTTCAAACATCAAAATGAACACCATCTCACAAATCACCTTTTGGAAAATTTTGAAATTATTCTTAATGCTAGGCTTTTTGGAAAAATCAAAATCATCAAAATCCTTGAGACTAAATCCTTGAAAACATTATCAAAATCACCTTTGGCTAGGTACGTGTAGATGCATCATTTTTCATATATGCTTAGTCAAAGTTATCAAAATCATCTTGTTTAGCTTAGTATATGTGGATGAATCCTTCTTCATATGCTTAGTGAAACTATCATCTTGTTTGGATAGGTATGGGTAGGTGCATCCTTCTCCCTACACATATTCAAATCATCATCTTTTGAACAAATCTATCCCCTAGATCATCATCCAACCTCTTAGGGTATTTTCATTCAAAATCAAAAGAAAGTAAAAATCAAAATCAAGGACAAAATCCCAAATCCAAAATCAAATCAAAATCAAAATCTGCAAGTTCTAAAAGCCTAGTATCTCCTTCAAGATTTACCAAAAGATCATATGATCCACATCATCCATCATCTAAACATCATCATCATATCATCACCTTTCGATCCTCAAGATATCCTAAGAATGTTTTACTTTGGGCATAAAATAAAGATCAATCCAAAGAATCAAGAGATTCATCTCCCATATTCTTGAAAATTGATCCTTGTTTTATGGTTCTAACTAGATCTCAATACAAGAAGAGTATGGAAGCCAACAAAGAAAAACCCGCTTCAAGTGATCTTAGCCAAACAAACATAGAAATGAATCCCATTGAATCAAGTAATCCTTTGGCCATTTCATTATTGCAAAATCCGCAAGAAGAAAACCAAGGAGAGGACCTTACCTTTGGAATGTCTCATGAAGAAATGACTGAAATACTCCAAAATCCAGAGAACCATAAAATCATCAACATCATGATGAGGCTTAACCCTTTGTTATACATGCTTGTGCTAGAAAAACAAGGGGCCAAGTTACCTTCATATTTTGATGTGAGTACTATAGTAGAGACATCTTTTCCTCCAATCTCATCCACCATTACCATTTCATCTACACCCCCATCCCAAAACATCCCGCAAATCATGACATCTTTGGCTCCAACCCAACCTAACATTAATAAGGGAAATTAATTTTCCAATGCTATCAAAACACACCCCCTTGTTAATTATCAAAACCTGGACACAAACACCATATTGGAACAAAACATACCCCAAAATCCATTACACAAAAATTTTCCTCTCACCTTCCATCATGATCCATCATCATCATTTTTTCACGCAACACTTCAAAAACCTCTCCTCACAAATTTGCAAGGAGAGGGAGATGTGCTTAGACTAGGGGGCATATTTGACACCACAACATTCTCTTAAGAGCTCACACCCCTCACATTTCCACTTCTCTCACCATTGCCATTATCATCCACACCACTTCTTGGTTTAGGGATTCCCCCTCTACCAAATATCGATCAAAACAACATCCCAAATATCAACCAAAGCATTATGTCAAACATTCAAAACTTGTTGTCGACATCGCAAAAATAGGTGACAAGCGCACAAACAATTGCAACAACATCAAACACCCTCCTAACATCACAAAGCATGGTCTCTCAAGGACTAAACACCACATCAACACCACCATCCAACACTCAAAACATCAACACGACATAATCACTCACCACAAACGCCATTCCGAATCCACCATGACCCCCACCACCACCAACACCCCCACATCAAGTCATTACAACGTGGCATTGCAAGCCGCTTTTCAAAGGGGATTCCAACAAGTGCAAAAACAAAAATCCATACACCTAGCTACTCAGCAAGCTACTCAAGCTGCACAAGCTGCCTAAGCTACACAAGCTGCATTACAAGCGCAACAAGCTGCAGAAGCCCAAGCTTTATTACAACAACAACAAGAAGCTGCACAAGCATTGCAAGCACAAAAGACTGCTCAAGCACAAGCTCTATTGCAACAACAAGCAAAAAAAGCACAAGCAACACAAGCGCAAGCTCAATATCAGGCACAACAAGCCCAATATCAAGCACAACTTCTTGCACAAAGACAAGCAGCACAATTTCAAGCATATCAGTAAGCAATTAAGCAATATCAAGAGTAGCAAGAAGTAGTTGAATTGGCAGCCCAACAACAAGTGTTGTTGGAACAACAACAAGCACAACAACAAGCATTGTTGGAACAACAACAAGCACAAATCTTAGCGTAGCAATAGTAAGATCAACAACAAGCGTTGTTCATACAAAAGAAGGTGGAAGCCTACCTAGCTCGACAGAACAAACAAATACCATCAAACAACACATCAACCAACCCACCCATCCAACCCATGATTGAAACACCCAAAAAAACTTTCATCCCACCCCCTGATCCCCAAAATGATGTGACGACACAACTCAGGTTGCTCTCGCAACCAGTGCTTGATCTTCAATCAAGGCGAACAATGAAAACACCAAGAAATTTGTGTCCCTATCCATTTGATAGGAGCTTAGTAATGAAACCATTCCCCAAGGGATTTGAGATCCAAAAATTTGACAAATATCGAGGGACGGAAAACCCTGAAGATCACATTAGAGGATTCCAGGTTCATTGTATGGAGGTTGCATATGATGATACTTATTCGATGTAGCTATTTCCTAGGAGTTTGGCAGGCCACGCTATGGAATGGTTCTCTCACTTACCCTCAGGCATTAGAACATTCCAAGAAATTATGGATGCATTCATTAAAAATTATGCATGCAACATTGCAATGGATGTTAGTCTAGAAGAACTCTCAGCTCTAAAACAAGGAAAGGGTGAATCTTTCGCCTCATTCCTACAATGATGGTGATCCAAGGCCAATCAGAACAAGTGGACCATGCCAGAAGAACAACAAGTTTGTACCATTATAGCCAACCTTGAAGGCCGCTTGGCATTCCATCTCAAGGTTCAGGGCATCACCACATATGATCAGTTGATCCCCAAGGCACTAAGCATCGAAAGAGCCCTTGTGACTCAAGCCGAGGAATCAACATCATACCACAAACAAAAAAACAACCGCCCACCATCCAATTACAACGATAAACCTCATACGTGGGAAAGGAACAAAAATGTTACTAATGATGGTATCGTCCATGCCAAGGTGGTCATTAGTGTCCCTCGCCAAAACACACCCGCACCGCAAACCCAAACACAACACCAAAACACTCATCACATAACACACCAACCAAACAACAATCCAACCATCAATAATCTCAATGATCAAAGAGGACCACCCCAATGCAAGAGCTATCCCAAGAAAAAATACACCACTTTGGGGGAACCACTTGAGGAGATAATGAAAAATTTGATAGATGAAAAACTCATCAAGGCCCCTATCTTCAAAAATTACCAAGAACCAAATTTAAAACCTCCTTGGTATAATGAGAATCAACTTTACAAGTTCCATAAAATCAAAGGCCATACCACAACAATTGCACGAGATTGAAAAACATCGACCAAGATCTCATCAATAAAAGAATCATAAACGTGGAACAACCAACGGGAAACCAGGATCTTAAGATATATACGAATCTGATGCTGAATCATGGAAACAAAGGGAATAAAAATAATAAAGATAAAGGGAAAGGCACCCACTCAAATGTAAATCATGTGTATGAAATAGTCGTCACCTCCCTAAATGAAAACTGCATGGTCATTACTATCAAGGGCGCCTATGCCGAAGATAGTGGAGTCACCACAAGAGGCGGCAAAGTAACCATCGCAGGATCATCCCAGCCAAACAGAGTCTCTGCATCTAGATCCATTCCTAATGGCTATAATGTCCTAGATCAACTCAAGAGAACGCCAACACACATCTCCATCATGGAGTTGTTAAAAATATCAACAGGTCATAAGAAGATCCTTGAGGAAGCATTAGCCTCATCCACTGTCCCTGCAAATCTCGATGCGGAGCAATTCCAAGCTATTGTCAGAAATATCATTATGCCTAATCTTCTTACATTCTCTTATTAGGATTTCCCCGCTCAACCATCTCCCAACCATGCACTTCACTTGGAAGCCATTGTACACAAGAGAAAAATCAAAAGGGTCTTGGTGGATGGAGGTGCGGGCTTGAACATATGTTCCCTAAGCCTCATCAAGTAGTTGAAAATATTAGAGGATTCCATCGAAAAAAGAAAGGGCATCACGATAAGAGCATATGATGACCAAGAAAGAGTGTCTCAGGGCACAATCAAACTCCCTATTCAAGTAGGGCCTGCAATCATGGAAACCACTTGTTAGGTCTTGGACCTCGACTTGCCATATAATATCGTCTTAGGATGTCCATGGATCCATGTGATTAAAGCAGTAGCATCAACTTTCCACCAATGTGTGAAATTTACACATAACAAACAAGAAGTGACCATCCATGGAGATCCTGAACCTTTCTCGTATTGCAAAAATATTGAAGCAAAATATTACAAAATCCCCCAAGTACCCAAAAATGATGAGGGCCCATCCACACCATACATCGACCCTGCAACTCTTGCATCCACTTCTGCGATAGAGACACCCACCACTCCCACCATTCCCAACATATTTTACATCAAGCTCATCATCCAAGATGACGGTTTTGGAAGCTACAAGCTCCCTAACAATGCTTTTGTAGTAAGAGAGTTACCACAATCTCCTAGATCACGGGGACATCCACAAGAAAATCAAGCTTCCACATCACAAACGTCTCCTGAAGACTATGCCAAATTCACAAGATGGGGAGACCTTGGCCAGGAAGTTATTGAGGAAGATCCATCACACATGCTATATCAATATGAAAGATCAATAGCTAATTTACCAATGCATGAAAGAAGCAAGGGTCTACAAATGATGCTCACAATGGGCTACGATAGAAATCAAAGACTGGGACAAAATGACAATGGGCTCATAATACCTATCATGCCAGAGACGTAACCGATAACAAACCTTGGCCTTGGATGTACCCCCCCGAGTATAACCATATGTGGCTGAAGTCCTCCAGTTAGAGCGGCTAATAAACCTCGTCAACCAACCGGAACAGAATTACGACTACTAGTATCCACAGGTCATGTCCTAGACATCTATACCTTTGATATAACTAATGTAGTAGTAGTGATGACAACGACCCCACATCCAATCTACCTAGGCTATTTGAGGATACCACCCTTTGCATTATTAACACCCTCTCCTTTGAAACAAACCATCAAAATCATGAGATCCACTTAGTATACCCCCAACTGATCGACTATGACCAACAAGGACCACCGGTTCTTGATACATTAAAAAATGATGAGGCACTCTTAGAATTCATGGGATTGCGGGATAACATTCCAGATGGGGATCACAAAGTAGGGTTTATAATAGAGTTGGACACACATGCCTATTATGGGGAAATGATTGAATATCTTAGTCGCAAAAGTGAGAAATTAAGAATCATATCCAAGTCCTTGAGTGAAAACCACACTGTGGCACTCTCTGACAAGGAAAAAGTGAAAAGAAAGGACACATCCAATGGTGAAAACCTCTCTAAGGCACCCGAGGATGGGGGATTCAATCTTCCTCTAAGAGTCATTCATCAGGAAAAGTCAGCAGTCTTGGTTGAAAAATGCAATCCGGTCAACCTAGGAATAGAGGAGATCATGCATATCACATTCTATGCAAAATCACTACTATCAAAAGAACAAGAGCTCCTAGTAGCCTTCTTAAGGGAAAGACATATAAACTTCATGTGGATTTATGCTGACATGCTAGGGCTTGATCCAAAGACTGTGGTCCACCACTTAGCAGTGTATTCGAAAGCAAAGCTTGTCAAACAAAAACATCTAAAAATGCATCCTCAAATCACCCTATTGGTCAAAATGGAGCTAAAAAATTTACTAGATGCAAGATTCATACGACCAATAGATTATCCAGAATGGGTATCAAACTTGGTACCTGTTTCAAAGCATGACAGAGCCACTAGAATCTACACAGACTTCAGAGATTTGAACAAAGCATGTCCGAAAGATGACTTCCCACTTCCAAATATCGACATGATAGTAGATATGATAGGAAGACATGAGATGCTATCACTAATGTATGGATTTTCAGGATATAATCAAATCATGATAGTGAAAGAGGATCAACATAAGACAACTTTCACTTGTCCATGGCGGACTTACTGCTGGAACATGATGCCATTCGGCCTAAAGAACATAGTAGCAACATACCAAAGGGCCATGACATTGATATTCCACAACATGATCCATAAGATAGTCAAAGACTATGTCGATGACATCCTAGCTAAATCCAGAAAAAGAAAAGATCACATAGCAACCCTAAGTGCTATTTTTGACAGGCTGGAGGAGTACAAAGTCAGACTAAACCCAATGAAGTGCGTCTTTGGCGTACAATCAGGTAAACTGCTAGGATATATAGTATCAATGAGGGGCATCGCGGTGGATCTAGCAAAAGTAAAAGCAATCCTCAAAATGGAAGCACCAAAGACATTAAAACAATTGAGAGGTCTCCAAGGTAGACTCCAATCCATCTGATGATTCATAGCACAACTGGCAGATAAACAGAACCCATATTCCCACCTACTTCACAAGGGAGTAGCATACAAATGGGATACCAAGTGTGAAGAGGAATTTAACAAAATCAAAGAATATCTACTGACACCACCAGTCTTAATGCCACCCATCCTAAGAAAACCACTAATTTTATACATATTAGCAACAACATCAACCCTTGGAGCTCTCCTAGCTCAACATGATGAAAACGGAACAGAGAGGGATATTTATTACATCAGTAGGAAAATAGTTGGGCATGAGCTAAACCATTCATTCATTGAGAAAGCATGCCTCACAGTAGTGTTTGCGTCACAAAAGTTTAGGCATTACATGTTGGCACACAAGATAAAGCTCATTTCCAAGATTAACCCTCTCAAGTATCTATTATCAAAGGCAATGTTCACAGGAAGAATGGAAAAATGGGTAATGATACTATCAAAATATGACATTGAATATGTGGATCAGAAAGAAATCAAAGGCCAAGTCATCACAGATCAATTGGTAGAAGCACCTATATATTCTGAGAGCCCTCTTGCCTCAGAGTTTCCAGATGAATCTATTTTCAACCTCAATGTAGCTGACCACTGGAAACTGTACTTTGATGGCTCATACACACAACATGGATCAAGAGCCGGTGTCTTCTTCATCACCCCACAAGAGGATTGCATACCAAGGTCATACAAACTGGCATTTCCTTGCACCAATAACATCATAGAATACGAGGCTTTGACTATAGGTCTCAAAATAACAGTGCTGTGGAATATCATAACTCTCAGGGTATACGAGGATTCTCAATTGATTATAAATTAAGTGAATAATGAATACCAGACCAAGGATGTCAAGCTCACTCCATACAAGAAATTGGTGGAAACTCTCAAAGAATCCTTCATCGAAATAACATTTGAGCAAATTCCTAGAACCAACAATAGAGTAGGAGATGCCATGGAAACAATTGGATCCTTGCTCGATATCCCCCACATTGTTCCAAAATATGAATTCTTGATTGAGCAGCTTCTCATGCCCGCATTCGAGGTACCAGAATCAAAATGTGTGCAGAACCGTTGGTCCTGGAGATCCTTGGTATCATGACATTTATACATACCTTCGAATAGGAGTCATACCCACTGACCTACCTTCAAACCTAAAACGATCCTTTGTTAAAAAGGAATCCAAATTCGTCATCCTAGGTGATACCCTATATCGTAGGAGCATAGAAGGAACCCTATTGCACTGCCTAAACGCTGAGGAGGCATTAACCACTCTAACTAAAGTACACAACGGTATCTGTGGTTCACACTCGAGTGGAATGACCATAGCTAAGAAACTGCTAAGGATGGGGTATTATTGGCCCACAATGGAAAGAGAAGCACATGATCATGCTAGAAAGTGTCTACAATGTCAACAACATGGGGACCTCATCCATGCTCGAGCTCAAGAGCTTCATCCTATCGTCACACCATGGCCCTTTTCGCAGTGGGGACTTGATCTCATTGGGAAAATCACACCCACCTCATCTAATGGCCACAAATTCATCATAACTACAAATAGTACTTTAATAAGTGGGTGGAAGCCACACCCATGATGTACATAACTGGGAAAAATTTCTAAGTTCATCCTGAACTATCTCATTTGCCGTTATGGTGTTCCACATTATCTTAGAGAATGGGACACCATTCAAAAATTAGGAATTTCGTGACTTATGTGAGAAATTCAAAATCCAACATCGCTTCTCCACCCCATACTATCCTCAAGGAAATGGCCAAGCAGAAGCTACAAACAAGACCATTCTAGAAATCCTCAAGAAAATAGTCAATGATGTAGGTCGTGACTGGAACTTGCAGCTTAATCCTGCCCTCTAGGCATATCGAACCAGCATCTGCACACCCACCGATGCCACCCCTTTTTCACTGGTCTATGGATCAGAAGAGGTACTCCCCATTGAGATCGAGCTCCCATCCCTTAGGATATCACTACAAAACCTCATCATAGATGAAGAGTACCAGGTATCAAGACTAAATGAGGTGGAGCTACTGGATGAGTGACGTATAGATGCTTTGAATCATTTGCAAGTCTATCAGAATAGACTAAAAATGAGCTACAATAAGAAAATCAGAAGCAGGACATTCCAAGTTGGAGAACTAGTGTTAAAAGAGAATCAGAAGAATGTCCCAAACCCAAGCAACAAAGGAAAATTTGAACCCAATTAGCTGGGACCATTCGTCATCACCGTAAGTTAAAAATTAGGGGCATATCAGTTATCAACACCCGAAGGGGAACCTTTGCAAGAGCCTGTGAATATCTCTCATCTCAAAAAGTTTTATGCCTAAATCTTTCAAGGTATAGAACCAAAAAATCTAAAAAATCACAAAATTTCCTGAAAAAATGATTACTTCGGTGAAAACCTAGAAAATAGGTGTCTTAGTGACAACAAAAAAATTTAAAAAGCAAAAAAAAAATCCAAAAAAAATTAGAAAAAGGATTGAAAATAGTAAAGAAAAAAATCACCCTTTAGTGAAAACCACTTCAGTGGCACTTTGGGCAAGTACCTTGGTGAAAACCTGGCAAATAGGCACCTTGCGTAAATAAGCACTTTCATCCACCAGGATCTTTATGGTTTGTTATACATCATCCATCCATTTCGTTTCCATCATTCATCATATCTAGATCTCCATCCATCACTCATCCACTCACATCCGCACCATAGCTTGGTCCTGTGTTCGTATCATGATCCCTCATAGTACTACTCAACCCATCCTCAAGGTCAGTTTGTTTTGCCTTTATCGGAGTAGTCTATTGCATCACACTGGGGGCATGTTCTTATTGGATCGGATTCGTGTATATTCTTAAAATTCCAAATATCAGAAAATCCAAAAACATTAGAAAATCAAAAAATCCAAAAACAACAGAAAATCAGAAAATCCAAAAACATCAGAAAACCAGAAAATCCAAAAACATCAAAACATCATCAAAATCCAAAAACATCAAAACATCATAAAAATCCAAAAACATCAAAACATATCAAAATCCAAAAAACAAGTCAAAAAGTCAGTCAAAAAGTCAAAAACAGAGTCATCAGTCGAACTACGTGGTCTCTGCGTGTATAACGTAGGCAAGGCTAATATGTTGATTAGCCCCTGAGGCCCCTAGGATAGGTCTTTAGGTTAGTCTCTTGGTCAAAATCTTAGAAAATCCCAAAAACATTTGAAAAATAAAAAATCAAAACATTTAAAAATCTCAGAAAATACCAAAAATAGCCTCAAAACATTGCAAAACATCAAAAACATCCAAATATTTGAAAAAATCCATCTGTCTTACCTCGCTTGCACCTGCAATAACGTCGTCCATAATAAACTAATCGTCACCCTCAATTTTTGGCAAGATAATCAGAAACAAGCCTAGCAGGTCAAAAGTGAAAACTCAAAACGTCAAGTTTCAGGTCTAAGTTAGTACATAACCAAGTTGGTCAATTCTTTGTGTCGATAGTCCATCATTTAAATAGTCCCATATCAATCATCTGATAACATCATGTCCTAGGATGAATCCTTCCTACAATGGGCATTATTTACTAGAAGAAGCACTTTGGATAAATGAAATGACGTGCCACCATCCACTAACATGTCCTAGGATGAATCCTTCCTACAATGGGCATTATGTTTGGCAATAAGCTTCGGTTCCTATCCTTGAAAACACATTCCCTTTTGGTTAGCAGTGTTGAAGAACATCAACTTGTTTGTTTACTTTGTCTTTATCTTTTGACTTATCTTATTGCACTCATTCCAAGGACTTCTCGATGATATCCCAAAATAGGGGATTTAGAGAAATAGGAATGGGGCAAAGATCATTATCTCTTGTCTGCTATGCTTGTTGGACATTCTTGTAATATAACCTCAGCGAATACTTACTTTGTTAGGTATGAATGGAGGAGGTCTAGGGAAACTTGTTGACTATTACATGGATAGGTTTACCTTTCCGTGTTTTGGTCCGAGATGCTTGAAACTTCTAAAGTACATCCTAGCAAGGTTTTCGTATGTCAGGTGTGAGCAGGAATATTCCTATCTATTTGTCAAGTCAAAGTCCATCACACTAGGTACAATGCCATCCTGGTTTCCTATACCTTGATGCATCGTACCATGTGCGTTATCAAACATAAGAAAATTTGGACCTTTTGAAAATCCCAATTCCTCGACAAGTAATCAATATCATCATCCTCATTTGCATTTGCATCATCTTGTGTCTTGTTGAAATGATTTCTTCTTTTCTTACTAACCGTACTAACAAGGTACTATGACAGTTCATCAACATCATCATCATCATTGATCCTGCATCCACAAATCATTAGCATATTGCATAAACATATCATGTATGCATTGCATTTCCATCATCATATAAACATATCATCATAAGAATTTTTCAAAAATAGATGCATCCATTTCATTGCATTTCATCCATTACATTAAACACATCACATTACATCCAAATCATCACAGAATCATTTCATAATCATTTACATAATCATACATAATAGGTATATAAGCATTTAATTCACTTTCATACATACTTGCATAACATCATGACATTATCCCATCTCATTCATATTACATTACGCATCATCACATCACTTTGCATTAACATAACATCGCATCATATTAAATGCATCACATAGATTACATCATCATAAAACCATCTCATTTGCATAACACCATATCATTTGCATTAATATAATCTCATTTGCATAAATAGCATCTTAAACATTCATTGCATAAAGCATTCCACATAGGCATAAACATACAACATTAATTACAAACAAGGCATATATGCATCCATAATCATTCATAAACATAAATCATATATCATTTCACATGCACATCATAGATTATATTAAAATCCATATCACATATTAGATTATCCCATTTGCATCAACATAAATAGATCATCATATAGATAACATCATTGCACATCACATTTGAATATCATAGGTTAAATAGTCATAATCATAATGCATACATCATTACAAATAAATGCATCCATAACATATAGAAGTAGAACCATACATCCATAAATAACGAGAACACATTGCATCACATCAAAATCATCATCGGTTCACATATATATATCATCAATAGCATAACTGTCATAATACAAATAATAAATCGGATCACTGTACATATGTGTCAATCAGTACAAATGGCCCATTGGGATATCAAAAATAAGCCCATAAGGCACAAAAAGTATAATAACATCTTGATCAAGCTCAGTCCCTATGAATGTTGCCCTCGCCCCTATCACCATGACCCCTGCTGGTCTGTGGCTGGCCTGCTCTGAGTATTCTGGGACCCACTCTGCTCTGGGTACAACCTCATAATAGGCACATCGGTAATACTCTGCCTCTCGGATGCCATCCCTATAGGATCGAACTGGCACTGTACCTTGGGAGGAAGAGGATGTCATGCTCTCTATCTGCTATCTACGACCTAGCTCAGTACCTTCCTGTAGCTGGGTATGTGCAGGATCATGATGGGCCAAAAAGTTACAATATTATGGGTATTTGTAGGGTATGTGGCTGACGATTTTTTTTTAACCCAAAATTGATGAAATGAAAGCGTAGAGATTCTCAACTTTCCACCAATATAAATTATTCTTTAATTTGAATTTAATAAATAATTATTATTCATTTTCTATTAGAATTATGACTAAAGTCCTAATCCATAGGTTGATTGAAAACATCTATAACTTTCAACGGTATCACATTTTTGAATCATGTGTCACATTCTATTTCACATACTATAGGATTAAAAGAAAAATTAAATTTCATGAATTTGCACATACAAGTTTTATATTTTGAAAAGTTGTAATAAAAATTCATAATTAATTATTTGCTTGGAAAAATTAAAAAATATGCATCACATCTCGACATGAGTCCTCTACTTATATATAAAATCTTATAAAAAAATATTATCATTTTATTATGGTTAGGGTGGTTTACACCTACTTCTTATTTTTTCAAATTTAAGTACTACTACATTGAAATTTCAAATTTTCACCAAATAGATTTTATTTATTTTTAAATAAACCTAGTAGTTTAGAAACTACATTCAATTTTCTACAGATTCTATTCTTACATATTTTTGAAATAATATAGATTAACTTATTCAAATTTTTACGTCAAGTAGCCTAACACTGATTTTTTTGATTTTTTGCCACTTAAGGGCCTATTTTTTCCATGATGATCCTGCACATACCCAGCTCCACAACCTATCTCTACTACACGGCCTGATCCCTCTTAACCCTCACTTGATCTCTCTTAGCTTTCAAATCCTGGACCTAGGCTTGCAACTGCACAATCAACACATCTCAGGCATCCGTCTGTCTCACTGGCCATACCTGTGGCTGCACCTGAGGCTAATCATCACCTCGTGGTGGCTCCTATTGTTAGTCCTGCATATGAACATCCCCCTACCTTGGCTGGACTGGAGGCACACGTGGTGGATCTTGTCGAACCTCGGCTCTCCGTCCTCGTCCTCCCCCTCTGCATCTGACTCTCCACACATTAGGGACTGCACTTGGAATTGTCAACCAAAGTGGAGGTCAGAACCAATCCCTATAGGCCTGGGTGGTGCCTGGATCTGCTAGCCCCTAATCATAAGCCCATGGCTGGGCTACCAGCTGTCAGAAATTGTCCACTACCTCTGAAGTAGGAATATATCACTCCCATGAAACCTGTGTCATGGTGCGGGCAAAGACGACCACATAATTGTCATCGGGATGATCTTGCGGCTCCCCAAACTAACACTACACATGCTTAGGTAGGTACCTCTCGAGCATAGTATGCTCCTGGCCCTGCATGAAACGATCCTAGCAGTAGTAAAATATTTGGTCAGCATCATTAGCCCATCCAGTTCGACCGAGGTAGGGGCGCTAGGTAAGAACCTGCATCTCATCCAGAACCCTCCTCCAGTAAGGGGATCCCGTGCTCACCGGTGTGAGTGAAAGACACATCGCCTTTGTATCATGCCACGAAGGGATCATCTGGCCCCATCGGAACTGAAATGACACGTGGACGTAGCACAAAAAATGTGCTCCCACACCCGGATGTGAAGAAGGGTCACCCCTGCTCCCAGTGCTCTCCCATCCATGTAAACATACTCATAGAGGTCTCTATAAAGCAAAGTGAGAAGAACAGACCCCCATGCAAAATGAACCGGCCTGTCTCAGACCATCTGCTCCCAACAATATCCCCAGCTGGGACCAAAATATCACCCTCTCCTGTCAGGGGCAACAAGGCCCAAAATGATTGCTGCAATCACCCAGCAGTAGGGAGGTGTCAGGATCTGGTGGCGCTCAAGCTTTATCTGCCCCTCATACAAGACAATCTCATATGTAGCAAGGACTCAGAAGTAGGCCTCGCATCCCTCATCCATATCGAAGATCACCTAGTGACTATGAATAGGAAATCATAGAATCCGCTAAAACGTCCTCTAGAGTGATGGTGGCCTCACCAGTGGGAAGATGGAACGAAGATGTCTCGCTGTGCCATCTCTCCGCCAGCACTAACAACATCCCTAGGTGAGTGCGAATCGGTGCCACGTACACAATGTGCCACAACCCCGTAATCCAGAGTCGATCCTAGTCCCTGTCGCTCAGGTCTCGCAAGTAGCCAGCTAGGTCTCGCAACCTATGCTCCTGAGAGTAGAGCTCTCTCATCGTGTCTTGCATCAAGGAAGGTCACCATGTTAAAAATTTTGAAAAAATTCTCCATCGAGCGTTCAAAAAACTTCCCCAGCGGTGCAACCTGTGATGGCGTCACAGTTTGATTTTAATCAAACTTCGACGCTAGGGCTGAAAAGAACCAAATTGCACCGTCGTGGTGCAATTTTCCTCCCAGTGGTGCATTTTGAGCCAAATTAATCCTGCTGTGTCACACTTTGTAAATCCACCTGTTGGCCTTGAGCTCAGCGTCAGAGTTTCGAAACTCCAAACTGCACCACAGTGGCGCTATATCACACTGAGTGACACAGTTTGTCATTTGAGTAGTGCTATATAGCACCGCTATAGGCGGACCGACTCTTTAAAGCATTAATTGAAGCATTAAATGAAAGACGAAGCTCGTGTAAAGATCACTTACCGGTGCCCTGATGCTAGGTGGCCTCTGGTATGTCTGAACTCAATACAAAATGTGCAAAGGAAGCTGTCATTGTGCCATATTGTTCGGAGGTCTGAGCTCAAATCTTGAGGTTACTATTGGAGGTGTTTGAAAATGACTTGAAAGTGACCCCTCGGGCCCCATTTAAGCATGAAAATTAGGGTTTTTTCACTCTGATTGGCTGACCTGCTAGGGTTTTGGGCCGCTGAACATGTTGTCATCTAGTCGAGGTTTTTTTTCATCGTTTTATTGCATTTAGACACATTTTTAGCCTCATGTAGCTTTTTCGGACCTGTCAGGTACTTTGTCATCTTTTTTCGTGAGATCACCCAAAAATTGGAATTTTTGTCCAATCTCTCGAGAGGGGATTATATTGGCATATTCTCTCCCACCAGGCAGCAGTAGGGAAAGTTTTTTAATAACCAAATTCTTGGCTTTGATTGAGATCATTTATTTTTTGAACCAATGCAACAAGTGCATTGCTTCAAAGAGGGGAAAAATGTAGACACGTAAAATATACTGATTGAAATTGTGCATCTGATCCCGACTACTAACATCATTTCTTCTCGAATCATCCCTCAGTCTAACCATTTAATCAAATTCCCCTATCTGATTAAATTCATCAATATTCCTCTCTTAATTGAATAAATCATTTTATCTAATTAAGTCAATCTCTTTTGTTAATTAAATCAATCCATCTGATCTAATTGTCCCTATTTAATTAAATAATCAATTTATTTGATTAAATCTCTAAAATATATCCATTAAATTAAATAAATTAAAACCTTATTTAATTTAATCTAACACCATCCCTTTTAATTAAATAAATCAAAATCCTTATTTAATTAACCTCTTATCATGTTTCTCTCTTATTTGATTTAAATAAATCCATAAATTTGAGTCAAATAGGTCACATAATCTAACCTATTTCATTAAATTAATTAATGCTTAATTAATTTAATCTCATCTCATGTCCCATCCTCTAAATAATGCAAGTTACACATGAAAATAGATTTAATTCATTTATTAAATCTCTATTTTCCTCACAATGGCATCTTTTGGAATATTCTCTCAATTTGAATTCAAAAATTCCAAGTCAACATGTTAATCCAACAAGGCAATAAATTCATCTTACATGTCCTTTTTCCTTGAGCCAAGTGGCATTTATTGCATTTTCCCTTCCCTCTTACATGTCATTTCAACAAATTTAAAATTTAAAATTTTGCATTTATTGGCACAATCCCCAAATCTTGCACATCCTTCACCCACTCATGGCTTGACAAGTGGAATCATGCCATTGGATGAATGTTAGTCCCACATTTCTTGAATTTGGACATTCATCCATATTGAAATGCTATAAATAAAGAGCTCATATCCTCATTTTATCATCCACAATTTATGCAAAGTTACCATGCTCAAATATCTCTCAAATTTCATCCATTATCATTAAGTTCTTAGCTAGGTTTTTTGCAGATTTTTGGCTTGGAACTCTTATCCTTCACCAAAAAAGTGGATCATATCATCTTCAACACATCAAGTTTGCATCTTAGGAATTGGGAAAGGGCCAATTTTCACATCAAATTGGCACCAATTCCCCATGGGATCATGAGTTTGCACATTTAAATTAGGATTTAATCTATTTTGTTCTCTTTATCATGCTTTTTATTGTTTTCTTTCCTACTTTGAGTTTGTAAATGGATTGCATGGGGAATCCTTGTTTTGGCTTGCAATCTCTTGTCTAACTTGTTTATTCTTGTTGTTTTGTAGGTACCAAGGTTGCGGTTCACACAGTTTTGCAACTTTTTCTTCTTCAAGTTCTACTATTGCAACAAGTTCATCAGTTGCTATTTTTACATATTTGAATCATCTTAGCCACCTCTAATGGCTACTAGAAATCAACCCTTTGTGCCATTTAATGGAGGCAGTCCATTAAATTTGGCACAACATAATGACATACTAGTTGCAGCTTTGAAAAGCTTGCCAATCTTTACTGGTGAAAACCAAACAACTTCAATTGAGCACATAAGGAATGTTTCTTCCTTATGTGGTGTTCATCATATTACACAAGAGGATGTAGCTATAAGGATACTTGCAACATCATTCAAGGGAAGGGCATTATAGTGGTTCAAAAGCTGTGAAGTAGGTACTATTGCAATAGGGGATGAGTTGGGTGAGAAATTACACAAGCAATTTTAGGACAGGTCTGATAAATTATCTTTACTGGAGCAGCTGACTACAATAAACAGAGCTCCTCAAGAGTAGATGAATGATTTTAACTTTAAATTCTACAGGACTTGGGATAGAATCCTTGTAATAGTGAGACCACCTCTACAATACACATTTTTGTACTATTTGAAGGCTCTTAATAATGATATAGCTATTATGACTCAGCCAATGGGAGGAGTTTCTCTACCAGATGCATTTGAAATAACAATTAGAGAAAAAAATTGCTTAATTAAAGTAGGAAAGAATGCTCCCAAGCCACTAATGCCCATTTTTCCAAAAATATAGCCAAATATGCCACTTCAAATTCCACCATTTACACCATTACCTATTGTACCAGCTTTACCAACTGTTGTTAAACAAGAATTTTCTATTCTAGTGCAGTCCCATGAGTTGCAAGAGATAAAAGAGAGCTAGCAAAAGATTGAGAACATTTTGCAAACTTTTGGGAAAAAATTGGTTAATTTAGAGAAGCAACAGTCATATAACAGACCTACAAATCAACCATTTCAAGGTAATAGGTAGTAGTACCAAGGAAATTATCAAGGTCCAAGACAAAATGTGAACCAAAGGCCTTTTCAAGCATATAACCCAACACTTGTTAGTGCAGCTAGGAACCTTGTCCCTATTCAAAATAATCTTGTTGATTATGAGTGGTGCTACCCATGCAACCGACCACATAATGAGGCTAAATACTCCAATGGAGTTATAAATCAAGCACTTATGGTACAAAATGCTTTAAGATCACAGTAGAATGTACTTAATGATGTACTCCCACAACAATAGGATCAACTTATAGATGAAACCACTTTACTTAACTAGTAAGGTGAAGAATTATGTGGTGTACAAATGTATGTGATTCTCTAGTTGTAGCTAATACAAGGAAAAAGAAATGAGCTTTTGAACTTGATCAAGCAACCGAGAAAGGAAAAAAAACCACTATAGGACCACCTACATCACAAGTGACTCATATTTTGGAAAGAAATCAACAACTTCCAGTTAAGGAGTAGCCACACTTGCAAGTTGATCATGCTTGTGTAAAGGTACATCAGAAAGTAAACCCAGTTGTACCTTACAATATTATTGATAACATGAAAATAATGAATGTAATGATGTCTATGTGGGATTCATTATCTATTCCAGGCCAAAAATACATGTTACAGTCAACCTTGTCAAATTTGAAAGTGTCTGATGAGCCATCAATAGGTCAAGTTAGAGCTTTATTGACAAATGATCAACAGACAAATGATAAACAAATGAATAAAGAAGCAGGTAAGGACATCAAACCACCTTTTTTTTATGTGTCTCTAATCATAGGTGATAAGTTAGTCCACAAATGTATGGTAGACAATGGAGCTAGTAGCTTTGTAATGCCAAAACAAATTGCTGACAAACAGGGACTAAAATGTTAGCTTTTAGAGAAAGGAGTGATTCAATTGGATGGTACCTCTATTAATACTTTAGGTGTTATAAAAGGCTTGAGCCTTACCCTTCATTCTTGTCCAAACTTTTCAGTTCCTCAAGACATATGTGTCATAGATATTCCACCTTTCTTTTCCTTACATCTCTCAAGAGATTTTACAACTAAGATAGGAGGTTATGTCTCAGCTTTAGGATTGGTCACATATGCTATTTAGAACAAGATATGGAACCAAGGTTACCATTAAATATGAAAAGTTGGCCAAAAATCACATTGAGCCATATAACCCAAGCATTATCAATGTTGTTCCTACTATTGTAGACATAAATTATGTCATTTTTATGAACAGTGAACTTGCTACTGCTCAAGAACTACAAGTAGAAGGTGTTCCTAATGTGTTGTTACACGAATGGGAAGAGTAAAAAGTGTTGGAAAGTCCTAAAGACCTTATTCAAGATGCTGGTATGGGAAATTATGTGATGCTTGAACCTAATGCAAAGGTTTCAAACCTTGAAAAGAGTGTAGATCAGTTGTTGTTACAAGAAGATGAACTATGGGAGATGTATTTTGATAGTTCTAGAAGCAAGAATGGAGTAGGTGGAGCTACAATGCTTGTTTCTCCACAGGGTGATAGGTATTTTTTAGCTTTTCATTTTTCTTTTGCATGCTCAAATAACACTGTTTAGTATGAAGGGCTTATTCAAGGTCTTGAATGGGCAAGGAAAAGAGAAATTAACTGTTTGAAAGTCTATGGAGACAACAAATTGATAGGTAATTAGGTTAGAGGCCTAATGTTGCAAAAAATGATGCCTTGAAATCCTACATAAATAGAGTATGGAACATAATTGAAGAGTTTGATGCCTTCAATCTGATTTCTATCCCAAGAAATCAGAATAAACATGCTGACAGACTTGTAGAAATTGGAGCATAGTTTGATATCCCAAATGATATCAAAAAAGAGAAAATACAACAGTATGTCAAAGTTGTAATCAGGCCATCAATTCCTAATAACAACATTAACTAGCAGGTATTTGAAAGTGATGAGCAAATTTTAACTTTTTTGCTCCAAGAAGATTATTTTTCTATAGTGAACTAGGAGAAGATTAAACAATAGTATGATGATCAAGTTATACAGCTAAATAAAAATAAGCTTCCCAAAGGATTGGTTACCTTGGAGTCCATATTCAATACTGATGATCGACTTAAGAAAAGCAAAGTCAACATTCAAGTGAAGGAAGATCATTATGAAGAAGTTGAAATTTTTAAAGGTAAACTTCTTAAGTTAGGAAAAATCTGTTTAGTTGAAGATAAAAAAGCTCTCATTGCTTTATTCCAAGAGTATCATGATGTTTTTACTTGGAAATATTCTGATTTAAAAGGTTTTGACCCTCATATTGCACAACATACAATTGAGTTAGAACCTAGTGCCAAGTCTATTAGACAAAAACAAAGACCTTTGAACCCAAACTTGAACCTTTAATGATCAAAGAGTTGATTGAGTTAGTTGAGGGGAGTATTTTAATTTTGATTAAACACACATCCTGGGTTTCTAACATTGTTCTAGTTAGAAAAAAGAATGGGGAGATAAGATTATGTGTAGATTTTAGAGACCTTAATAGAGCATCTTTAAAATACCATTACCCCTTACCTTCTATGGAAGAAATTTTTTAGGTTGTTGCTGGTTTAGAGAGATTTTCTCTTCTGGATGGGTATTCTGGTTATAACCATATTCTAGTTAAAGAAGAAGATCAATATAAAACAATGTTTACAACAAAGTGGGGCACTATGGCCTACAAGAGAATGTCTTTTCGATTATCTAACGCTGATGCCACATTTCAGTGGGCAATGGATATGGCATTTCAAAGTTTGATTCAAAAATTTCTACTTGTTTATCTAGATGATGTAATTGTATATTCCAAAAATGTAGATGAACACTTGTCACATCTCAAGCAAGTTTTTGAAAAATGTAGAGAGTATGGAATATATCTTAATCTGAAAAAGAGTATATTTATTGTACATGAAGGTAAACTATTGGGCCATATAGTGTCAAAAGAAGGAATTACCATTAAATCTGAAAGAGTTAAAGCCATTCTTCAACTGCCATTACGCAATGACAAAAAAAGATTTCAAAGCTTTTTAGGAAGAGCCAACATTTTAAGGAGATTCATACTTGATGTTGCAAACTTATTATTGCCTTTAACTGCCATGCTTAAGAAAAATGCAGTTTTCAATTGGACTAAAGAAGCCAAAAACAACTTTGAAGCAATTAAAGAAGCTTTAGCATCAACCCCAACACTAGTAAATTTAGATTTCTCTGAAGACTTTATTCTGTGTGCTTTTGGTAGCATTATTTTTATTTCTACTATGCTAGTTCAAAAGAACTATTGATGATGATTTTGGCACCACAACAAGGCAAGCATAATATTACTATCCTACTTCTCCTGAAAGTGAAAGGAAACACATGGATACCTTAGCTCCCAAGGTCTTTGTAGTTGGGTCTCAATTATGCTGATGTTACTCAGTGGTCAATGCAACAGTAATATTCAAGGGGCTTGCTGGTGTGAGCTTCTTGATTGTTCTAAGATCAAGCATGAAATAAAACCTAATTTAAATGGGGGTTTTAAAGAAACAACAAAAGATAGATTAGGGTTTTTGAACAGAAAAGAACAATAGTTCATCCAATCTTAATCACACTTGTTAACTTCAAGGAATTATAAACTAAAATTGCAGAACAAGATAAGCTTGTGATTGACACACAACCTCTTGCATTCTCAGTGCTAATTCGAATAACAAATTTTTGGCTACCATTTAAATAAAATACAAATAACATTTCATTCCTTGAAGACTTCACAAATGAAATGATCAATTTAAGACACATATCGTTCAGGAACACAACATGAAGTAGATTAAACTTTGATTGCTCCTCTACTATCAATAAAATAGATAAGCAATATTTACAAAGCTAGCACAATCACCAGTGTATAGAGAATCTATTTCTCCAGATTGTTTCCATTTACACTAAGAAAACTGAAAGATACATTAATCTATTTTGATTCTAACTCCTAACCGAGAAGACAAAAGAAGCTCTCATTACTAAGAATCAAGATGAGCTTTTGTCTTCTCTTACTGACTTTTCTTTCTAATTTCTAACTCTTCTACTCTTCTCTACCAGTTCTAAAAATTCTAACTCTGAAAATTCTAACACTAGAAGTTCTAACCTAGAAGTGCTAACCTTTACAAAGAGGCAAGAATTCCTTATATACATAATGTACCAATAGGAATGTGCTATCCCCTGCACTAGGGTTTACAAAATATTAGCAAACTATAGGAGAGTCAGCCCTGAAATCTTATTGAGGAAAGTCCAAACTGCATTCAAAGCAAAGCCCTACTGTCCATATTGCTGAAAGGTTGTCCTGGGCATGACCTTAGATCTTTTGCAACTTTAGAATTTACTCTTCTATCTCCGTGTCCACCTTCAAACTCTATTGGAGTTGCCTTGAATGCTTAGAATATCTCCATCAATACTGATCTACCCCTGTCAGTGGTCGCCACAACTATCCCTATGAATCACAGCTTCTTCTTTCCTTCGACTCCCTTTTTGTTTTGGACTTCTTTGTTCGTTGATCATCCTTTAGAAGCATCATCGGGCCTCCCTATATATCTAAATATTTCACCTAAGCCAACTAATTGCCTTTGGATCTCAAAAGGAAACTATCTTGCTTGCATTCTATTAGTCTTCTCCACAGGGGTGGTCAATTGGTCAACGACCCATCTTGGTTCTCTCTGATTGGACGATCACATGCCACGCCAGATTCTCGAGCAGTCAAGAGTAGGCCACCTTAAATCGCATGTCGGTGAGACACCATCAGTGTCTCCCTGATGCAATTTCATCCTATAACAGTTATCGGCATAGTATGGGTCATTCGGTGAAACATTTCGGTGGGCTACAGAAGTCACATCGAGCTCACAAAGCCTATCGAGAAGATTGCATGCTCTCGGCAAGACATCTTGGTGAACCTTAGGATCCCATGGAAATCTCATTTTTCATGTCGAGGAGACTATCGCTCGTCGTTGTGACCTCATAGCGAAGTCTCCCCACTCCTATGGAGTCTCCCCGATTTCCTCCTATTCTCACCGAACTTGCTCCCTTATGTTTTGGTGTGACCAAGTCCCTTCACTAGGACATCTCCGCGGGCCCTTTTGACTCTCAGCGAACACTTTCATTCTCCTCGAAGGCACATCCTATCGGTGAGACACAAAGATATCGCCAAGACCTTATGGTGATGGAATCCCCCTCTGCCGATGCCTGTTATTTCATGTTAGTAAGAGTTTCAGTGAACTCCTTTTCATTTTTGCCGAACCCACTTTGCATCGGGAAGACCCTATCGGGTCGGCAGGACGTCATGCCGAGCTCAGGATCTTTCATCGAGCGGGAGACCTTTCATCAAACCCCTTTATGCTTCAAGAGTCTCCTTGATTTCCCTTTGTTTCGGCGTGACCCCCATGAGTCGGTGAGACATTACACCGAGTCCTATATCCTTTGGCGACTTTGTTTCATTTCGGCTAGACCTTGTTGAATTGGCCAGAGATTATGCCGATAGTCTGTTGTGTCGTCGAGAGCTTATTGCTTTGCTGAGCCCTTCCATTGAAGTCTCTTTGTCTTGGTGAGAGTTTATTTGAGTTTGAGGAGGGCTTGTTTGATTGGTAAGACATCATAGCGAAGGCACGTCATTTGCTTAGATTCTTACCGATTTCTCCTTGTTCTCTCCAATTTTTTTTGTTTCGGTGAAACCTTTCACCTTCGGCAAGACCTTTCATCGATTTCTTTCACTCTCATTGGGCTTCCTCCATGTCGCTGAGACTTTCTTTGGTCGGCGAGATTTTACACCGAATGAAGCTTCCTTTTTCTGAACTCTATTGTCGCCGAGACCTCCTCTTGTGGTCATACCGATATGCTTTCCTTCTCTCCACTTGTGTCACCATAACATTCCCCTATTGGGGAGATGTCCTATAAATACATTATGCTTCACCGAGGGATCTCCATAAGCACATCTTTTGTCATTGTGACGACCTGATTCTCTCACCGATGAAATAATATGTCAATGAGACTTTATGGGTTGGCAAGATTGTGAGACATCACCCTGATAGACCTCGTCTTGTGCTTTGTCAATGTGACCTGAAGATTTCGCTTAGACTTCTTGGTGAAGATGACTCCCGCTGAAGTGTTTTCTTGTTGTGCGATAGTCTGTGAGACTTTAGGAAGTTGCCAAGACTTCCTCCTGAAGCCAAACCCTCATACCAAAATGTGTTCTATCTGTCGTCGATCAGTGAGACATGGGGAAGTCGCCGAGACTTCTCCCCGAAGAAAATCTCCTACCGAAGTGTTAGCCTGGTGTTGCTAGTTGGTGAGACATGGAGTGTTCACCGAGACATCTTAGCAGAGAGAAAACCTTATGTCGATAGGAAACTCTTAGTCGCCAAGATGATGAATGATGTCTTGGTGATTAATGCTTGCATATAATTTCTGATCGTTGTGACATCGCCAGGGTCCTACCGACTTTTCCTTAGTTGATTTTTATGACCAATTGGATTGAGGAATGCCTTCCAACTGAGCTCCCTTGGCAAATACCATCATGTGTAGGATTTAATCCTGCATTCAACAAAGAAAACTAATATGAAAATCACACAAACAGAAGTTAATTAATCAAAATCATCATTGAAACGAATCCTATGTCAGTAAGGTGTCATTAAATCTTCAAGCAAAATGATCATACAAACAGTTTGAGTTTCAGGTCGACCCATGGAATCCAAGCCAGGGAGGAATTTTAGAGAATTCTGAGTCAGGTGGATTCTAGCAGAATAAACACAAAAACACCCAATAGAAAGTTAATCCGATCATTATCAATCAAGGAACAACATGTGAGATCTCCAAATAGCATCAATTAATCGTAAAATGTAGTCATTTAGTAACTAGTCCTGCTACTCCCTACTTCTTCACATTTCATTAGATTCCAGGGAAATCTGTGTGGGACGGATTTCCATGAAGGAGAAGACATTCTGGAAAACCAAAAAAAAATAGGGAACAATGGATTTTAGGAAAATTCAGAGGAGAAAGAAATCCATGAAGAAGGTACATCTCCTCGGAGGCCTTAGGGATTTTGGGAAAATCCGGTCCACGCGAAATTCCATGAAGACCAAAAATCCCCGAACAACAGTGTTCAGCCGGAGCTCGAGTGAGATTCGAGAAAATCCAAATTGGGTGGAAAATCCCAAACTCAGGAGAAAACCCGAATTCCAACTGAGGCATAACCAAAATTATATCAGACAGATCAAAAGATCAAAATTAGGAGGAAAACAAAAGAATTCCAAAGAGGAAAGCAAGTAACTAGAAACAAAGAAACCAAAAGAAAAAGGGGGGAACCATTTTGATCCAAATCAAATTGGGGTTGTTATGCAAGGCATAACAAGAACAATGATAATTTAGAACAAGCAATTGCCTTTTTTAATCAAGGTCTGGCTGACTATGAATAGAAATATACATTTGTAGAGAAACATACCCTTGCTATCACAAGAAGCTTGAAGAAATTCAAGCCTTTAATCTCTAACAATAAGATTCATGTTATGGTTGCACAACCAAGTGTTAAGGATTTTTTACTGAGTAAAGATCTAAATGACAAGAGGGCTGGGTGGATCACGAGAGTTATGGAATATGATGTAGATATCAAGATTACCAAACTTGTTAGAGGAAAAGATCTTTGCCAACATCTTGCTATAGGGTCAAGCTTTGAAAAGGAATTAGAAATTGATGCTGCTTTAGCTAATAAAGATGAGCCTCAAAATACTCAAGGTGCTTCACCTGCATTAGTAGCAAGTTGGGTTCAAGAAATGACCCATTTCTTACAAACTGGTGAGTGTCCACCAAGTCTAGATAGGCCAAAATGAAGATACTTCAGATTGCAATCAATTCCATATGTCCTAATTGAGAATATTCTTTTTAGAAAAGACCTTAATGGTGTTTTATTAAGGTGTATTGATACTAATCAAACAAAAAAGGTACTTCATGAATTTCATGATGGATTTTTAGGTCACTTTTCTCCAAGGACAACTACTTGGAAAATCATGAGAGTTGGTTATTACTGGCCCAAATTATTTAAAGATGCATATGCATGGTCAAAAAAATGTGTTAAGTGTGCTCTTTTTGTAGGAAAAGAGAAGCTTCCTACTATGCCTTTACATCCAATTCAGGTAGAGCAACCCTTCATGAGATGGGGCATTGACTTTATTAGACCAATTAATCCACCTTCCAATGTTGGTCACAAGTGGGTGATTACAACCATAGACTATTTTACACAATAGACAAAAGCAATAGCTTTGAAAGAAGCTAATGAATCTTTTGTTCTAAGCTTTTATGAAGATATAATCACCAGATTTAGAGTTCCTGACTCCATCATTTCAGATAATGCTCTTGCCTTTCTTGGGTTAAGAGTTATAGATTGGGATGTTAAACATGGAATTCATTTGAATACTTCCTTGAATTATTACCCACAGGGTAATGGTTTAGCTGAAAGTACAAATAAAAATTTGATCAGAATTATTAAGAGAACCATGGAGGAGAATCAAAGGGTTTGGAATACCACATTGAAATCTGCACTTTGGGTAGATAGAATAACCCCTAAGGAATTAGTTGGTAATTCACCACATGTACTCATTTATGGAAAAGAGGCTAGATTAACTCTATCTATAGAGCTTCCAACTCTTGACATTGTTCACCAGTTGGAAATGTTTGAAGAATAGGACCCAATGTCAGTAAGATATGCAGAACTCATGGAGCTTGAAGAAACAAGAGACAAAGCAATGAAAACTTTGGAGTATCATCAACTCCAAACAAAAAAAACATTTGATAAGAAAGCTATAGCCAAAGTTTTCAAGGAAGGTGATATTGTTCTCAAGTGGGATATGCTGAAAATTGGACCAGGCAAGCATTCAAAATTTGACCATTTTTGGACAAGCCCATTTATTATCACTGAATGCAAGGAACATAATGCATTCTAGCTATCAAAAATGAATGGAGAAAAGTTACCAATCCCAGTTAATGTGATTCACCTCAAACATTGTTTTGAGGTATGATTTATCATTGTACACATTAGGTTAGGTTTAATGCTTTCAATAAGTGTTGTTGTACTTTAGTTTAGTTGTTTCATTTCCCTAAGTTCTGTTCTAGCACATTTTAGTACTTTTCCTTATGCATTTCCCGTTTTCAATAAATTTCCAAGTAACCCAATACTTTTTGATGAGTTATAAGTGAGTTAAAACCATGTAGAAGACTATTTTAGGTCTGTTTCTGTGTTTTTCTAATGACTCCATGCCCAATGGAAGAGTTGAGGCCACTGGTTTTTGATGTTTAGCAGGAAAACATCTAGCAGATGTTGCCAAAAATGTTACCATATTTTCACCTATAGGCTCAATTAGGAAGAGCCATCTATATTTCAAATTGAATGGTACATTTTATTAAACCTTCTATGTTACATTCAGTTATATAAAACGAAACAACTTTACAAGATTAAAAGAACACAAAATTACTACATTCATACAAGTGAATGAAACATAAAAGATTTCACAATCTTTTTGAAAATGTAATCTTTATTGAATGTAATTAGATACATGTGTCTCACATAGCAAGCCGTGAGATTGACTTATTCATTTGATACAAATAAGAATTAAAGTATACATGAATGAGTAAATGCTGAAAAGAAAATGAACATGTAAAGAAGGTAACCATTCATTTCCTGAATGACTGGTATTGCAAACAAATCTACTCCTGATTTCCTTGCCTTGCTCCTTATAGCTCCTTGACCACTAGGTACCTAGTGTCTGATTTCCTACATTGGGTAAAGAAATGGGTTAGAACACTAGGTTCTAACCAATGAAAGGTTACATTTTGAAGATGAATTGATATATGATGTTGTCCATTAAAATGTTATTCAACTTTTCCCCAAATTCGACCACCAAAACAAATGGAATTTCCCACAAAGAAAGGAAAGAAAAAGAAAAAAAACAAAACCAAACTAAATATTTTTTGGTTGATGTCGATTTTGTTTTTCTTGGGATGCTCATACATGAGACATGCTATGTAAGAAATTTGTGCACATGAGCTCACAAAGGTGGAGTTGAGTTATAGAACCACTCTTTCAAACTAAAAACAAACTCTAGCAAACTCCATCGCTGACAGCCTAATGTCCTCCACCATATAGCCCTTCCTTTTCTCTTCATGCCCTCCTCTAGCGTGTCTTCACTGCACTCAAACCTTACAACCCCCATGTTGCAATCATATCTTGACCCTCACGAAGATTCCATTTTTTCTGCTATAATTTGCAATCACACAAAACTTTCCTCTATGCTTTCTGCTCTCAATTGTTCAGGACTCTGTCACCTACAATGATGCTTTTCAGCTCTTCTCACTTGCACTTCCAGTTTTTTGCCTTCTAGCCCTCAACTGCCAAGACTCTCTACATTTTCAATGGTACTTTCGGACCTCACTTGTACTTCTACTATCCACAAGTTACATTACAAGCTACCTCATGATCAATGATCTACATTTGTTCTAGAAACCTTTTTTCACTTCCCTCTTCACTCATAGGTCTTGTTACGAACCTCCTCTCTCTTGGCACTCTATTCGTACACTCAAAACCTTTGGCTCTAATACCAATTGATGAACAAGAACCTCACTCAACCCATAAAGTTTCAAATTACACAAACTCCATGATGATTAATTCCCAAAATCAACAATTACTTGTGTTGATTTTAATCAATTTAAAATTGCCAACCAAATACCCAAAATTTGATTTAAAATATCAATAACTTTATTTATGATTTCATGAAAGATAAAGATTACAATCATGTGCAATTCTATTGCCTCCCTTCATCTCTCTATCAAGTTGAATCTTCAAGTTCTTCACACCATCTCTCTTGTCCGCCTTGCCTTTGTCAAAAGTCTTTCTAGTATATTTCACTTGTCATGCTATGTCTCCTTTCATCGACTTTCATTTCCAACTAGGCTATTTGCATTTTTCCTTCATGCTTTAATTTTTCTCATGCACTTTCAAGCACTGTCACTCATAGATCTACGCCACCATTTCCTATACTCGACTCCTTTTGTAGATATAATTGTAGTTTTCTTTTGCAATGTTTCTTTTGTCACTTGTGACCTCTTTTCTCTCAACTTCATTGACATTTTATGTTCTAAACAACACGTTGTTTACTAAAGAGGTATGTTTCCTTCACTTGTGGAGTTTTTCTTGATAAAAAAAACCCCATTCCTATCTATCACTCTCCACAGTCAAATCTCCATCGAAACTATCCTATGAATCCCACATAACTCTTTAATTGTAATCTATATCATTTTTGTTGCCACATTCTTCATATAAACTCTTTCTCATATGCTACAACATCTACTCTTCTCATATCGTTCTTCACTAGAATGACAAGTTTTTTCTCCTTTGTTTTTCTATTAGGAAACATATTCTCCCTCATTCTAAGGCTCAACTTTATGCTATATCATGGGGTTTGATACTTAAATTTCAACACTTATACTTTCCACTACTTTTTCGTAGCTTCGTATGCAATTTATCTTCCTTTGGTTACTACAAAACCTCCTCCTCATAGAAATTTCCTTCCATAAGCATAGATTTTCCGAATAGGGTACTCTCTTACACTTCTAGGGTTTTGTACCTAAAAGGAGAGAGGAATCTAAAAAACCTTGATGGCTCACTCAAGAATATTCCCTTGAGATTCCAATGCAAAGGTGATTGAAATCTTTCTAAGGGGAATGTTCTAGATGCAAATAATTGATGAAATATATTGATTATGAATTCAAAGCTAAGAAAATGCAAAGTTTTTGAAAAACACTGTGATATGCAAAATGAACTAAAAATGCAAATAAATTGTAACAAAAATTAATGAGACTGAAGAGGTGCACCTCAAAACTGGAAAGTGATGGAGAGGAGATTTAGAATCATTCATAAATCATTTTTTCAGACCACTGGGACACTTACGCCAAGTTGGGTGACTTCGTCCTATTTCAGGGAAATTCTACCATAATAGGTCTTAGAAAAAGGGTACTCAAAACTGTAGAAACCACTTTTTAGGCCTGCAGTGGGACTAATATTCCATTGATGGTGACTTAGTGCACTTATAGGTTTCAAGAAATTCAAAAGTGCAATTTGTAGCTCCTAGTATGCACTTTAGCTCTTGATAGGTTTTTAGACCCGATACTGCAAAATCTGACCTGTAGGTGTTCTCCAAGATTCTTTTAGGGATTTGACGACTTTGAATGAATTTGAAAAATTGTTCACACCTTTTCACACCTTTCTCTTTGAAAGATCTACACATAAGACCTGGAAAACACATGCAAAGAGGGGAAAAAGTGTTAAGGGTTAGTGAATAGGGGTTTGTGTTGGTCAAACATCGATTTGGTAATTAAACCCTTGAAAATGAAATGAAGTGAAAAGACAATGATGAATGAAAAACATGTAACGCTACAACTCACCAAACACTTGAAGTAGAAATTTGAAGATATGCAAGTAGAAGCTCCAATGGATGTAGACTTGAAAAATGCCTAGAATGCCAAAGTGAATGATGGAATGCTTGAGTGAATGAATAAGTGAATTGTTGAATGAATTGGGAGGTGAAATGAGAGGGAAAACCCTATATTTATATACTTAATTATGAAAAAATTCCTAAAAATACCACATCATACGCTAACCTTAAGTCTTAGAGAATAATATCTCACTAGAATTTTGAAATAATTTTGATTTTTGAGCCAAATGGGACTCATTCACCCCTAGTGGAAAATGGGTCCCACTTAGGAATTTTAAGTGGGTGTCAAAAATTAAGATGTATTAATTGATGTTTAATGGGATTATTATAAAAAATTTAAACATAAGAAAGGGCCAAGTTATTGATGAAAAGCCTAGAAAAGCGTGAAAGTTTATTACAACACTTTACAATACCTTGAAATAAGGCTTGGTAAGTGATTAAAAGAGGTTGTTTAGGTGAATTATATTAAGAAGGTCCTAAAAAAGTGTGAAAGTGTGTTACAATACTTCACAAAACTTTTGCAAGGCCTCATAAAGTTCTCATTGATTCATAAGGGTCCAAGAACTAATGTGAATGTGTTGACCACATTAAAACATTAAATCTAGGAAAAACTAGGCCAACATCCATAAGAAAGACCCAAATGAGCATGAAAATGTCCAAAAATACATTTTTCTATGCTAAATTTAGCCCCCACTTTAGTGAGAGGATTATCTTGCTTCAAACTCACACTAAAGTAGCCAAACATTCACATCAAGAGGGATCCAAATGTACCCATGAAAGATAAGACAACAACAATCAAGAGGGGTGATCAAGCCACCAGGATCAAGATCCCATGGAAAACCAAACATTAGCCAAAACTATAATACATGAAAATGATGTCAAAGAATGAAAGGGAGAGAAGGAGAAGGAAAAAGAGAATTGGATCAAGCTTCGATCATTTTTCCATCTTGTTGTGGATCTGATATAGGTTGTTTGTCCAGAAAATGCCTACTCACTTTAAGGCGATGAAACTGATGCTTATTTGCCTAGTGAGAAGGCGTAAAAGGTGAGAAACATACAATTATGGTTGGTATGCACTTACACACACATGTGGCTATGGGGAAATTCATGCCTCAGAATGGGATTCTCATTCAACAATACCAAAGTTATACCTCCTCATAACTTTAATAAAGTGCTAGAAAAGAAAATGACTTTTCGAGCTTCACGAGACAAGAAAAACTTCATATGCTTGGAGATCATGAACAAACACGATGGAACCACAGGAATGCAAGCTATGTTATGCAAGGTGGCCATATAACAAATGTAAAATGCAACAAGGTATGTGCAAGATCATGATGGGCCAAAAAGTGGTGATATGATGGGTATGTGGCTAACAACTTTTTTTTACCCAAAATTGATGAAACAAAAAGTGTTTTTAAAGGAGATTCTAAACTTTCCACCAATATAAATTATGCTTTACTTTGAATTTAATAAATAATTATTATACATTTTCTATTTGAATTATGACTACAGTCCTGATTGATAGGTTGGTTGAAAAACATCTATAAATTTCAAACTGTATCACATTTTTTGAATCTAAAACATGTGTCACATTCTATGCTTTGCATACTATAGGATTAAAAAAAATTGAATTTCATGAGGTTTTTACCAAGTTAAGGTGGTCAAACATACGAGTTTTTATTATTTTTTAAAATTTGTAATAAAAAAAATCATAATTAATTATTTACTTGGAAAAAAAATTACAAAAAAATATGCATCACATCGGGACATAAGTCTTCTACTTATATCTAAAATATTATAAAAATATTATCATTTTATTGTGGTTAGGTGGTCAAACAACACCTACTTCTTTTTTTTCCACGAAATTTAAGTAATCGCATTGAAATTTCAAATTTTCACCAAATAGATTTAAAAAAAACCTAGTAGTTTAGAAACTACATTCAATTTGATTTAGATTATATTCTTATATATTTTTGAAATAATATAGATACCTTATTCATATTTTTACGTGAAGTTTCCTAACTTTGATTTTTCTGAATTTTTTGCCACTTAAGGGCCTATTTTTTCCATGATGATCTTGCACATACCCAACATACATAGAATGTTCAAATGAGTCTTGCTTAATTTATTTGAGTTCTTTAACCTAGGGAACATTGTGTCTAATGTCTCCAAGAGAGGACCAATCAAAGAATAGAAAATTCACAACTTAGGGGATGCAGTGTGTCGCATCAAGGCAGTAAGAGGGATATAATATGCTAAGATAGATCATGCTCATGAAGGAAATCACACCTAATGTCATCCACAAAGTGACCAAACACATCATATGAAGTAAGAAGGCTACACTAAGAAACAAGAGAAAGGATAAATGAAAAATAATAATGCAAATGCATGGCCCCACTTTAAAGAAATTGCTACACACCGTACTGTGAGAAATTACTTTAAAGTAGCATATGAACAATGCAAACTAGAAAGAAGACAAGACAACCAGCTTGGAAAACCCTATCCTAAGTCATATGTTTTCGAGGAAGGCTACGTCATGTGAAGAAAAAGAAAAGAAAAGGGTTGCCCCCAAAATGAAAACACCAAACACATAAGGGATCTATGGATTTGGGTTAAGTATATTCTTTGCTACAATGTCGTTAGAGAGCCCATAACTATCATCATCCCCCAAATACATATATTTGGAAGAATGACACAAAGAGAGAAAAAAAAAACAAAAAGAAAGAACCTTTCGATTCAACATGGAAGATACATAGGGTGTCTCGACACTTTGCATCATCCCCTAAAGGAAAACACAAGAAGAAGAAAAAAGAAAAGGAAAAGAAAAATAAAAGATTTTTGGGTCAACATGAAAGAGACATAAATGTCCTAATGCCATGCATCATCGCCAAAAGGAAAACACAAGAAAAACATAAAGAAAAAGGAAAAAGTGATATATGACATAGAGAAGAATTAAGGTACAAATAGAGGAATGTCACAAAGAGAGAGAATATCAAACAAAACATCACGAGGGATCACATTACGCACATGTAAACACACAAAAGAAAAAGAAAATGAAAAAGACTAGTAAGGATAATGTGATTCAACCATCAAGCAAGTCATTTTCCTCCTAGTCATGTTCATGATATGCCGAGGGAGGGAAACTAGCCATAGGGACAAGAGAAAGTGGTGAACTAGGGGAAGCACTAGGTTCAACACTCTTTATAGGAGATTTGTTATTTAAATGCATGTAAGAGGAAAACATTGTTTTCAAATCATTATGCACCTCTTCATCGATTTTTCAAATCTTGTCATCATCATCCAGATTAATCACAATAAGAGGAAAAGTGATAATGTCCAATGAAGAATGTAACTCTTGTTGTGTTTGGGGAGGAGGGTCATCATGCATTGCTTAATGATGTATATTCCTATGGTCCCTAACTCCTCTATTTCTTTTGGTTTTTTGTTGAGTTTTGTTTGCAAAGGAGTAGGTTGATCAACCATAGGTTGCTTTTCTTCCCTAAGGGGAGGAATGGAAGGAACGATGGAAGGTCGTTCATCCAATTTCTCCTTTGCTTTGTAAACTTGTTTTATTTGAGGAGGCATGACAAAGTTGTTTTCATTTATTTGTGGTCTCTTAGATGATGTTGGGAATGTTTCTGGAGTTGGTTGATCTTGGTTATTTGGTTCTTGTTTGGGTTGAAGCATTGTTTCATCTAGGATAGGAGTGTCAGAGGTAGATGGGGACATGTTACAGAAAGACAATTATGCTATTTTCTTTGCTTTGAATTTTTGGTAAGCTATGAAAAATAAATCTTGTCGAGGCATTATAGGTTTCATGCGCTCGAGCCAAAAGGCTTCTAAGGAAAAGTTTCCTTTGGAAGAAAATGGGTTAAAGCTACTATGGTGGATAGTGAATACTTTATTGTGAAATGGAAACTTTAAGCATTTATGTATAACTGAAGGGACAACTTTCATTGAGCAAATCCATGGATGGCCTAGCCACTAATGAAATTGGTCCAACTACGGGATGATGGAGAATGTGACATCTAATGTTTTTGGTCGGATTTGTAATGGAAGGATGATCAATCCTATCACAGGGCAAGAAAAACCAATGTGTGTCTTGATCCCTACTTTTAGTTTATCATAGTCATCTTGATAAAAGTCATGTAATACCAAAAATTCCTTGGTGATCACGTTCTCTCCACATGTAGGATCTATTAGTATCCCAATTAGTGGGCTTGTCATAGATACAATTGGCTATGTAGAGAGGACCATCAAGTAGATTTTTAATTATATCCTTAGAGGAGAAATCAATATCAAGAGATTTCTTAGGTTGGCCCTTATGAGGGATAACGTCTATCACACCTACCATATCATCCATAGGATTAACATGGGTAACATGTAGGATAGGATCATGATGTTCATCATTTGTATCAACATTTATCACATATTTTTTTGTAGTTTCACTAGATTTGAAAAATGAAATATTATATTTTGGCATTGCATCAATGAAAATTTGCAACTTTTTATTTGGAGGGGCAACAAACCTATTACCTTGATCATTAACACCTGCAATGGATAGATAGCTGAAATTAATGAGGTCTTGCACAAGATGTTTAAGATGCTTACAATGTTCCATGTCATGACCATTTTGTCTTTGATAATGGCAATAAGCATTGGATTTAAAGTTTGAAGGTAAAGGCTTAGTAGGATTAGGTGCTTTGATGATAGGAAAGGTAATCATTTGTTGTTGTAAAAGTTGAGACATTATGTTATGAAGGGTGTTAGGTAAAGGTATGAATTGTCTTTTCAGATCTTCATAACTAAAGGGAACTGTGGTTTTAACAACTGCTATTTGGTTGTTGAAAGTTTCAATTGGTTATTGTTGAGCGGGGTTAAACTATAAGAGCCATTTTTTTTGCTTTCTAAATGGTTGGGAATTATTTTGGTTGGCAGGTTCAAATTTCTTAGCTCGGCTAGAAGTGGACCTTATATCTCAACTGCTAACCGAATTGTGATAATCACAAAGGGTAGTACACAAGTGCATAAAAGAGGATAATCACATCATAGTGAGTTTTTCATGAGGTTTAGTTTGCAAGTTTTTGATAAACATATTTTCAAGGTGTGGGTCAGGGATCTTGACATTGATATGGGAATAAAGCAATTGATAGTTTGAGATAAAATTAGTTATCTTTTCATCCTCATTTTGCTTGCATCTCATCAAATCAGCCAAAATATTTTTAAGAGTCATATGCACTTGGAAATGATTTATAAATGCATAAAAATGTTCATTAAATGAATGAATTAAATTGTTTGGTAAAGAAGAAAGCCATTCCAAGGAAATGTCTTTTAAAGTTCTAGGAAATAGTTTGGCTAATAGTTCATCATCAAGGACAAAATTACTACATAAGGTGGTATAAGCATTAACATGGTTAGAAGGATCTCCGTTCCCTCCACATTTATAAAATCTAGGCATCTCTACTCTTTGTGGCATCGATGTTTGCAATATTTCCAAAGACAATGGGCTTCTTTGAACATAATATGTGGGTGGGCCATTCTAATTTTGGTTTATGGCACGGAGATTTGTTTTTGCATGGACGAAATAGTCTAGAAAAGTTGCGTTATGAGAGGGTCATTATAATTAGTATGGGATGGAAGTGAAATTGGTGATTGAGTGTATGTGGTGGTGGGATAAGTGAATGAAATGCTTATAGATGGTATTGTAGAAGAGGATAGAACATGTGATGCCACATAGGAATGAGGGATATTAGCAGGAATACTCGAGGAAGGAATCACATTACTAACTTATTCCAGTGTTGTTGTAACTTGAGGAGTGGTATAGGTGGGTATTGAGGCTATGGTCAAGGGAGGAGGAGTTTGAGGTCCTCCTCAGCTTGCCACATTTTTTTTGGTTGAGGAGCAGTAGAGTTTGAAGGAAGATGTTTTGTATATTATATCTCAACTATTTGTTTCACAACGTCTAGGCCATCTTCACTTTCGCGCATGTGATGGATGTTTTCTATGGTAGGAATTGTAGTTGTTAAAATTTTGTCAAGGCTTACTTGATATTGGAGATGTGTTAAGTCCCCATGAATGTGAATTATCTTGTCTTGTGGGATATGATCATTTTGTGTTCCTACTTGCATGTTATTTGAAGCAAAAAAGTTGCTAAAGGTATTGTCCATGTCTAATGTACTAGTTGCAATACTTGGAGTGGAAGCTTTAGATAACCCAAGATCCACAACAAGTGTGTTATTGTGGGATAACATGAGTCTCAAACTTCTTCTCACTAAGGTATTAGCAATAGGACACCAAGCACTCATGAAAAGGTCTCTAAATGCAGGTTGAATGCAAATGCAATGTAAACTAACAAGAAGAAAATGCTTAAAACTAAAATTTTGGAAAGTAAAAATAAAATGTAGAAAAAAAAAATAGAAACTCAGAAATTGAAAATTAAATGCCAGAAAATGCAGTGAAAAATATGCAACTGGACTAAGTCACCCAGGGTGGTGAATGAGTCTAGGGAGTGATTTTTTTGGAATTTTTCAGAATTTTTGAAGTGGTTTTTATGCTTTTTAGATTTTTAGATGTAGATATAATATGAATATGAAGAATATTGTTGATTTTTAATGAAATAAAATGCCAAAAATGCAAGTTATATGAGCTTTTCACTAATGCAAATTTTGAAACCCTGGGATGCAAATTAAACAATGCAAAATGCAATGCAATGCCAATTGATGTAAGATATTCCTAAGATATATATGCACTGTGTATTAGAAATATGATGTTCTAAAGGTGGGTTCACCAAAATTAACAATAGATTTTTGGAATAGGGGACTCTCTTACACTTCTAGGGTTTTGCACCTAAAAGGAGAGAGGAATCCCAAAAACCTTGATGGCTCACTCAAGAATATGCCCTTGAGATTTCAATGCAAAGACGATTGGAATTTATCTTAGAAGGAGAATGTCCTAGATGCAAAGAATTGATTAAAGAGATTGATAATTAATGCAAAACTAAGAAAATGCAAAGCTTTTGAAAACACGTCGTGATAAGAAAAATGAACTAAAAATGTAAAAAAACTATAACAAAAATTAATGAGACTAGATGCACCTAGAAACTAGAAAGTGATGGAGAGGAGTTGTAGAATTATGTAGAAATCACTATTGAATCTCACTAGGACACTTACACCAAGTTGGGCGACTTAGTCTTCTTTTAGGGAAATTCTGCCAGAACAGGTTTCAGAAAAAAAGCATACTCAAAACTATAGAAACCACTTTTCAAACCTAGCAGTGGGACTAATACACCATTGATGGTGACTTAGTCCATTTCCAGATTTTGAGAAATTCAAAAGTGCAATTTGTAGCTCCTGGTCTACACTTCAGCTCCTGAAAGGTTTCTAAATCTGAAACTACAAAATCTGACCTGTAGGTGTTCTCCAAGCTTCTTTTAGGGCTTTCATGAGTTTGAATTACTTTGCAAATTGTTGACACCTTTTCACACCTTTATCTTTGACAAATCTACACACAAGACCTACAAAACACATGTAAAGAGGGGAAATTCTTTTAAGGGTTAGTGAATAGGGGTTTGCCTTGGCCAAACCCCTGTTTGGTAATTAAACCCTTGAAAATGAAATGAAATGAAAAGATATGTAAGTAGAAGATCCAATGGATGTATACTTGAAAAATGGCTAGAATGTAAAAGTGAATGATGGAATGCTTGAGTGAATGAATGAGTGAATTGGTGAATGAACTAGGGGGTGAAATGAGAGGGAAAACCCTATATTTATACTTGATTATGCAAAATTTTCCAAAAATACCACATCACAAGTCAACCTTAGGTCTTAGAGAATAATATCCTGACAAAATTTTGAAATAATTTTGATTTTTGAGCCAAATGGGGCTCATTCACCCCTAGTGGCAAATGGGTCCCACTTGGGCATTTTAAGTGGGTGTCATAAATTAAGATGTATTAAATGATGTTTAATGAGAATATTCTAAAAAATACACTTAAGTAAGGCCTACAAGTGTATAAAAAGGCCATTTAAACATAAGAAAGGGTCAAAATATTGATGAAAAGCCTAGAAAAGCATGAAAGTCTATTACAACACTTTACAACACTTTGAAATAAGGCTTGGTAAGTGATAAAAAGAGGTTGTTTGAGTGAATTATATTAAAAAGGTCCTAAAAAAGTGTGAACGTGTGTTACAACACTTCACAATAATTTTGCAAGGTATCATAAAGTTCTCATTGATTCACAAGGGTCCAAGACCTAATGTGAATGTGTTGATCACATTACAACATTAAATATAGGCAAAAATAGACCAACATCCATAAGAAAGACCCAAACAAGCGTGAAAATGTTCAAAAATTCATTTTTCTATGCTACAATTACTACTAAACCTCATCATAGAAATTTCCTTCCATAAGCATAATTCCCTCTATTGATTGAGCTAGAAAAATCTAGTATTCGATATAAACTAAACTCTCTCTTGTACGTGGATGCACACAACTTTATATTACTCTAAAATTTTCTCATATCTTGTCCCAACTGAGGCACAACCTCTCTTCATGCACTTTGGCCTGACATCAATGAAAATTCTCTTTTTCAATTTTAGATGCCATGCCCTCTGTCTTTTCCTCTGGGTGCACCACTTCCACTATTTGTCATAGTTTTTATTTCTAAATAGAAACCATTCATATTCCCATGCCAGTCAGGAGTCATGTCATTCCACATTCAGGGAGTCATTTTTTTTCCCAAAGTTTCAAATCTTCAAAATGTATTTTTTTTATTCCTCTTAATTAATAAATTGATTTCATTATTTCCAACAAGGCTCCTCAACAAATTGGATAATGAAATGGTGATCTAATATCAATGCCAATTTTCAAGCAAGTTCATCCAATGGAACCAAACTTCAAAGAAAAATTGATATATGATGTTTTCCATCAAAACGTTATTCAACTTTTCTCCAAATTTGACCACCAAAACAAATGGAATTTCTCATAAAGAAAGGAAAATGAAAGCAAATAAACAAAACCAAACTAAATTATTTTTGGTTGATGCGGATTGCACTTTTCCTGAGATGCTCCTATATCAGACACACCGGGTAGGAATTTTGTGAGCATGGACTCACAAAGGTGGAGTTGAGTGATAGAATCACTCTTTGAGATTGTAAACAATCTCTAGCAAACTCCATCCCTGATAGCCCGACGTCTTACACCAAATATCCATTCCTCTTCTCTTCATGCCCTCCTCTAACATGCCTTCATTGCACTTAGCCCTTACAACCTCCATGCTACAATTGTATCTTGACCCTCACAAAGATTCCACTTCATCTGCTATAATATGTGATTCCACAACACTTTCCTCTGCGCTTTCCACTCTCAATCATTTGAGACTTCCTCACCTACAACAATGTTTTTCAGCTCTTCTCACTTGCACTTCTAATTTTGCGCCTTCTAATCGTCAACTACCAAGACTCTCTACATTTGCAATGGTACTTTTGGACTTCATTCTTGCTTCTACTATCCACATGTCCCATCACCAAGATGCCTCATGATCTACAATTTTCTTATGCCCTAAAAACCTTTTCTCACTTCCATCTTCACCCATAGGTCCTATTACAAACTACCTCTCTCTCGACACTCTATTCATACACTAAAAACCTCTAGCTATGATACCAATTGATGAAGAAGAACCTCACTCAACCCATAAAATTCTAGATTACACAAACTCCATGATGATTAATTCCCAAAATCAACAATTACTTGTGTTGATTTTAATCAATTTATAATTTCCAACAAAATACACAAAATTTGAAAACATAGCAATAACTTTATTTATGATTTCATGAAACATAAAGATTACAATCACGCACAATTTTTTCTCCTCCCTTCATCTCTCTATCAAGCCGACTCTTCATGTTCTTTGCACCATCTCTCTTGTCCGCCTTAGCTTTATGAAAACTCTTTCCAGTCTATTTCACTTGTCATGCTACTTCTCCTTTCATCGACTCCCATTTCCAACCAGTCTATTATCATTTCTCCTTCATGCTTTCATTATGTTCATGCACTTTCAAGCACCTTCACTCATAGATCTATGCCACCATTTCCTATACTCCACTCCTTTTGCAGATATCATTTTAGTTTTATTTGGCAACATTTCTTCTATCACTTGCGACCTCTTTTCTCTCAACTTCATCGACATTTTATGTTCTACACAGCACACCATTTACTAAAGAGGTGTGTTTCCTTCACTCGTAGAGTTTTTGCTTGCTAAAAACACCCATTCATATCGATCGCTCTCCACAGTCAAATCTCCATTGAAGTTTTCCTATGAATCCCGCACAACGCTTTAATTGTAATCTATATCATCTCTGTTACCACATTCTTCATATCAACTCTTTCTTATATGCTGCAGCATTTACTCTTCTCATGTCATTCTTCACTGGAGTGACAGGTTTATATGCTTTTCTCCTTTATTTTTCTACAACAAAACATATTCTCCCTCATTCTAAGGTTCAAATTTATGTTGTATTGTGGTGTTTGATACTTAAATTTCAACACTTATACTTTCCACTGCCTTTTTTGTAGCTTCCTACACAATTTATATTCCTTTGGTTACTACTGAACCTCCTCCTCATAGAAATTTCTTCCACAGGTGCAATTCCCTTCATTGTTCGAGCTAGCAAAATCTGGTATTCAATATAAACTCAACTATCTGTTGTACGCGGTTGCACGCAACTTCAGATTACTCTAAAATTTTCTCATACCTTTTCCTGGCTGAGGCGCAACCTCTCTTCTTGCACTTCGACCTGGCATTGATGAAAATTCTCTTTTGCAATTTCAGATGTCATGCCCTCTGTCTTTTCCTCTTGGTGCCCTGCTTCCATTGTCTGTCATAGATTTTATTTCCAAAGAGAAACCATTCATCTTCCCATGCAAGTCAAGATTCACGACCTTCCACATTCAGGGAGTCATTTTGTTTTCCCCAAAAATTTTAATCTTCAAAATGAATCGATTTATTCCTCTTAATTACTAAATCGATTTCATTATTTCCAACAAGGCTCCTCAACAAGTTGGGTAAAGAAATGATGATCTAATATCAATGCCAATTTTCAAGCAAGGTCATCCAACATAACCAAACTTCAAAGGTAAGTTGATATGATGTTTTCCATCAAAACATTATTCAACTTTTCCTCAAATTCAACCACCAAAACAAATGGATTTTCCCATAAAGAAAGGAAAATGAAAGCAAAATAAGAAAATAAAACCGGATTTTTTTTTGTTGTTGTTGATTATGCTTTACCTAGGATGCTCCTGCATCAAAAAACTTTGGGAGGTTCTCTCATAATCCTATCTAATACCTACATCTTAAGCTCTTTGCACCCTTCGACGAGAGTGGCATGAAAAACCAATGGACAATTCTACTTTTCAATCAAATTTCACATGTTACTAGAAGATGTATTTCAATATTTGACGAAGTACACATTAATTCACAAAAATGTCCAAAAAATCATATTTCACTTGGAAATTTACATTTTTCTCAACTTTTCAATAAACCAAAAACTAATAAATTTATTCAAACTCTATTAAAGTGGCTTAGATTGTCTTCAAAATCAAAATTTCAAGAATACTCTTTAGTGCCAAAACTATCTAACACCCATTCTAAACTATCAAATTCATTTTTTCATCATTTTTGAATTATTTCTACATTATAACCCCAAATTAATGAAAATACCCAAAAAGAGGCTAAAACTAAATATTTAGAATGGAATTTAATCAATTGAAATCCATTGGGGTTTTTCACACTCCCCTAATGCTAATCCAACATTCCAAAATAAAAAATAATTAGTAATTGAAAATAAATAAGAGAAATACCTCAAACTATTGTAAATTTCACAATGGACAACACTTGAAGGGAACTCTATGAATACACGAGAAAACTTGTAAGAACACTCCCCTCCCAATTCCTATCCTAACGAATTCAATCTCATTTAATTCCCTTTACAATTTCTCACATAATCAAGAAAATAATATTTTGCAAAGAAGAAGGCTTTTCCTCTCTCCAATTCTTCACAAAATGGGTAATGAATAAAAAGAAATCCCTCTTTCTCTTTTATCCTTTTTTGAATTCTCAATTAAAAATTCAAATATTTTTATTTTTCATTTATCTAAATTACATTTTCCTCAAATTCACCTATTATCTAATTAACCATTTAAATATACTCCCAATTAATTGGGTACGTGCAAAAATATGGGGGACTAAAACATGGTCACCCCACACATAAAACCTATAATGTGAGAAAGTTATAAAAAACTTACATTATTGCTCATTATAGTAATAAAAGTAAAAAAATATTCATTTTTTTTTCTCATTTATCTCGCAACTTGCAAACCCTCCCAAGTGCACTTGCATTCTTGTAAAAATTATTTTGCACCGAAAAATTCACAAAATCTTCATCAAAACGTTTCCAATATGACGAGGATGTTGAAGGAGTTTTTTTGTTTAAAATTTGCATTAAATATCTAGATTAAATTATTTTTAATGTTTTGATAATTCACACCCAAATCTTCAAAATCCCAATTCAACTCATTATGAAATCTCTCCCGAACAACAACCAAAACAAAAATCTCCTATAATTCCTTGTCATTCTGCAGGAACACAACAAAACATATTAGGGAAAATTGAAAATAATAGAAAAGAACTTGAGGAGTGGTTGAATGATCTTGTAGAAAAATTTCATCTAGGACTACCCTTGTTCAATCATTATAATCGATAGTGTCACATGTAGAGTCAGATAGTAGAAAAATAAGTATTTGGTTTGGAAAGAGGTAAGAATAATAACAATTTTATGTAAAAAAATTATCATATAAACAAGTCAAAGAAAAAAAATAAAATCTGACTTGTGTGAACTATTCACCAACCCACAAATGAATCAAACCTTACAAGATGCATGTAAGAGTCTCCCTATCCATTGGTTCCACCATCAAGAAATAAATATTTTTTTTGGTATAGGTGGTGGATGGTTTATGACCATCCTCCATGTAATAACAGTGAGGTACCACAATGGTTTTTAAAGAAACTCTATTGTGAGTATCTCCTCAATGAAACCCAAAATTATTTTCATATGTTAGAATTCTAGGGTATAGGTGGGGGCTCCACATAGGACATAGTGGGGGCACATCTTGACCCACATCGAGTAGTGATTCCACTAGATAGACTAGACTATGAGCATGCAACTATCTCTTCCATTGTGAATGATTTTGTTGAGCTGCAGATCCTAAAATTGATTAGCTCACTCACTCAAATCCTTATACAGCATACAAGGCCTTTAGTACAAGGTGAGGTGGGCAAGTCTTCTAAGCATCTACTTCACCTCATTTATGTTGGTAGTATGGGTCACAATGTATTTATGAGCCTGAGGATAATTAGGATGCATGTGCCTAGGATATATCTATTGTGGATCAGATGGTCATTATAGAAGCTTTGTTGAGTGACACATTTGGCTCTGATTGTCAAGTATATGTTAACAATTTCATTTAATTCAATTTATTAATTTTTTTTTTCAAATGTAAGACTAACTAAATTATTAGAATGACTATAATGAAATTTCAAGGTCTTAGGTAGTTTTGGTAATTGAATATGGTTGTTTTATTTTTAAATGATGTAAATAGATACTCTTCTCAATATTCCTACGACAATGTACCATGGCATTGTTGTAGTAGTACCATGTTTGATGCCTTTGAAAGAGGTATGAGACAAAGTAGTAAATTTCACATTATATTTCTTATTTTACGTGCAGTGTCAAAAATTGTCACCCTTGAAAATTACACAATAGGTTTAACTCCCCCCAATGCACTTGGATATAATTATGCATTTAATTTTCTATTTTACAAATATCTTCAAAAAATCAAACAAAGTTAAATGAAGATAAGAATTCAATATTTCCCTTGATAATTTGTGCCTCATAAAGAATGGGCCTAATCTAGTGTGTACTGCACCCTAGACCACCTCTTTTTGGCCCTAATTTGAATATTTAGTGTCATGATTTTATAATTTCAATTTTCAATTATTAGCATTTATTTTTTGAGAAATTAAAGGAATTGAATATAAATACAAAGTATTTTCATCATCAAAATAACTAAAAAATATATTGAGAAAATTGAGCTTACTAACAATCACTCAAGAGTAGTCAAGAGTAGTGTTGATGCATATGTTAGACACACACACACACCAATAGGTAGATAAATTGTCATAGAGTGTCATGGGAACCTACCTTTCTTGAAAGACTCCATTGCGAAACCTAAATCTAATGAAAAATCTATTTGATCCCAACAGACTTTTGTGTCAGGTCTTCACCCAGTAGGTTCACTCAAGGTTCATTGTGATATTGATGTTAAACACTAGAGGTAAATAGTTGTTAAGAATTGGCTAGTATCTAAAAGATAGAAACATAATATCAGTCTGTTCATTTAATAACTTCATGAAATCAAAGAATTTGCAATAATATTTCATGAAACTCAAATTAATCTAGATTGACTCAGCTAGATTTAGCATTAAGCATTTACCAACTTCATGGAATCGAAATATTTATAATAAAATTCCATGTATTTATCATTTTGGAACATTTTTCGGAATATAAAGCATCTATGCAAAATACATAATAAAAAATTATTGAAAAGTAAAGTTTATCATAGGTATTATCCACGCATGCCTCAAAAAATAACCAAGCTAGAGAAAATGATTCCATATGTCACCAAATTGCTTCACAACTAGGCATAGGATTATGCAAGAGTTTAAAGAAGGGATTAATATTTTCCACCAGATAGTATTAGTATGCACCCTTAAATGGCATGAAACATAGTCTTGTCCAACAGGAATAAACAATCAACTACATAAGATTTCATATCAGGAAATAGCATTGAAATTGGCTCTAACATTAGTTAACTTCTAATTAAACATATATTTTTTTAATCTAGAATGGAATAGAAAAAAGGAAAAAACTTGAAAAATTTTGTGTTCTCCAACATCCACAAATTTTGAATTTAAAAAAGAAATGAAGTAGTTCTTGTCCTTTTAAAAGAATATGACACTCAAGAAATTCAATCAAAACATGACAGGGAATGCAAGGGATGCATCACACCAAGGCATGTGGCATATGATAGTTGGCAAGAGAAATTTTGAATAATTCAATAGATTTTGACCTTTAGTACTTTGAAACTTCCAAAATTATGCCTTTAAAATTCAATTAGGAAAATAAAGTAGATTGATCAGATTTGTCAAACAAAATGTAGGAGCTTCCTCTGTTGGATATTCAAACTGATTAGGTGGAACTAGTTATTCAAATCCACTAGCACTTTTCTTCCTACATTCAAGTTTAGGGTACGGCTAAAACACCTAGAAGTACATCATCTTGGAGCTAGGCACCCTCCTTTGCCACATGTGTAATACTTGGGTCCTCAGTCTCCCAATTTCCAAAATTTCTTTATGCCAAACTTTATTCTCGTATGAGCTTTTAGAGCACACCACCAAACTGGTAACATCATAGGATCTGCTTGTAATCCAATTTCTTTTTTACCATTCATACCAAAACATAGTCCAACAACCTATTTCTCATGCACATAAAATTCCATATATCAATCCCTTTTAAATAACATTAATAAGACTCATTAATATAAAACCATTATTAATCATAAATGAACTTTCAAAACAATCCATAAATAACATGTTTTTAATGCACTCTCATGTAATTATCACTCTAGGTAGACTACTAGACATTTTAGGTATTTGGGAAAAATTAAACAACCAACTTCAACACTTCAAAACAAATGGTTCTTTTACCCGATACCTAGTGCCTAACATATTTCATCTTTACTAGAACAAAATTTACCATAACCTTAGTTACCACCTAAACTTGTATATTCCTTGTACTTTTACTCCCAGACTACAAAAATTTACTAGAATTCTCTTTAAACATTTCCATCTACCCAATACCCCAATACCCAATGTATTCAACACTCGGTATCTTTAAACCATGAATTACTCTAAAGATCCCCACTTTAACATTTTCTCTCCTAGTGATCATTAGCCAAATAACACTTGCCATAAGCATTTTTTTTTAAACTTGGGCCCCAAGCATTACACTCTTGGGGCATGTTGTGAGACCACGCAATAACTTGTGACGAACAAAACCAAATTTAAAAGAAACCCGAGAATCAATTACATGTCATAAATTACAAATTATGCATTTTTTCTCTACAATAACTCTTTACCTTTACCTGAATCCTAACATAAACATTATAAAACTCTACCTGAAAGTATCAATGCGTGCATTGATTAATTCCCATATGTGGAACTTGGTGAAAAACTAGTTTGTCTACATTGAGCTACATAATTTAGAAGTCCTCCATAGCCAACCTTGGATAGAGCCTTGCTAGTAGTCAAACATCCATAGCCCCAAAAAGGTTATCTTTGTAATTCCCCCAAACATAGCTCTACTTCTAGTCAGGTGTCTATAGCCCTGGTAGAGATATTTGGATAGTCTAAAGAGTTGAATTTTTCTCTTGATATTCATTTTTCCATTTTTTCATTTCATATTTCATTGTAAGCTCTTTTGCTTCAACTTGCAAGCAATGAAGCTCACTATTAAGTTGCAAATTATAGTGGTAGCAAAGGTTACTTTTTTATTTTCACTGAATGTAAATTCCCTTCATCATTTCACCAATTCCCAAAAGATTCAGTTAATGGATCTCCTATATGTGAAAGTCTCTAGCTAAATTTTACCATCCTTATGCCAAATTTTAGCTAATTGCAACTTGTTATCTACTAAAAAAATAGACATAAGTTAAAGAATAGTAGCAAGTTATCAAATCACCCAATTAATCCTAAATTTAGAGACATCGGTTAGCACCCATCCATTTTATTTCCCATGGGAATCCGCTAAAATAAATTTGGCCATCAATTTTCAATTTTGGCAGCTCTACACTTATATTAATGCATCAAGTTTGCCATGATTATACTTAAACCCAACCGTCATACCCTTCATTTAATTTGCACGCCTAATTACACACGTATTGCTTGCCTCAATCTCTTCAACATGTCGGCATGTGCCACCTTACCGGATCAACTTTCTTTCCAAATAGCACATTTGGATAATTCATAATTAATATGGCTCAAATGATGAAATAAACTGAAATGACCACCATTTAATTATGAAATCTCAACTTTTCTTGATTCATGATCTTTGTACTCACAAACCCCAAAGCACTAGATGCCAGTTTCCTTAGAATTTATTTGGTTTAAATTTTAATTTTGGAGAAAAGTGAACTTCTACCACCTCAACTTGCATTCCCAAGACTTTCTATCCAGGAAATTATGTACCACACATCTCTCATATCTTTGTATAAATTTAGCACTTTCCTTCAAATTCCTCACTTCTATCTTCAATTTCTTTTATTTTTCTCTTTTTTTTCTACGTGTGCTTTCCTGCTTCCACAATATGCCATTTTCCTCACCTTTCTTCATCAACAAACTATATTTCTAGGCCTTATTACAACCCTAGAGGCTTGGAAAAGTGATCTTCCTTTGGACCCCTTCCACTAAGGCATTTCTATGCGTGGTCCTCAGAGAAAATTTCATGAGTGCCAGAGCTTACTATAGGATAAATTTAGACCTAGCTTCGCATCCCGTTGCTTCTCTTCTAGACCTCGTCCTCCAGATAGTTGAAGTCCATTATGTTGTGGTGATGATAGTGTAGCCAGATTTCTTGGGAAATTTTGACCATTTTCTCATTGTTTCTCATCTATCCATAGGAATTCCATCTATTGATGGCATTCCATGATTTCTGGAACAAGGAGAAGTAGTTCCTCTTTTTCCCTTCCTTAATGCTCTACATACCGCCAACCTTGAAGACCATAGGGACACCACCTACCTGGGGTATACACTCCTTTAGGATGAAGCATACTAAATCAACTAACTTGCTTTCCAATTGTTCTGACACTACTTTCTGAACAAACAACAATCCTTTTTATTTCTTTATTTCTATCACCCTACAAGGAGAATTTTTTATTTCCATGTATATATGAAATATAATGAAAATTTTTCTTTTCTATACTAATGCATGTATTTATTCCAAATGGTTTTAAATTCTTTAATTTATAGAAAAAAAAATAGAATTTAATCATGATGTAGTTTAGGTTAACAAGAATTCGTTAATGTCAGGAAGAAAACCAAAAAGCAAGGAAAAACTACTAGAGCGAACTAACCTAACTAACTAGAAGTCACCCTAATCAAACTATTAGCCCTAATTAAGCAATTTACTCTAATTTGTATCACAAAATTCATAGCACCCTTTGTTTGAATCCTAGTTGGTTTATCTTTAAATTCACTCACATAAATTTTAGATAACCTATTGTAACAATGAATTATTTAAATTTTTTACATTTGATAAATGAATATTCAAATGTATACTTACCAATAATTTGGTTAAAATGTATGGGAATGACCTCATTAATGGTCAATTGGACACACCTTTGCCATCTTCTCTGTCCTTTACCTTCTTCCACTCTTCGATCATGGTCTTCCATTTCATTTCACTTTATTCCAAAAATGGTTGTGTTTATTTTTTAATTTTAACTTCTTCAATTATCTGCATTATCTTTGACCTAAACATCACTACTCAATTTGTTAGGTTATCAGAAAGGGGCAAAGTAAAAACTTGATATTATGTAATTTGTGTAAAATCAATAATTTCTTCCCTTTTGAGTTGTGGATTCATAATTAGGGGAGAAAAATATGCATCTCCCATTCATTTCACCCATTCTTTCTCATTATCATCCACGTGTGTGAATATTGGTGACCTACTTCTTTCAAATTCATGCTTAAAATGTGATATTCCCAAATCTTGATGACTTTTCTTCTTTTCCTGCAAAGCTTCTAGAATCTCTTCATAACAATTACAATTAGTGAATCCATTGGCTCTAACGATTAAACCTCCAAAATTTCTAGTTTCACTAGGGCTAGGAACTTTCCTAGAATTCAAACACCTTTCTAAGAATGGTTCCTTTCTTCCCACACTTAGAGATGCCTCCATTAATAAAATTACATTATGAGTAGCCAAACATACCCTAGTTAGGAAAAATTTACAATCAAGTTCACTATGATCAGTTGTCTCAAGGATATTGCACTCTGTAACCCTACCAAAAGTGAACAAAATTAAAGGAAAAGGCCTCTGGTTAAGGATTTTCTAGAGCTTATCAATCTCTTTTTCATTCTCCATTACAAACCTACTTAGATTTCCAACTCACAAGTGGACTTCGAATAAGCAATTGAGACAACAATACTGGCTTAAAAAACCAAAGGGCCCTCCTAGCACCACTTCTACTGATGCAGATGTTACACACACACACACCAACAAGCAAATAAATTTTCACAAAGTACTATGGGAACCTACATTTCTTGAAAGAATCCACCGAGAAACCTAAATCTAAGGAAAAATTGGTTTGATCCCAAGGCTAGTTTGTGTTAGGTTGTGAGCCACTAGGTTCACTTAGGGTTCATTATGATATTGATGTTAACATGAGGGGTAAATAGTTGTTAAGAATTTTCTAGTATCTAAAAGATAGAAACATAATCTCAATTTGGTCATTCAATAACTTCATGAAATCAAAGAATTTGTAATAATGTTCCATGAAACTCAAATTAACCTACATTCAATCAAGTAAATTTAGCATTAAGCATTCAACAACTTCATGTAATCAAAATATTTATAATAAAACTCCATGTATTTATCATTTTGGAACATTTTCTGGAATATAAAGCATCTATGTTAAATAAAGAATAAAACATTATTGAAAAGTAAAGTTTATCCTAGGTATTATCCATGCATGCCTCAAGAAATAACCAAACTAAAGAAAATCATTTTATACGTCACTATATTGTTTCACAACTAGGCATAGAATGATGCAAGAGTTTAAAGAAGGGGGATTATTTGCCACCAGATAGTGTTAGTATGCACCCTTAAACGACGTGGAAGATAGTCTTGTCCAATAGAAACAAATAATCAACTACATAAAATTTCATATTAGGATTTAGCTTTAAAATTGGCTCTAACATTAGTTAACCTCTAATGAAGCATATAAGTTTTTAATCTAGAATGGAACAAGAAAAAAGAAAAAAACTTGAAGAAGTTTTGGTTCTCCAACATCCAAAAATTTTGAAATTAAAAATGAAATGAAGTAGCTCTTGGCCTTTTATAAGAATAAGACACTCAATAAATACAATCAAAACATGAGAGTGAATGCAAGGGATGAGTCACACCAAGGCACGTGGTACATGACATTTAGTAAGATTTTTTTTGAATATGTCAACAAATTTTAACCTTCTTCAGCACTGCGAAACTTCTGGACTTATGGGTTTAAAATTTGATTAGGAAACCAAACTAGATTGACCAAATTTGTTAAAAAAAATGCATGAACTTCCTCTACTGGATATTCAGATTGCTTATGCGTAACTAGTTATTCAAATCCACTACAACTTTTGTTCCTACATTTAGATTCAAGCTTCAGGCTAAAACACCCAGAAGTAGATCACCCTAGAGCTAGGCACCTTCCTTCATCACATGTGTAATACCTAAATCCCAATTCTCCCTATCGCTAACGTTTCTTTTCAAAAAACTTTATTCTCGTATGAGCTTTTCGAGCGCACCACCAAACCTGGTAACATCATCTGATCTTCTTGTAGTCCAATTTTTTTTACCGTCCATACCAAAAACATAGTCCAACAACCTATTTCTCATCCACATAAAATTCCATATATCAATCCCTTTTAAATAACATTAATAAGAATCATTAATATAAAACAATCATTAATCATAAATCAACTTTCAAAACAAGCCGTAACTAACATGATCTTAATGCACTCTTAGTTAATTATCACTTTAGGCAGACTATCAGACATTTTAGGTGTTCAGGAAAAATTAAACAACCAACTTCAACACTTAAGCACCAATGGTTCTTTTACTCGATACCCACCACCTAATGTATTTTAAATTTAGCATAAAAAAATTCACTTGGACCTCGATTACCACTTGAACCTTTATATTCCCTAGAATTTTACTCCCAGACTACAACAATTTACCAGGCTTCTCTTTAAACATTTCTATCAATCTAGTACCCTGATACTTAACATATTCAACTCCTAGTATCTTCAAACCATGAATTATTCCAAAGATCTCCACTTTAACATTTTCTCTCCTGGTGATCACTAGCCAAATAGAAATTTCCATAAGCATTAATTTTTTAAACTTGATTCCCCAAGCATTACACTCTTGGAGCATGTTGTGAGATCACACAACAACTTTCAACCAACAAAACCAAATTTGAAAGAAACCTGAGAATCAATTACCCATCGTAAATTAAAAATTATGCATATTTTCTCTACAATAGCTCTTTACCTTTACCTGAATCCTGACACAAAAATTATAAAACTCTACCAGAAAGTATCAATGTGTGCATTGATTAATTCACATCTCTGGAACTTGGTGAAAAATTGGTTCATTTACTTTGAGCTACATAATTTAGAAATCCTACATAGCCAACCTTGGATTGAGCCTTGCTACTAGTCAAGTGTTCATAGCCCTGACAAGATTATTTTTGTAATTCCCCCAAACATAGCTCTATTTCCAGTTAGGTGTTTATAGCCTAGTAGAGATATTTGGATAGCCTAAAGAGTTCAAAGTTTCTCTTGATATTCATTTTTCCATTTTTTTATTTGATATTTCGTTGTAAGCTATTTTGCTTCAACTTGTAGGAAACAAAGACCACTATTAGGTTGGGAATTACAGTGGTAGAAAATGTTACTTTTCTATTTTTCATTCAATGTAAATTTCCTTCATCATTTCACCAATTTCTAAAAGATTCAGTTAATGAATTTCCTATATGTGAAACACTCTAGATAAATTTTACCATCCTTAAATACAAAATTTTAGCCTACTGCAACTTGTTATCTATTAAAAAAAGGACATAAGTTAAAATTTAGTAGCAAGTTATCAAATCACCCAATTAATTCTAGATTTAGAGACAACAATTAGCACCTATCCATTTTATCTCCCAAGGGAACTAGCTAAAATAAATTTGGCTAGCAATTTTCAATTTTGGCGGCTCTACACTTACATTAATGTGCCAGGTTTGTCATGATTAGACTTAAGCTTGACCATCATGCCCTTCATTTAATTTGCATGCCTAATTATGCACATATTGCTTCCCTCAAGCTCTTCAATATGTCGACATGTGCCACCTTACTAGCTCAACTTTCTTTCCAAATAGCACACTTGGACAATTCATAATTAATATAACTTGATGAAATAAACTGAAATGACCACCATTTAATTATGAAATCTCATATTTTTTCAATTTTGAAAGGTGGAATTTTTTTTTCTTTCCTCCTAGGGTTTAGGACCTACAAGGATAATTTTCACTAACTTTCACTCAAGAACAAACCCTTGAAATCTCAATGCAAAAGAGAAAGAGATCTTGCCAAAGGGCTATCCTAGGGGATGAATGCAAACTAATAAGGGGTTCACAACCAACTTCAAACTTAGAAAAGATAATGAAATGAAAGATGTAACACTAAAGGGTATGTGCAGGATCATCATGGAAAAAACAACCCCTTAAGTGGCAAAAAATTCAGAAATATCAGAGTTAGGCAGCTTGATGTAAAAATTTGAATAAGTTATCTATATTATTTCAAAAATATGTAAAAATAGAATTTGTAGAAAATTCAATGTAGTTTCAAAACTACTAGGTTTATTTTAGTTTAAATAAATTTATTGAAAATTTGAAATTTCAATGCAGTAGTACTTAAATTTCAAGGAAAAAATAAGTAGGTGTCCGACCACCCTAACCACAATAAAATGATAATATTTTTTATAATATTTTAGATATAAGTAGAGGACTCATGTCCCGATGTGATACATATTTTTTGTAATTTTTTCCAAGTAAATAATTCTTATGATTTTTTATTACAAATTTTAAAAAATATAAAAACTCGTATTTCTGACCACCTTAACTTGGTAAAAAATTCATAAAATTCAATTTTTTAAAAATCCTATAGTATCCAAAGCATAGAATGTGACACATGTTTTGGATTCAAAAAATGTGATACTTTTTGAAAACTATAGATGTTTTTCAATCAACCTATCAATCAGGACTTTAGTCATAATTCAAATAGAAAATGAATAATAATTATTTATTAAATTCAAAATAAAACATAATTTATATTGGTAGAAATCTAAGAATCTCCTTTAAAAACCCTTTTCATTTCATCAATTTTTGGTAAAAAAAATGTTGTCAACCACATGGGCCATCATATCAGTTACATATTGCCACTTTTTGGTCCATCATGATCCTGCACATACCCTAAACCATAATTCAATGTAATAGACTACAAAATGCCCTAGAAAAGTAAATGAAACAACACAAAAAGCTACAAAAAGGAATATGTGCACCTAGAAATTTGGAAATGACTTGGTGGAGCTCTAAAACAATGGAAATTCTAATTTTAATGTTGAATGGGACTCATTCACCAAGCTGGGTGAATAAACCCAAAAACTGTGTTTCTGTGTGGGAACAAGAATCTACCAAATGGGTATCCAAATCTATAAAAAAATGAATTTTGATTAGAACTAGGATTCATTCACTAGAAGTGGTGAATTAATCCAATTAGGATTTTTTGAAGGTTCAAAGGTTGATCCCATTCTTCTCTATCTACTTTGTCCATCTTGATTGATGTCTGGATCTAAAACCTTGATTTGTAGCCTATAGGTCTTCTCCAATGTTCTCTAAGGCTTAATGAAAACTTTGAAAACTTTGAGCTCCTAACAACTTCTTTCCAATCTTGCTCCTTAATAAATCTATAACCTAGACCAAACCCTAGCAATAATAGGCTACAAATATGTATGAGATGACTCCAATGGATGTAGATCTTGACTCTTGCTTGAAGGCGATAGATCTTGAATGAAGTGCTTGCTTGAATCAAAAAATACTACATCACAATTGTTAGCTCAAAACCAAACAAGATGCATGAATTCTTTGACATGATGATAGATGCTTGAATGTTGCTCTAAGAAAAATCTTTATAATGTACCCTTGAATGCTCTTGTGAACTCAAACATGCTATAAGGATGAATACTTGAATGCTTGGGGTGGAATTGAGTGAAAGAACCTTGTATTTATACTCAATTATGCAAGAATTCCCAAAATTACAACATTACAAGCCAACATCAAATCTAGGAGAATAAAATCTTGCCAAAAATATGAACTAATTTTGATTTTGGACCACACATGACTCATTCAACCAAGGTGGTGAATGCATCCCACTAGGCTTAATTTTTGCAACCAATTTTAAAAATTTCTAGAAATGTGTGAAATTAGGTTTGGGACCAAAAGATCTAGGTGGGACTCATTCACAGAAGGTGGCAAATGAGTCCCAAATCACTAAATCTAGGCCATTCATGCTTGAAAAACCTAAATAATGATTGGCTAATGATTGGTGTCAAGATTATCCTTGAAAAGATGCATTAAATGAGGCTTGTGGATGCAAAATAGGGCTTATTAAAGCATAAGAAATCCCAATTATTAATCGAAACCCAAGAAAAGTGTGAAACTGTGTTACAACACTTTACAACACCTTAAAATAAGACAATATTAAGATTTATTTTGATTAAAAAGAGGTTTATTAGGTTTAGTTATTTGATAAGACCTTAGAAAAGTGTGAAAGTGTGTTACAACACTTCACAACACTTTAGCAAGGTACCATTTAAATCCATCAGCTCGCAAGGGCCTAGGACCTAATGCGAATGTGTGAGCCACATTACAACACTAAATCAAGGCAACATTAAGCTCAATTCCACAAGGAGGGCCCAAACAAGTGTGAAAATGTCCCTGATGACATTTTTTGACATTACATTTAGCCCTCACTTTAGTGAGAGGATGGATTTTCTTCAAAATCACACTAAAATAGAAAAACACGCATCAAGAGGGGTCCAAGTGCACCAATTCCAATAAGATGAGATGACAATGATCAAGACCCCAAGATCAAGATCCAATGACAAACCAACATAGGCACAAAAGAATAGACATGAGAATGATATAAATAGAAAGAACAAAGCACAAGCATGCACTTTCAAAAAAAAAAAGATAAAAGGGTAAAAGATAAAAGAGTATGATCTAGCTTTGACTGTGGGTGATCCCACAATAGTGGTTTATAATTTTTGGCCAAACTAGACACTGAAATTATTATTTTTAACTAAATCTTCACATTCGGGCACCTATCGCGACTAAACCGTGAGGAATTTGAAGATGATGCAAACTAGAGTCTCATCACATTTTGTTTGTAGATTCTAATTTTTTTTTTTCAAAATTTTTGGAATCAGATTGCACTTCTTTTTCCATCTCCCACGAAAACTGGTTTCTTCATAAAAACAACATTTTTAAAAGTGGTGCACATCCTATAATGCATAACTTTTTTTAAATGAATGATAAAATTCTAATTCTTTCAAATTTAGATTTGTAACTCTGATATCTAGTGCTTTCACTTGGTTAGATAGTTTTTTATTGAATATTTTTTCTTTAATAAAGTTTCAAAGTCAAACCATTTACAATTAAGACATAGTGCGACCGTATAACGCGTAAGTTTTTTTGTATATATCAAAAAAAAAAAAATTGTTGGATCAAGGACTTTAATATCTGGTGCACTCATATGTTTCAAATTTTTTTTTTGATAATCTACAATTTTTACACATGTGTAGAACAAAGACCTTCATTTTTAGTGAAGAACCAATGTTTAATAAAACTAAAAAAAAAAAAAACTTAATAAAATCAAAACATATAAAAATTATATTCATTGGATAGCTTGTTCCGTGGACTATCTAATTCTAGAAGGGTTTTTGAAGACTTCTCCATTTTCATCCTCAATCCGAACTCTGAAGCATAAAAAAATAGACTTTTTTTGTGTCTCAAGAGGGGGATGAGGGGCAAGGGGGATTCGAGAAAACCCCTAGAGGTTTACTTGAGCCAGGGTTCATCCAAACCATGGTTCAAGCGAACCTCTTGAAGGGGGTTCACTTGTACCCCCTTTGCTATGCATTTGTTTTGCCAAAATTTAAAGGGTTTCACTCAAACACTGGTTTGAGCGAACCCCTAATGCATTTTGTTGAACCAGTAGGTTTGTACGAACCCCCAAAATCACTTTCTTGCTTTGGGGTGATTTTTTGTGAGTTTTCCTTCCTCACCTGAATTCTAAACCAATATTGTGGCTTATTTTTCCATCATGATGATGAGTAGATCTAGGTTGTTTTTTCTAAAAATGCGTACTCACTCTAAGGTAAATGGAAATCCTAGTTGTTCACTAAGTAAGAAGTCCTAGAAGGTGAGACACATACACTCATGGCTAGTATGCACTCACACACACACACGAGTGGTTATGGGGAAAGTCATTCCTTGACCAAGATTCCCGTTCAAACCATACCAAAGTTATACCCCCTTATAACTTTAATAAGGCACCACAAAAATGGTTTTCAAGCTTCATGAGACAAGATAAACTTCATTTGCTTGGAGCTCATGAAAAAACAAGATGGATCTATATGCATACAAGTTGTGTTATGCAAGATGGCCATATAACTAAAAATGCAAAATAGAGAATGTTCAAAGGAATCTTGCTTAGTTCATGTGAGGTCTTAACCTAGGGAACATTGTGCCTAATGTCTCCAAGAGAGGACCAATCAAAGAATAGAAGATTCACAACTTAGGGGATGCAGTGTGGCATATCAACCCACCAAGCGGAATATAATATGCTAAGAGAGATCACACTCTTGAGAGACATCACACCCAATGTCATCCACAAAGTGAGGAACACATCGTATGAAATAGGAAAACTACACCATGAACCATGAAAAGGAAAAATGCAAAAGAATAATGCCAATGTATGCCCAAAATTTACAAAAATTGCTAAACACCATGCTGTGAGAAATTACTTTAAAGTAGAAAATGATAAATGCAAAAAAAGAATAATACATGAGATCCAACTTGGAAAGCCCTATGCAAAGTCATATGTTTCAAAGTAAAACTATGTAATGTGAGAAAAAATGAAAAGAGAGTGGTTGCCTCCACATAAGGGATTTATGGATTTGGGGTCAATATGTTTTTTATACATTTTTTTTTAGAGAGATCGGAACTATTATCATTCCCCAAATACATATATTACTAGAAGAATGACACAAAGAGAGTGAAAACAAAGAAAAATACTTTCAGGTCAACATGGAAGAGACATGAATGTCTCGATGCCTTGTATCACCCCCAAAAGGAAAACACAAGACAAATGAAAAAGAGAAAGAAAAATATTTTGGTTCTTCATGGAAGAGACATGAATGTCTTGATGCCTTGCATCATCCCCAAAAGGAAAACACAAGAAAAATGAAAAGGATAAAAAGGAAAAAAGTAAAAGATTTACAACATAGAGAAGAATGAAGGTACAAATAGAGGAATGCCACAAAGAGAGAGAGAGAACATCAAACAAAATGTCATAGGGGATCACATCATACACATGCAATCACACAAAATAAAAGGAAAAGAAATAATGCAAAAGACTAGTAAGGAACATGCTAGTCAAACTATTAGTAGTTCGTCCACATCCCAATCATGTTCCTTGTATATCAAAGGTAGACAACTAGCCAAAGGGACAATAGAAAGTGTTGAACTAGGACTAGCACCAGGTTGAACACTCTTTGTAGGAGATTTTTAATCTAAGCTCATGGAAGAGGGAAACAATGTATTCAATTCATTATGCACCTCTTCATCAATTTTAGAAGCCTCATCATCATCATCCAAGTTAATCACAATGGGAGGTTGAATGATAATGTCCAAAGAAGGATTCAATTCTTTTTGGGAAGGTTGTATTGGATTGTTTTGTGTTGGGGTAGGGGTAGAGTGATCATGCACTACTTTAGTCAAGTTTTGATTTTGAATTTCTTTATTTAATTCTTCATGTAACCTGCGAGCAAGGGCATGCTGTCTACACCTATGCTCTCTAGCACCTCTGTTTCTTTTAGTTTTGTTTTCAACTTGCATTTGTGTAGGAGTGGGTTGATAAACCATAAGTTTATTTTCTTCCATAAGGGGAGGAATGAAAGGAACCATGAGAGATTGTTCGACCACTTTCTCTTTGACTTTGTAAACATGTTTTATTCTAGGAGGTGTGATAGGGTTGTTTTCGTTGTATCTTGGTATTTTGTAGGACGTAGGTGAAGGTTTTTTCTTGGGTTGGTCTTGATTATTTGGAATTTTTTTAGGTTCAAGCATGGTTTTGTCAAGGATGGTAGGCTCGGTGGTGGGTGGGGACATGTTTCGGAGGGATAGTTCTTCTATCTTATTTCCCTTGAACTTTTGATAGGACAAGAAAAATAAGTCTTCTTGTGGTTTTATAGGTTCCATAGGCTCGAGCCAAAAGAAATGTAAAGAAAATTTTCCTTTGGAGGAGAAAGGGCTAAAGCCACTATGGTGGATAGTGAATATTTCATTGAAAAAGGGAAACTTTAAGCATTTATGTATGACTGAAGGGACTGCATTCATGGAGTGAAGCCATGGATAGGCAAGCTTGACATGAAATTGGTCTGATTGTGGGATTATGGAAAATGAGATGTCAAATGTTTTTGGTCCTATTTTTAATGGTAAGGTGATAAATCCCATAATAGGGCAAGGAAAACCATTGTGCATCTTGATCCATGCTTTTGGTTTATCATATATGTCTTGATAGAGCTCATGTAAAAGTAATAATTCCTCGACAATCACATTCTCTCCATAGGTGGGATCTATTAATATCCCATTAGCAGGCTTATCATAGATATGGCTGACTATGTAAAGACGACCATCGAGTGCATGTTTAAGTATTTCACTTTGTGTGAAAGAAATATCAAGAAGCTTTTTACGTCAGCCCTTACAATGTTAGAGTTTCAACCGATACAACCAAACAATCTAAAGGATTTTGTTCTTGTGTATCAGTATCCATAAGACTTTGTTGAGTTGTATCTATGTTCTCATCATCTGTGTTAATATTCATTACATCAGTCTTAGTAGTTTCACTAGCTTTGACAAATGAAATACTATATTTTGGCATGGGGTTGGTAAAGATTTGCAAGTTTTGGTTAGGAGGGGCAACAAACTTATTTCCTTGATCACTAACACCTCTAATGGAAAGACAATCAAAATAAATGAGGTCTTACACAAGATGTTTAAGATGCTTACAATGTTTTGTATCATGCCCATGTTGTCAGTCAGAATGGAAATTAGCATTTTATCTAAAACTTGGGAGTAAAGGCTTATTATAATTGGGTTTTTTGATGGGAGGAAAGGTAATCATTTGCTATTCTAAAAGTTGGGACACTGTGTTAAGAAGGTTTCAAGTAAGGGAGTGAATTGTCTTTTCAAGTCCCCATAGCTAAAGGTATAGTAGATTTAAAAATAGCTACTTGGTTATTGAAATTTTGAGTTGTTTGTTGAGGGGGATTGAATTGAAGGAACCCTTTGTTCTATTTTCTGAAAGGTTGGGAATTATTTTGGTTTACGGGCTCAGATTTCTCAGTTTGGCTAGAAGTGGACTTTGTATCTCAACTGCTAATTAAATTTTGATAATTGCAAAGGTTAGTACATAAGTGCATGAAGGAAGGGAATTGCATCATGGTAATCTTGTATTGAATATTTCCTTGCAAATTTTCTATGAACATCTTTTGAAGGTGAGGGTCGAGAACCCTTACATTGATTTTGGAATAAAGTGATTGATAGTGTGAGATAAAGTTAGTTATATTTTCATCTTCTTTTTTCTTACATCTCATCAAATTGGCCAAGGTAATCTTAGGAGTCATATGCACTTGGAAGTGGTTTACAAATGCCTCAACAAGCTCATTGAATGAGTGAATTGAGTTGTTTGGTAAAGAAGAAAACCATTCCAAGGTGATATCTTTCAAGGACCTACAAAAAAAGCTTAGCCAAAAGTTTATCATCAAGGAAAATGTCACTACATAAGGTACTACAAGTATTAACATGGTTAGAAGGATCTCCCTTTCCTCTATATTTTTTGAATCTAGGAACCTCTACACCTTGTGGCATCAATATTTGCAATATTTCCAAGGACAATGGATTTCTTTTGATATAATATGTAGGTGGGCCATTTTGATTTTGGTTTATGGTGAAAATCTATTTTTGAAGGGATGAAATAGTTTGGAAGAGTTGGTTTATGAGAGGGTCATTACATGTGTTATGAGATGGAAGTGAAAATGGTGAATGGGTGTATGTGCTCGATGGACAAGTGAATGGAATTCTTATAGGTGGTAAGTTGTTAGGATATATGGTGTGTGATTCCACATAGGAACTAGGGATGCTAGTGGGAATACCCAAGGAAAGGATCACATTACTAGTTCGTTGCGTTGTTGTTGTGACTTGTGGATTGGTATAGGTAGGTATTGAGGCAATTGTTGTGGGATGAGGAATTTGAGTTCCTCCTTGGTTTGTGATATTTCTTTTAGGTAAAGGACAAATAGTGGTTGAGGTGAGGTATTTACCAAATATTTGAACTATGTTTTGCATAATGTCAATTCCATCTTCACTTTCAAGCATGCGGTGAATGCTATCTATAGTAGGGATGACAGTAGTTGAAATGTTCTCATTTTTCACTTGATGTTGTAAGCTTTCCAGGTCCTCATGAATTTGGATTATTTTTTTCTTGTAGGACACTATCATTCCTTGTTTCAACTTGCATACTCCTTCAAGGAAAAGAGTTGTTAAGGGTATTGTCCATTTGTATTGTACTAGTGTCAATACTAGGAGTGAAAGAGCTAGACAACCCAAGATCCACAACGATTATGCTATCGAAGGATGACACATGAGTCTCTAAATTCGTCTCACTATAGTATTAGCAATAGGACACCAAATACTCATACAAGGGCTACTAAATGCAAGGTGAATGCAGATGCAATATACGGTAAGTGTAATGAAATAATTATAATAGAAATTATGGAAATTGAAATAGAAAGGAAATAACAGCAAACAAAAACTCAAAAATAGTACTTTAAATGCCATTGTATCAAATTTAGAATGTATAGAGGGACTTATTCACCCAAGGTGGTGAATGAGTCCCAATACACATTTCTTTTTAAAAATTACAAATTTTTAATTGGATTTTATGCTTTTTATGTTTTTATGATCTATATCTTGGATGAAAATGCAAATTATTTTTATTTTCAATGAAATGAGGTGCAAAAATTCTTACTATATAAGCTTTCACTAATGCAAAATTTGAAACCTTACAATACAAATTAACTAATATAAATCCCAATGCAATGTTAATGCAAGAAAGATCTAGGATGGTAATGCAATCCAAATCAAAATTATGATGTCCTAAATGTAGGTTCACCAAAATGAAAGGTGGAAAGTTGTTTTGCTTTCCTCCTAGTGTTTAGGACCTAGAAGGAAAATTTTTACATTCACTCAAGAACAAACCCTTGAGATCTTAATGAAAAGGAGAAAAAGATCTTACAAAATGGTTGTCCTAGGGGTTGAATGTAAACTAATAAGGGGTCCACCACCAAGTTTAGACTTCAAAAAGATAATGAAATGCAAGATGCAAAACTAAACCCTAATTCAATGCAGTACACTACAAAATGACCTAAAAAAGTACAAATGAAATAACACAAAAAGCTACAGAAAGGAATGTGTGCACCTGGAAATATGAAAATGATTGAGTCAAGCTTTGAAACACTATAAATTCCACTTTTAATGTTGAATGGGACTCATTTTTCCAAGATGGGTGAATCAGTCCAAATACTAGGTTTAAGTGCGGAGAACAAGAATGCCAAATGGGTATCCAGAATTAGTAAAATCTAAATTTTGACTAGAACTAGGACTCATTCACCAAAAGTTGTGAATTATTAGCATAGGATTTTATAAAGGTTCAATGGATGATCTTTCTCTCTATCTTCTTTGTCCTTCCCATTGATGTCTAGATCTGAAACCTTGATTTGCAACCTATAGGTCTTCTCCAATGTTCTCCAAGGCTTAATGACAACTTTGAAACTTTGAGCTGCTGAAAATTTTTTCTCCAATCTTGCTCCTTAGGAAATATACAACCTAGACCAAACCCTAGCAATAGAGGCTACAAACATGTATGAGATGGCTCAAATAGATGTAGATATTGACTCTTGCTTAAGGTGATAGATCTTGAATTAAATGCTTGCCTAAGAAAAACGATAATCTTCCCTTGAATGCTCTTGAATGCTCTTGTGAATGCTTGAGTGCTCTTTTGAACTCAAACATGCTATAAGGATGAATACTTGAATGAATGGGGTGAAAATGAGTGAAAGAACCTTATATTTATACTCAATTATGTAAGAATTCTCATAATTAGAACACTACAAGCTGACATCAGTTCTAGGAGAATAAAATTCCTCTTGAAATTTAAATTAATTTTGGATTTGGACCACACGAGACTCATTCGCCCAATGTGGTGAATAAGTCCCACCAGGCTTAATTTTTGGGACCAATTTAAAAAATGCCTAGAAATGTGTGAAATCAGGTTCAAGACCAAAAGATCTTGGTGGGACTCATTCGCCTAAGGTGGCAAGCACCAGATCAATAAATCAAGTTCATTCAAGGCTAAAACACCAAAATTATGATTGGCTAATGATTGGTGTTGGGATTATCCTTGAAAAGATACATTAAATGAGGCTTGTGGATGAAAAATAGGTCCAATTAAAGCATAAGAAATCCCAATTATTAATGACAACCCTAAAAAAGTGTGAAAGTGTGTTACAACACTTCACAACACTTTAAAATAAGGAAAAATTAAGACTTATTTTTATTAAAAAGAAGTTTATTAGGTTTAGTTATTTGATAAGACCTTATAAAAGTGTGAAAGTGTGTTACAACACTTGGGTATGTGTAGGATCATCATGGAAAAATAGGCCCTTAAGTGGCAAAAAAACTAGAAAAAATAGAGTTAGGCAAATTGACATAAATTTTTAATAAGCTATCTTTATTAATTCAAAAATATGTAAGAATAGAATCTATAGAAAATTGAATGTGGTTTCTAAACTACTAGGTTTATTTTTAAAAAATCTATTTGGTGAAAATTTGAAATTTCAATGGAGTAGTACTTAAATTTCGGAAAAAAAGAAGTAGGTGTCTTCTTACCACCCTAACCATAATAAAATGATAATATTTTTTATAATATTTTAGATATAAGTAGAGGATACATGTCCCGATGTGATGCATATCTTTTTGTAATTTTTTCTAAGTAAATAATTAATTATGAATTTTTATTACAACTTTTAAAAATATAAAAACTCATATGTTTGACCATCTTAAATTGGTCAAAACTTCATGAAATTCATTTTTTTAATCCTATATTATAAGCATAGAATGTGATCCATATTTTAGATTCAAAAAATGTGATACATTTGAAAGCTATAGATGTTTTTCAATCAACCTATCAATCAAGACTTTAGTCATAATTCAAATAGAAAATAAATAATAATTAGTTGTTAAATTAAAAGTAAAGCATAATTTATATTGGTGGAAAGATGAAAATCTCCTTTAAAAACCCTTTTTGTTTCATCAATTTTGTGTAAGGAAAAAGTCGTGAGCCACATACCCATTATATTGCCACTTTTTGGCCCATCACGATCTTGCACATATCTAGTTCACAACACTTTAGCAAGGTACCATTTAAATCCATCAGTTCACAATAGCCCAAGACCTAATATGAATGCGTCAACCAAATTACAACAATAAATCAAGGCAAAATTAAGCTCAATTCCACAAGGAGGGCCCAAACAAGTGTGAAAATGTCCCCGACAACATTTTTCAACACTACAGATTCATGATCTTTGTAGTAGCAAACCTCAAAGCACTAAACACCAATTTTGTTAAAATTTCTTTGATTTAACTTTTAATTTTTGAGAAAAGTGAACTTCTTCCACCTAAAATTGCATTTCCAAGACTTTCTATCCAACTAACTATGTACAACACATTTCTCAAATCTTTCTATAAATTCTACACTTTCCTTCAAATTCCTCACTTCTATCTTCAATTTCTTTGATTTTTCTCTTTTTTCTCTACATGTGTTTTCCTACTTCTAGGATAAGCATACTCCCATTTTCCTCAACCTTTTTCATCACCAAACTAGATTTATAGGCCTTATTACAACCCCAGAGGCTTGGAAAAGTGTTCTTCCTCTGAACTCCTTCCACTAAGGAATTTCTATGCATTGTCCTAAGAGAGACTTTCAAGAATGCCAGAGCCTTCCATATGATAAATTTAGACTTGGCTTTGTGGTTCATTGCTTCTCTTCTTGACCTCGGCCTCTTGATAGTTGAAGTTCATTATGCTATCGTGATGATAGTGCAACCAACTTTCTTGGGAAATTTTGACCATGTTCTTGTTGTTGCTCATCTCGCCATAGGAATTCCATCTATTTATTACATTCCTCGGTTTCTAAAACAAGGTGAAGTAGTTCCTCTTTTTCCCTTCCTTACTGCTGTGCATACCCCCAACCATGAAGACCATAGGGACAACACCTACCTGGGGTATAGAATCCTCCAGGATGAAGCATACCAAATCAATTAACTTATCTTGCCAACTATTCTAGCACTATTTTCTGAACATCTAGCCCTCCTTTTTATTTATTTTTTATATCGACCTACAATGAGAATTTTGTATTTCCATGTATTTATGAAATATAATGAAATTTTTTCTTTTCTATACTCATGTGTGTATTTATTCCAAATGGTTTTACATTCTTGTTCAAATTTATAGTAAAAAAGTTTTTAGAATTCAATCATCATGTGTTTTAAGTTAAGAAGAATTCATTAATGTCAAGAACAAAACTAGAAAGTAAGGAAAAACTACTAAGGAAAACTAACCTCACTAACCATAAGCTACCCTAATCAAACGGTTAAACCTAATTAAGCAATTTAATCTAATTTCTCCCACTAACTTGAGAGCACTCTTTGTTCGAATCCTAGCAGGTTTATCTTTAAACTCACTGAAATAAATTTTGGATAACCTACTATAAAAATGAATTATTTGAATTTTTTTAAGTTTGATAGATGATAATTCAACTATATACTTACCACTAGTTTGGTTAAAATGTATGGAAACGACCTGATTAATGGTCAATTACACACACCTTTGCCATCTTCTCTATCTTGTACCTTCTTCCAGTCTTCGTTCATTGTCTTCCATTTCATTTCACTCTATTCCATGAATGTTTGTGTTTATTTCTTTATTTTCTCTCTCCCTAAAACTTCTTTGGTTATCTGTATTATCTTCAACCTTAACATCACTAATCATTTCATTAGGCTAGTCCTTAATACAATTTGCACAATTATCAAAAAGGGGAAAAGTAAAAACTTTATATTCTACAATTTACATAAAATCAATAATTTCTTCCCTTTTAAGTTGTGGATTCACAATTAGTGGAAAAAAGTATGCATCTCCCACTCATTTCACCCATTCTTTCTTCCTATTATCATCCACATATCTGAATATTGGTGAGCTGCTTCTTTCAAATTTAAAACGTGATATTCCCAAATCTTGATGAATTTTCTTCTTTTCCTTCAAAGCTTTTGAAATATCTTCCTAACAATTATAGAACTAGGGAATCTATTGGGTCTAATGATTAAACTACCAAAATTTATAGTTTCACTAGGGTTAGGAACTTTCATAGAATTCAAATATCTTTCTAGTAATAGTTCCTCTCTTCCTACACTTAGGGATTCCTCCATTAATGAAATTACCTTATGAGTAGCAAAACATACCCTAGTTAGGAAGACTTTACAATTAAGTTCACTATGATCAATTGTGTCATGGATCTTACACTCTATAACCCTACCAAAAGTGAAGAGGTCCTCAAGTGAAAAGGCCTTTGGTAAGGGATTTTTGGGAGCTTATCAATCTCTTTTTCATTCCCCATTACAAAGCTAATTAGATTTATAACTCACAAGTGGACTTTGAATATGCAATTGGGACAAAAAATATCAGCTAAAAACACCAAAGATCCCACCTTCTAGCACCACTTCTACTGACGCAAATGTTACACACACACACCATTAGGCAGATAAACTTTCACAAAGTAGTGTGGGAATGTACATTTCTTGAAATACTCCACCTAGAAAACTAAATCTAAGGAAAAGTCAGTTTGATCCCAAGGCTCATTTATATTAGGTCTTGACCCACTAGGTTCACTTAGGGTTCTTTGTGATATTGATGTTAAACACTAGGAGTAAACAACTGTTAAGAATTTCCTAGTATCCAAAAGATAGAAACATAATCTAAGTCTGGTCATTCAATAACTTCATGAAATAAAGGAATTTGCAATAATATTTCTTGAAACTCAATTTAACTAGCATTCACTCAAGTAGATTTAACATTAAGCATTCAACAACTTCATGGAATTGAAAGATTTATAATTAAAATCCATATATTTATCATTTTGGAACATTTTTTTGAATATAAAGCATATATGTAAATTGAAGAATAAAAAATTATTGAAAAGTAAAGTTTATCCTAGGTATTATCCACACATGCTTCAAGAAATAACCAAACTAGAGAAAACCATTCTATACGTCACTAGATTGCTTCACAACTAGGAATAGAATGATGCAATAGTTTAAAGAAGGGGGGATTATTTTCCACTAGATAGTGTTAGTATGCACCCTTAAACATTGTGGCACAAATTCTTGTCTAATAGGAACAAACAATCAACTACATAAGATTTCATATCAAGAAATAGATTTCAAATTAGCTCTGACATTAGTTAACTTCTAATGAAACATATATAAGTTTTTAATCTAGAATGGAACAAAAAAAAGAAAAAAAAACATTAAATTTTTTTGGCTCTCCAACATCCACAAATTCTAGACTTAAAAATGAAATTAAGTAGCTCTTGGCCTTTTATAAGAATAAGACACTTGAGAAATTCAATCAAAATATGAGAGGGAATGCAAGTGACGAGTCACACCAAGGCACATGGCACATGATAGTTCACAAGAGAAATTTTGAATAAGTCAATAGATTTTTATCTTCTTCAACACTTTGAAACTTCTCAACTTATGTCTTTAAAATTTGATTAGGAGAAAAAATTGGATTGACCAGATTTGTCAAAAAAAATGTAGGAACTTCCTCTACTTGATTTTCAAACCGACTAGGTAGAACTAGTCATTCAAATCCACCACCACTTTTTTTCTACATTCAGGTTCAAGCTTATGGCTAAAACACTTTGAAGTAGATCACCTCAAAGCTAGGCACCCTCCTTCGCCACAAGTGTAATGCCTAGGTCCTTGATCTCTCAATTGTCGACATTTCTTTATGAAAAACTTTATTCTTGTATGAGCTTTCAAAGTGCACCACCAAACTAGGTAACATAATCAGATCTACTTCCAATCCAATTTTTTTTGACCGTCCATACTAAAACATAGTCCAACAACTTATTTATCATGCACATAAAATTCCATATATCAATCCCTTCTAAATAAAATTAATAGGACTCATATCATTAATCATAAATCAACTTTCAAAACAAGCCATAAATAACAAGGTTTAAATGAACTCTCATGTAATTATCAGTTTAGGTAGACTACTAGACATTTTAGGCATTCAAGCAAAATTAAACCAACTTTAACATTTCAGCACCAATGGTTCTTTTACCCAATACCCAACACCTGACATATTTCAACTTTACCAAAATAAAATTCACCCAGACCTCAGTTACCACTTGAATCTTTATATTCCTTGGAATTTTACTCTTGGAATACAAAAAATTACTAGACTTCTCTTTAAACATTTCCATCAACCCAATACCCCTATACCCAATGTATTCAACACCCGGTATCTTCAAACCATGAATTATTCTAAATATCTCCACTTTAACATCTTCTCTCTTGGTGATCATTAGCCAAATAGCACTTGCCATATGCATTAGTTTTTTAAACTTGGGTCCCCAAGCATTACGCTCTTGGGAGGTGTTGTGAGACAATTTTGTGCAAGATCATGGGGGTCCAAAAAGCGGTGATGTGAAAAAAAAACATTTTTAACATGCCTAAAAACATGAAGTTTCCGCTTTGATTTTTTGTAGGCTTGGGTACAATATCCATTTTGATTTGGTAATACCAAACCAAAACAGATATTTGTTAGAAGCAAATATCCATTTCTAAAGGGATATTTGTTTAGTTTAAGTTAGAATTTTTAATTTCATTGGGTCTGGTCCTGACTAATACTTTTATTTTATATATTATAATATTTTTTTAATATTTTTATCATATACAACATTAAATTAAAAAACATTATAATAATGTTGTTTTTAATAAAATTATTATAATATTAGTTAATATATTATTATATAATAATATATTAAATATATTATAATATTATATTTTATTATAATATTAAATATTATATATTACTTGTGATATCTAGAAGTGGGGAAGGTGTATGAGCTCTCCTAGGGTTTTGTGGTTTTTATGGTCATCCTTGGCCCCTCTTGTGTCATACTGTGTATTCTACACAGGAAACCCCTCTTTTCTTGTGTGTACAACCACATTTACTACTGTTTTTGTGTTTTAATATGCCTTCAACTGACTCTAACCCAGGAGTTCATGTTGGTGTTAGTGGTTCATCTATGTTGTTCAATGGCTCCTCCTCTAAACAAATGTCCTCGACAATTTGTTCTAAAAGTATTTCATGAGGTATGAACTCTAAATCCCCAATTGATGTGATTTTTCCATTACTAGATTTTGATTCTACTTGCTAGTTGCTTGAGCAACACACCCTTGTGGGTTATTTTGTTGGAAGGACTCCCCCCGAAAGTGTGCTTAAAGAATGGGTTAGCAAGGCCTGGGTTCCTCATGGGGTCCACCTTAAGATGGTCCAAAATTTAACAAAGGGTTTTTTTCTATTCCGCTTTACGGAAGTCAATCATGTCAGGCTATTCTAGTGCATGGTCCTTGGTATGTCAAGTCATCCTTGTTGGTTTTCTAGGCATGGACCCAATATTTTTCTATCTCAGATGACAATAAGTTGTGGGTCCTAGTCTGGATTGAATTCCCTGGTTTTCCTTTACCTTGCATACCCTTTTTGAATCATATTGCATCCTCACTGGGGAGGGTCATTTGTGTTGAGCCCAATAGGTTTTCTCAGACCTGGCCCTAGAAATGGGTTTGTGTGGAAATAGACCTCTCCAAGGATTTGAAAGAATCCATTGATATTCAAATTGGAGCTCTCTGGCATACCAAAAAATTCACTTATTTTAATTTTCCCAACACGTGCTATAGGTGTTAGTCGACAGACCACAAGATTAAGGACTTCCCTTTGGCAGTGCCTCGTACACACCTTCCATGCCATGAGATACTGAAAAGCCTCATTAGGTGGAGCCGTCTGCTACTAAATCAGAGGAAAAATGGACCATGGTTACAAATCAAAAAAATAAGCCAACTGGTTATGTGTTGGCCTCTAAGGCCTCTGAACCTTCATAGGTCATTTCAAACCCTTCATGGAAGGGGATGGATGCTCCTATTGTAGCTAACAATGTGTCCATGCATCCCAGGAAAAAGGAAATTCCTTAGCTTGCTATCATTATGATTGATCAACTGAGCATTTCTCCTCCCGTGTCAAGAGCTCAAAGGCGGTCTCGTAGTTCATCTCCACTGCATGAAGAGGGTGAATATGTACAAGAAAAGTGAAGATTATCCTCTCCTATTTAGATTGGGTCACTCCAACCAAAATTTTTGCAGAATCGTTTCTCTTCCTTGACTGAAGAGGAACCAGACTTTGACAATATGGAGGAGTTTCATTCATGAATTTCCTCTCATGGAACATTTGAGGTCTGGAAAACCTCTCCAAAAGGAATTTTGTTAGGGATACTTTGCAAAAATATTCTAGTATTGAAGTGTTTTGTCTTCAAAAGGTTAAAATTTCTGGATTTTTGCTTGCTTCGGCTTGTTGTTCTATTTGGTTGGCCAGTAAAATGTTTTGCAGTTTGCATGAGGCTAGGCATGGTGGAGATGTTACCCTTTTGTCCCCATGGTGGCATGCTTGTGTGGTTAACCATGGGTCTGATCCCACTCATTGGCTCATTTGGATTTTTCTTAACATTGATAATAATTCCTTTGGGATTATTAATGTTTATGCTTCTAATGATGTTGTGGAGCACGCTTTGCTCTGGCACTAGATTGCTGATTCATTGCTAGTTACTACCTAGTTATTATGTGGGGATTTGAATATGGTTGAGATGGCATATGACAAGAATGGTACCCTACCATTCAGATGGGTAGCTAGAGAGAGGGAGGCATGGTTTTACATGCACAATAATTTGGGGCTTTTTTATCCCAATATTGGTTGCCACCATTCTCATTCTCTCTGGCACATTTGGTGTAATTTCAGGGTTGGCTCTGATAGAATATTTAAAAGCCTTGATTGTTCCATGATCTTGGCTCAATCTTTCTTTTCTTTTGATAGCTCTTCTCTGCTAGTTCAGCTATTAGAGGATGTGACTCTGTCTGACCACTTCCCCATTTATTTTCACATTGAATTGGAGACGCAACAACCTCGCATGTGCAAGAAACAATTTTTTCAAATGTGTCTTTTCTCTGCCACAAGCCTACCTTGGCCCACATTCATAGAGTGTGGAATTTGGAGTGCAAACCAGCTCATCATACAAGCTGAATTACTTTGTGGAATGATGCTATCACATGCATGGCTAGATTTTTATGCATTTATGGGCACCTGCTGGCTATTTTTAACCGATGGTCTTATGAGGTTACCACTACTGACCTGCAGTCAGCTACTGAAGCTTTAGTGGCCAATCCCTTTTCTCCATCATTGCAAGTCAGGGTGGCAGAATTAAGACACAAAAAGCAAGTTGTAGATAATTATGTTGCTAGAGGTGCATAGATCAAAGCCCAGTTACATTGGCTAAAAATTGGTGATTGTGCCTCAAAGAGTTTTTTTAAGCGTTGCGTGCTAGGCACTCATCCTTGGGCATTAAAAAAATTAAAGATGGTATGTAGGTGCTCTTTTAGCTTCCTAATATTCTCCAAGCTTTTATGCATCATTATGAGCAGGTTTTCACTGCATAGGAACCTATGCCTGTGTGCCAACAAGCCCTTCAGGATTGCCTTGTTGTCATGCCAAATAGGTTTTCCTTAGCCCAATTTTTTTTTTTTGTGATCAATTGTTAACAATTGATGATCTCAAGGAAGTTTTTCATTCCATGGCTGATGACAAAGCCTCGTGGATCAATGGCTTCCCTTGTGAATTTTATAAGCCCCTTTGGGACTATGTTGGGCAAGATCTACATCATGTTTACTTAGAGGCTTTACATGCTAATTTTCTAGGTAATTTAATAAACAGAGGCAATATAAAATTCATAGCTAAGTCTAGGGATCTAGAGGATATTTGCAACTAGAGGTCTATCACGCTTCTCAATGTCTCATACAAATTATTGCCAAGGCTTTGGTGTTGAAGATTCACCATCTGTTGCCTCAAATTGTGCGTCCTAAGCAATCAGGTTTCATCAATTCCAAGTTCATCTGGATAATATCATTGTTGTTTGGGAAGGCATGGAATGGGCCTGAGGTTCAAAATAGAAAACCATCTTTGTTAAAATCGACTTTGCCAAAGCCTATGACCACATTGAATGGCCTTTTATTCTTGCTATGTTGTAGGCTTTGGGATTTGGGCCTAATTTTATTCAAGTTGTTTGTATGCTTTTTGTGGATGCCTTGGCTTGCATTACCATCAATGGCCACCAATCTTCTGCCTTTGGCCTCTTTCATTCCATTAGGCAAGGATTCCCTCTTACCCCCTCTCTGTATGCACTGGCAGCTGAAGGATTTGGCTACCTCTTGGCCCACATGGTTTCCCAAGGGGGTGTCAAGGGTATTTCGCTTCCCAATTCCCATGATAAATTGGTTAATGGCCATTTTACAAATGTTATTTCCTCACTCTTCTAGAGGAAGAAGAAAATATTAAAGCAGCCCTAGATTTCCTCAATACTTTTTGTCTTGATTCTGGTTCTATCATCCAATGGCACAGAACCTTGTGTTATAGACAGTCTGTTATGCCTACTCCTTGGTTTCAGTAGTATAATTGGAAGTGGATTGGGCTAGGAGAATTTTTATTTTATTTTTGGGCATTCCCTTTGCCTTCCAGGCTTCTTTGGTTGAATTATGGCAAGCTGTTATTTCCAGGGTTGAGAAAAAGCTTACCTACTAAATTACTAAGCCTGTCTTTTTAGGGGGGAAATTCCAGGTTTGTTCTAAGGTGCTTGTTGCCACCCATGTTTACTATTCTTCTTGTTGGGCCCCTTCAAAAGTTTCCTATGGAAAGCTTGAAAAGCTACTCAGAGATTTTCTTTGGGCCTATAGTGCCTCCCACAAAAGGTTTCATCATGTTTCTTGGGAATTTTTTTTCCTTCCCAAAGATTTTGGAGGGCTTGGGTTATTCTCCACCTAGCGAAAAGGGACTTGTTTTTCAAATGGATAATTCATACCCTCACTGGTAATGAGGCCTGAAAAATTCTTCTCAAACATTGTATCCAGTCTAATTTTCCTACACAGACTCACTTGGAAGGGGATTGGTTTTCAAACCCCTTTAGTTATGGAGGAACCATTCCAAATTGTGCAAAATTTTGTGGCTAAGAACATTTGGAAAGCCTGGGAAGCTATTAAGCCCTAGCTTCATTGGGTTGGTTTTGGTTTTTGTGATGGGCTCTCACTCAACTAGCAGAATATTTAGCGGTCACTCTTTTTTTTCAGAAATAGTCAACCATTGGCTAAATCACTTTGGCTTAAGGCACTCAGATTTCACAAAAAGGGAATTCAGACCCTACAACAGATTTTTCATAGATCCACTATGCGTATCATGCAGTGGGAAGTGTTTCGTGCCCTATACAGGATTCATAACCAAGACCATGATAATTTTGATGGTTTGGTGACTACTGTCCCTACAAAGATGATTCATAAGGTTGGAATTCATAGGACCAAACCCTAGTGGAAGGACTGGAAGTGGTATCTAGACACCCCTTTTATAAATTATAAGCCTCGGCTTCAGGTGGCTTTCACCACACTTTCCTTTGATTTCGAGTTTGAACCGAAGGTGGCTTCTTCAATCTCTTGCTCATGTCTAGCATAAAATATTTGTTGCCACTTGGTCTACAGGTGTTGAGCCGAAAATTTCCCACTTTTCTTGGTGTATTCTTTTCCAAAGCTTTCCTGTGGGTTCTTGGCTTGTTCACCTAGGGGTCAGGACCCTCGTTGCCCTTTTTGTGGGCAAGTTGAGACTTTTAAGCATGTTTTTTGGTTTTTTCCTAGAGCTCAGCAGCTTTGGACTTGGATTCATGACTTATTTTGGCCCTTTAGACAAGAGCCTTTCTCCTGGCATATGATTCTGCTGGGAGATTCACCTAGATTTCCTACTAAGTATACCCAGCTTTGGCACATTTTTAGGGTGGAAATCCTTTTCAATATATTGAAAGATAGAAATTCCTGCATATTTACTCATTCTCAAATAGATGTTAATGTTTCTTTATATGATAAAGTAGTTATTTGTTCTAATGTGCTTCTACAGATTCAGGTGCAAGATAACCAAATTGCACTTGAAGTTGCTCACTGGGTGTTGCCACAATAGTGGTTTACAATTTCTAGGAGATCTTGATTTTTGCTGAAATCACATATTTTTAGAAAATATAATGATTTAAGCCTTGAAATATTCCATTTAAAGGATTCCAAATGAAGATGGTTTTATCACACCAACTTAGACCAAACCCCCTTGGATATAACCCCGCTAGTTTTAAACCATACCTATAACGAAGTCTCCTTTACACCTATCAAAATGCTGATAAAAAATCAGTTTTGATTTACCTTTTGGGGGATCAAATGAATTCATTTAATTTTATTTTATTTTGTAATTATGTAGTCCCTATTATAAGCTTCCAAAAAATTATAATTTTAATAAAATTTAATTTGATTATTATATTTATTTTTTATTTCTTGTGAATGTAGATTTTTCACTGAAAATCAAACTCTTTGTTTTCCACATGTGGAAAAATAACAGATTATAAAAAAAAAATAAAAAAAAATGATTGCACCAGATATTTAAGTCCTTGAACCAACAAAAAAAGAAAAATTAAATTTTGATCCATACAAAAAAAATTACGCGTTATATGGTTGCACTATGTCTGAATTGTAATTGGTTTGACTTTGAAACTTGATTAAATAAAAAATATTAAATTAAAACTATCTAACCAAGTGGAAGCACTAGATATTGGAGTTAAAAATATAAATTCAAAAGAATTATAATTTTATCCTTCATGGAAAAAAAATTATGCGTTATACGGTGAGTGTCACTTTTAAAAATTGTTGTTTCCTAAAAAAAATAGTTTTTGAGGGAGATGGAAAAAGAAGTGCAATATGATTCCAAAATTTTTTTAAAATATATATTTAGATTCTATAGAAAAAATGTCATGAAACTATAGTTTGCATCATCTTCAAATTCCTCAGGGTTTAGCTACTATAGGTTCCCGAAAGTGAAGATTTAGTTAAAAAATATTATTTCAGTGTCTAGTTTGGCCAAAAATTGTAAACCACTATTATGGGATCACCCCACTTGCAAGTGTTGCTAGATCACTAGGGAAATGCCCCTTGCATTATTGCTCAGGTTCCCAATTTTTCCACCTCTTCCTGTGGTCGGTCACCCTCTCGGGGCTGATAGAAGAGTTGTTCTGCATGCCCCCGCTCTTAGCCTCCTCTTCAGTGGGATTCTCACCCTCCTTGGCAGACTCGTTCTCCTTTGCCATAGGCTAGCAAAGGGTGGTCCTCTGGTGGTGCTATAGGGAGCAACAGTGGTGGCTTTGGATGGCCCTCTAATGTCACTCTTGCTTCTGGCGCTGGATGGCTAGATACTAGTAAATGCTTTTCACATCTGGGGCATGCAATCTCACCCTAATGTGAAGATAAAGAAGAAGAAAAAGTTAAAGATGCTGATGATGGTTAGGGTCCTCCTCCTAACATCACTGACCTCATTGATGTATGGGGAAAAATTTTGGATGACAGAGACCCTCTTGGCTTTGTTGGCACTGCTCTGGCCACTTAATGGCCCATTTTATGTTTTTGTACTCTTGGACTTTTGGGCTTGGCCCAAGTTAGTTAATATTTTGGTTTTTTGGGTGCTGCCCATGTGACTCTCATGGTGTGCGTTCTTACCACCAATCTATTTTTTGTCAATACGTATTTTATCTTTAATTTAATATAGATACCTACCATATTCATCAAAAACAAAAAAAAATTATATTTATTATATTTTATGATTATATTATATTACTATTTAATAATATAATATATAATATACTATAATATAATATACATTATATTATGTATAATATATATATTATAATATATCTTATATTGAAATACATATTTTATTATATATATAATATTATAGTTAATATAATATATATTATAATATAATATAATTGAACCATTGATTTTTGGGTCCCTAAGACTTCTGTAACACTTCAAGGTTTTTTTCACCTAAAAGGAGAGAGTTAGGGCCAAAAATGCTAATGGCTCATTCAAATTATGTTATGTGTAATGTTTTATAATCTAAATGAAGTAAACTAAATGCAATTGAGTGATTTAAATGACTGCATATGAATGCAAAAGTAAGATTTCTGCTATGCTTGTATACACACTATGATATGCAAAAAATGAAGTAAATGAAGAAAGAATTTGCAGAATAGAAAGATATAAGATGAAATAGAGTGCACTTGGGAAATGTTTGATGATTTTGGAATGTTGTGAATTTTGTTTGAAATCATTGAAATTTCATAGTTGGACTCATTCACCTAGGGTGGCGAATTAGTCCTTCTCCTGGTGAAAATGTGTTGGAAATAGGTTTCTAACTGTCAGGATTTGAAATTTGAAAAAATTTAGATTTTCAATCCTAAGGTGGGACTCATTCACCACTAGTGGCAAATGAGTCCTCTCCCAAAATTCTAAAAAATCAAGAGACAACTCTACAACACCAGATCTGGAAATCACTGATTATGAGGCTGCCAAAGTCAATTATGCAAGTAATGGACAAAAAACTGTCTCCAAGCTTGAAATAGACTTGAGTCTACTTGAAGCACCTAGTTGAAATGTAAACCAATATTCAACACCAAAAATACTGTTAAATCTACACACAAAAGTCTACAAATACACATGCAACAAGGGAAAAATGGTTGAGGGTTAGCAAATAGTGGTTTGCCTTGGTCAAACCCCACTTTTGGTAACCAAACCCTTAATGAAATAATGAAATGCAAGATAAAGATAAACTAATAGCATGCAATTGCTATCAACTTACCAAAATCTTGATGATGCAAATCTGAAGTAATGCCAATGGATGCTTCAAAGTGCTTGAATATTGCTTGAATTGATGTTGTAGGATGCTTGAATTCTTGAAATGTGAGATTGAATGCTTGAATGAATGAGGAGATTATAGGAGATGTAAAATGAGGTGAAAATCACTTATTTATACAATCTTGTGCCTTAGTTACCAGTTGATACCTCATCACAGGTTGACATCAAGTGTTTTAGAATAAAAACCCAAAATGAAAATTTAAAAATTTTGAATTTGGGGCCAAGGGGGACTCATTTGCCACCCATGGTGAATGTGCCCCACCTAGGACCTGAAAATGTGTGTTGGTAAATATGTTGTATTTAATGTTGTTTGTCAGGATAATATTAAAAAATACACTTAATTAAGTCATATGAGGTCATAAAGGGACCAAATATTGGTTTACACTTTTTCTAAGATCCCGATTTTTGTTGAAATCATTTATTTTTAGAAAATATAATGATTTAAGCCTTGAAAAATTCCATTTAAATGATTCCAATTGAAGAGGGTTTTATCAAACCACCTTAGACCAAGCCCGCTTGGATTGAACCCCACTAGTTTTAAATCATACCTATAATAGAGTCTTTTTTACACCTATCAAAATGCTAATAAAAAACCACTTTTGATTTAGATTTTGGGGGATCAAATGAATTAATTTAAAATTTATTTTTTGTAAGTATATAGTCCTTATTATAAGCTTCCAAAAAAGTATAATTTTAATTAAATTTAATTTGATTATTATATTTATTTTTTATTTCTTGTGAATGTAGTTTTCTTAGAGAAAACAAACTCTCTATTCTACACATGTGGAAAAATAGAAGATTATCAAAAAAAGGGTTGAAAAATATCAGTGGACTAGATACTGAAGTCCTTGATCCAACAAATAAAATAAAATTGAATTTTAATACAAACAAAAAAAGTTACGTGTTATACAGTCACACTATGTTTGAATTGTAATTGGTTTGACTTTGAAATTTGATTAAAGAGAAAATATTCAATAAAAAACTATCTAACTAAGTGGAAGCAATAGATATCAAAGTTACAAATCTAAATTTTAAAGAATTAGAATTTTATCCTTCATGAAAAAAAAGTTATACATTATACAGTGAGCGTCACTTTTTTAAAATGTTGTTTTCTGAAAAAAACTAGTTTTCAAGGGAGATGGGAAAAGAAGTGTAATCTAATTCCAAATTTTTTGAAAAAAATATATTTAGAATCTATAGAAAAAATGTCATGAAACTCTAGTTTGCATCATCTTCAAATTTCTTGCGGTTTAGTTGCTATAGGTGCTCGAAAGAGAAGATTTAGTTAAAAAAGAAATATTTCAAATCTAAATTTGAAAGAATTAGAATTTTATCCTTCATGGAAAAAAAAATATTCATTATACAGTGAGTGTCACTTCTTAAAAAAATTATTTTTTGAAAAAAATAGTTTTCAAGGGAGATGGAAAAAGAAGTGTAATCTAATTCCAAAATTTTAAAAAAATATATATTTAGAATCTATAGAAAAAATGTCACGAAACTCTAGTTTGCATCATTTTCAAATTCCTTGCGGTTTAGCCGCTATAGTTGCTTGAAAGAGAAGATTTAGTTAAAAAAGAAATATTTCAAATCTAAAATTGAAAGTTACAAATCTAAATTTGAAAGAATTAGAATTTTATCCTTCATAGAAAAAAAGTTATGCATTATACAGTGAGCGTCACTTTTTAAAAAATGTTGTTTTATGAAAAAAACTAGTTTTCAAGGGAGATGGAAAAAGAAGTGTAATCTAATTCCAAAAATTTTGAAAAAAATATATTTAGAATCTATAGAAAAAAATGTCATGAAACTCTAGTTTGCATCATCTTCAAATTCCTTGTGGTTTAGCTGCTATAGGTTCTCGAAAGAGAAGATTTAGTTAAAAAAGAAATATTTCAAATCTAAATTTGAAATAATTAGAATTTTATCCTTCATGGAAAAAAAGTTATGCATTATACAGTGAGCGTCACTTTTTAAAAATGTTGTTTTCTGAAAAAAACTAGTTTTCAAGGGAGATGGAAAAAGGAGTATAATCCAATTCCAAAAATTTTGAAAAAAATATATTTAGAATCTATAGAAAAAATGTCATGACACTCTAGTTTGCATCATCTTCAAATTCCTTGCGGTTTAGCTGCTATAGGTGCTCGAAAGAGAAGATTTAGTTAAAAAAGAAATATTTCAGTGTCCAATTTGGCCAAAAATTGTAAACCACTATTGTGGGATCACAAAAACATTCAAAAGACATTGTTCTTTGAATTTTAGTACCTAAATATGCATGTTCAAGACATTTTACAACATAAAATTAGAGAAAAATAGTTCCAACACCATGAAACAAGACCTAAAAGGCCATGAAAATGATAAGGGGCCATTTTTTATGGCACATTTACCCCCCACTTTAGTGAGAGGATGAACTTGCTTCACACTCACACTAAAGTAGCCATGTGAACATTGAGAGGAGGGTTCAAGTGCACTTATGTTAGGAAGATGGAATAACAATGATCAAGAGGGATGATCAAGACCCTAGGATGAAGACCCCATAGCAAACTAAGCATAAGAACAAAGAAACACACAAGTGTTGAAATGAAAGAATTGAATGAAGCTTTGATCATCTATCCAACTAGTTGTGGATTAGATCTAGGTTGATTGTTTGAAAAAGAGAATGTGTACTCACTTTGGGGTGAGAGAACATGATGGTCCACTGGGAGAGAAGCCTCAAATGTACTCACTCTGGGGCCAAGAAACTTCTAGCTATCCGCAAGGTGAGAAAGCCCAAAAAGGTAAGATACATACACTAGTTGGTATTGTTGGATGTAGTGGTTGTGTTGTTGATATGTGGTTGTCATTGGTGTCAACACTATTAGCTTTGATTCATTAGAAGTTGTATATGTCGAGGATATTGAGAAAATTGTAATAGAATAAGTTTCAAGTTGTCAGTGGTGAAGTGAAGTTCAGTCTATTGGTGAGTTTTGTACATTGATGATCAGAGGTTGTGGACTAAAGGGTTTGTTGCTGAGTGTATCTACTTTATTCATGTTGAGTTTTATAAATCTGCATGAAGATTTGATCGAGTTATGAAGATTTATATTTTGATAGTTTTTCTGTTGCTTTAGTTGGTGTTCCTAATTGAAGATGATACAACTTTAGTTAGTTCATTTATTGTGGATGCTTCTAGATCGTGCTCTATCTTTGTTGCATGTCGACATTGATTGTTGTGCTCGTGGTTGGTGATTTTCTCCATGTTCATTTTTTTCATATTCTTGGCCGACATGGTGGTTGTAGCGTGTTGTGGATCTTTGAGGAGTAATTAATTGAGGTTTGTTGTGTTCAAGGATGTTGATTTGGGTCTTCACTAAGTTGTGGATGACCTTGGTTGATTCACATAGAAAATTAATTGTTGATTTGGGCCAAAAATTTGTATTCATTTTATTATTTTGTTGAAGCTAACATGTAGCGATGAAATTTATTGTTGCGGATATATATAAGCAATTGTTTACATCATTTGAAGTATGCTAGTGGATGTTGAATGTGTGTGTGCGAATAAGGTTCTAAATCATTCAAAGGTAGAGCAAAGTGTGAAGAAGAGTGAAGAAGTGTTCATCTGCTTAACCAAAACTGTGATCAAGCATTAGTAGATGCTATTTTATTAGTTCAAATCCCTAAGGATGTACTCCAAATCTTTTTGTAAGATAGTGTGTCTTCCTTATGGTGCTTATCCTTGTTGTAATTGAGTAGTGAGCTCTAGGCAGTGTGCCTGAATGCATGTGCATTGCCCATATTTCATTTTTTATACTTTTAACAGGGTATAATCTTGTGGACTAACCTCCACCATGGTTTTTCCCCTAACAGGGTTTCCATGTAAGAAATCTTGGTGTTATGTGTGTTTCTGATGTGTTGATGATTTATTATTTTACGATTAATAATCAAATCTAAGAATAAGGATAATAAGTTGAATAAGTTTAAAATTTTTAGGACAACTAATTCAACCCTCATCTCAGTTGTTTGTCCTTGTGTTTCCAACAATTGGTATCAGAGTAGGTTCCTCGGAAGAAGTTTAATAGCTTGAGGTGATCCGGGATGGTGACTTATAAGAAGGATAGTCTGATATTTGACGGAACAAATTATTCTTTATGGAAGACTCAAATGGAGTGCCATTTGTGATGCATTGGTGAAACCTACTAGAGTATTACAAGTAATAGGTATGTTATACCATAGAATGGTCCTACTACTACTGCTGAGATTAGAGAGGTTGAGTATAATATCAGGGCTAAGGAGGTATTGTTGAGTGCTTTGACTGATACTGAGATGAAAAATGTGATGGATCTGAATACTGCTTATGAGATCTAGAAAAAATTGGAAACTTTGTATGAAGGTGATGCTAATGTGAAGATTGCTAAGTTGCAGAGTTTGAAAGGAAAATATGAAATGTTGAGAATGGGTGATAATGAGAACATTAATAATTTCATGCAAAGAGTGAATGAACTTGTGTGTGGTATTGGATGTGCTGGTGGAAAGTTAGACAAATCAAAAATTGTTGCTAAAGTGGTTGGATCCTTGCCTACTTCTTACAAAGTTAAAGCTAGTGCTATTGAAGAGCTCTAAACTATAACAAATGTTACCAAAGATATGTTGGTTGGTAAGCCTACTACTTTTTAGTTGAGTGAATTTGGTGATGCCCTTCCTAAGGTTGAATTTGCATTTAAGGATACTACTTCCAAAAGAGATAAACAGAGATATGATATGGGTGAGAGTTCATCTAGAAAGAATTCAAGTATGAGGATGAAATCAAAAAAATTGAAGAAGAAGAAAGAGAGCTAGAAGAGTTGGAAGCACTTATTGTCAAAAGATTATTGAGAGGAGAAGGTAAGTATGAAGGAAAATTGCCTCTTAAATTATTTTTTTTGCAATAATATAGGCCATTTTTCATCAAGGTGTCCAAAATGAGCTCCTAAACCAAGGCATAACAAGCCTAGATTTCAAAACAAGTGTTACTATGTTGTTGATGAAGGTGTGACAGATGATGAATCTGATAAAGGAAATAGAAGTGATGATGAATGGGTATTTATTGCTATCATGGAAAATAATCATGTGTCTACTAAATCTACTAGTTGTACAAATGTGGAGAAATCCCTAGTTGTTCAAGTTGAAGAGAAAGATGAATGGGTGATTAACAACAAATGTTCGCATCATGTGACAAGAGATAAAAGTAGGTTTGTGAGCTTGGAAAAGTATGATGGTGGTGTTGTGAGATTTGGTGATAATACAGTTTGTGTGATATGTGACAGAGGATGTATTTATCTTGATGGTAAGAATAATACTGATGATGTCCTGTATGTGGAAGCTCTGAAGCATAATATTTTAAGTGTTGGTTGGATGGTTGATAAGGGCTACAATCTTCAGTTCAAGGATGGAAACTACAGAACATTGAGTTCTAGAAATGTAATTGCATCAGGTACAAAACAAAAGGTAATATCTTTCACTTGAGTGCTACTAGTAAAAGTTGTTTGATTGATCAAGTTGATGAAAGTTGGTTGTGGCATAGGAGAATGTGTCATGTTAACTTTGATAATATTCTCAAGATAAGTTCTACTAAGGCTATGAGAGGTCTACCTAAGTTGGTGAAACCTACTAATGCCATATGCAAGGAATGTTAGTTAGGGAAGCAAACTAGAATTTCATTTCAAAGAAAACAACATTGTTCAAATGAATTGTTGGAGCTTGTGCATACTAATTTGTGTGGTACCTCTAAGGTCAAAAGCTTACAAGGTTGCAGGTATTTCATGTTACTCAAGAAATGATTACTTTAGAATTATGTGGGTTACTTTCTTAAGGGAGAAATATGAAGCTTTGGAGAAGTTTGAGATCTTTAAGGCTATGGCTGAGACAAAGATAGGTCTAAAGATTAAGTGTCTGAGATAAGATGGAGGCAGTGAATTCACTTTCAGTAAATTTAATTCTTTTTGTGAAGAACATGGAATAAAGAGACAATTATTTGCACCACAGACCCCTCAACAAAATGGAGTTGTGGAAAGGAAGAACATAAAAGTTGAAGATGGTGCTAGAACAACGATGCTAGAAGGAAATGTCCCTCATATCTATTAGAGAGAAGCTATGAGTACTATTGTGTACGCACTCAACTAGGTACAAATTAAAGATGATACTGGTAAGAACCCTTTTGAGCCATGGACTGTTCATAAGCCTACTGTTAAATATTTCAAGATCTTTGAAAGAAAATGTTATAACAAAAGAGTTGAAGATATATAGGAAAGTTTGATGCTAGGAGTGATGAAGGTATCTTTCTGGGTTATTCTACTAAAAGCAAGGCCTACCGGTGTTACAATAAAAGATTGAGGAAAATTGTTGAAAGTGAAAATGTCAAGGTTGATGAAGACTTAGGTACACCATCCAGAACCTATGGATATGATTATGATGATCAAAATGATGGTACAAACAAAGGAAAACAAGTTCAAACTACAAATCAAGTGCAAATAATTTTGGTGAATCAGGAAAATCAAGAGGAAGGAGAAACTAGTGAAAATGTAGAAGAGAGAACACAAGAGCTTGAATTTGAAGAACATCCTAAGAAGATTCCTAGGTATGTAAGATTGAATCATTTAGAAGATTAGACTATATAGGTGATAAGAACAAAGGTGTCCAGACTAGGAGAAAGATTGCAAAAGAGTATTGTTTGATTTCAAAGATTGAGCCTACTAGTGTGAATGAAGCATGTAAAGATGAACATTGGGTTGAAGCAATGAAAGAGGAGATAAAGAAAATTGAGAAAAATGATACATGGATTCTTGTTCCCAGACCTAAGGATAAAAATGTAATTGGAGGTAAATGGGTTTTTAGAAACAAACTTAATGAGCAAGGTGAAGTGGTCAGAAACAAAGCAAGACTGGTATATAAAGGATATTCTCAAATGGAAGGAATTGATTTTGAAGAGACGTTTGCCCATTTTGCTAGAATTGAAGTTGTGAGATTGTTTCTTGCTTATGTTGCTTACAAAGACTACAAGGTTTATCAAATGGATGTCAAGTCATCATTTCTAAATGGTGAGTTGGAAGAAGAAGTGAATGTTGAGCAACTAGATGGATTTTAGTTGAATAATAAAGGTGACATGGTTTGTCGGATGAAGAAAGCTTTGTATGGACTTAAGCAAGCCCCTAGAGCATGGTATGCAAGATTGGAAAAGTATTTGTTGAACCTTGGATTTAACAAAGGTACTGCTGATAACAATCTATATTTCAAGATTTATCATAATAAAGATTTGATTGTTAGGGTATTTTTTGATGATATCATTTTTGGAGGAGATGATGGTTTGTGCATGAAGTTTGCTGATGACATGCAAAGTGAATTTGATATGTTAATGATTGGTGAGATGAAATTATTTTTGGGATTAAAAATTACTTAGTTAGATAAAGGGATCTTTATATCTCAATCCAAGTATGTGAAGGAAATGCTGAAGAAATTTGGTATGGAAGATTCAAAGCCGGTTGGTACACCCATGGTGACCGGATGTAAGTTGACAACAAAAGATGATTTTTTGAAGGAAAATCAGACTAGATAAAGATCAATGATTGGTGGATTGCTGCATTTGACTCAAACTAGGCCTCATATCATGAATGTCATATGTATTGTTGAAAGATTTCAAGCTTATCCTAAAGAAACTCATGTGACTGCTGTGAAGAGAATTTTCAGAGACTTGAAGGGAATAGTTGACTTTGGCCTGTGGTATCCTAAAGATGATGATCTTACCTTGAGTGCCTTTATTGATGATAATTGGGTAGGAGATTTAAATGATAGGAAAATTAGTAGTGGTGGAGCATTTTTCTTGGGTTAGAAGTTGATTTCATGGTTAAGTAAGAAGTAGAATGCCATTTTTTTATCTACTGCAGAGATCGAATACATTGTTGTTGCTAACAATTGTACTCAAGCATTGTGGATGAAATAAATGTTGAAGGATATTAGAGTTATGTATGATGAGCCTATTGCCATATTATGTGATAATTAAAGTGATATTAACATTTCTAAGAATCTAGTGTTGCATTGAAATACAAAGCATATATCTATCAAGTTTCACTTTTTTAGAGAGAAGGTGAGTGAAAAGGAAGTTAGATTAGAGTATGTTCCTACTAAGGAGGAGATTGCAAACATTTTTACCAATTTGTTGCCTAAGGATACTTTTGAGTATCTCAGAGGGAAGTTAGGGATGATTAGCCCTCCTAATTAGAACTAAGATGCAAAGCAATTCATTGCATCAGTCCGTACATTTCATAGTCATATCTTAATTTGGATTGTTGTTGTGGTGGCTACTACTTAGGGGGTGTAGTCAAATGTTCAGATGTTCAAATATGTGGTTCAAAATTTGTGTGGTAAAAAGAGATCTTTTTCATTGATTCCAAAGGGGGAGAAGATCATCTAAAAAAATTTCTAGGTAAGGAGAACATTGTGAGAAGAAGAGTTATGTGGATGAGTTTAGGAGAGAAGAATCAAAACCTAAAGGGGAGTAAGTGTTAAGAGATAGTTGTGTTGATGGTTTTTTTCACATCATGTGTTGACATCAATGCCAAAGAGAGAAATTGTGGGATGTTGTGGTGAAATGAAGTTCAGTCTGTTGGTGAGTTTTATACATTGATGATCAGAGGTTGTGGACTAAAGGGTTTGTTGTTGAGTGTATCTAGTTTATCCACGCCGAGTTTCAGAGATTCACGTGAAGATTTGATCGAGTTATGAAGATTTGTATTCTGAAAGTTTTTTGTTGCTTCAATTGGTGTTCCTAATTGAAGATGATGCGATTTTAGTTAGTTCAATTGTTGCAAATGATTCTTTAGTGATTCAAGTTGATTGTGGATGTTTCTACATCATGCTCTATCTTTTTCTCACATCCACATTGATTGTTGTGCTTGTGGTTGGCGATTTTCTCTTGTGTGTTCATGTTTTTCACGTTCTTGGTGGATATGGTGGTTGTAGCGTGTTGTGGATATTTGAGGAGTAATGAATTGAGGTGTTTTGTGTTTGAGGATTTTTATTTGGGTCTTCACTAAATTGTAGCCAACCTTGGTTGATTCGCATAGAAAATTAATTGTTGATTTGGGCCGACAGTTTGTATTCATTTTATTATTTTGTTGAAGCCAACATGTAGCGATGAAATTTCTAGTTGCAGATATATATAAGCAATTGTTTACATCATTTGAAGTATGCCAGTGGATACCTAATGTGTGTGTGTACAAATAAGGTTCTAAATTATTTGAAGGTGAACTAGAGTGTGAATAAGAGTGAAGAAGATTGAAGAAGTGTTCATGTGCTTAATTGGAATTGTGATTAGGCATTAGTAGATGCTATTTTATTAGTTGAAATTCCCGTGGATGTAATTTGAATCTTTTTTGTATGAAAGTGTGTCTTCCTTTTGGAAGTTAGCCTTGTTGTAATTGTGCAATGAGCTCTAGGTAGTGTTCTTGAATGCATGTGCATTCCCATATTTTATTCTTTATACTTTTAATAGGGTATAATCTTGTGGACTAACCTCCATAGTGGTTTTTCCTCTAACAGGGTTTCCACGTAAAAATCTTGGTGTTATGTGTGTTTCTAATGTGTTGATGATTTATGATTTTATGGTTAATAATCAGTTCTAGGAATAAGGATAATAAGTTGAATAATTTTTAAATTTATGGGACAACTAATTCACCCCCCCTCTTAGTTGTCTTCCCTTGTGTTTCCAACAGTTATGCACTAACAAACACAAAGGTGGCTATGGGGAAAAGTCATGCCACTAGGTGAGCTTCCCACTTAACAATATTAAAGTTATACCTATTGACAACTTTAACAAGGCACCAAAATATCAAAAAATTGCTGCAAGTTAGCCATACCTCGGTTAAGAATAGTGCAAAATCCTTGGAAATTCTTTTTTTAAGAAATTTGGGTAGCTCAAGGAAGATCAGGTTTTCTTCTCAAAGATCATGGAGAAAGATGAAATGGCTAAGGGTAAGGGTAAAAAAACTATGAAGGATGATGACAAGGTTCCTATTGGTAGAGGATTGGTAGAGGATTGGTTGAATGCAAGAAAGAATTCCATGTTGAGAAGAAGGAACTATTGGATATGGTTGAAAAACATAAAAACCAGCAAATTGAGGTGGCCAAAACTCTGAGTGGCCTTAATTAGTCTTTTTTGTTTCTTTTTGTTTTATTTTGGTGTTTGTCTACTATTTGTTTTTTTGCTTTTGTTTTGTTGGTGGGTGTCACTGGCTACTGATTATCTTATTTTAGTTTGGAACCCATGGTGGTTAGTTTTTTGGCTGTTGGGTTGCTGCTAGTAGACTTTTGATTATTTTTTGGAGCAGAAATTTGTATCTAATGTAAATGGTTTTTGGTCCCTTCAAAACCTATTTTTCCCTATTCATCAAAACTTTAACAAGGCACCACAAGGAAATAAAATGAAATTATTTTTATACTTATAAACATTGCTAATGAAAAATAGTATAAGGATTGTTTAAAGGGATTTTTCTTTATTCATGCAATGTCTCATCTTAGGTAACATCATGCTCAATGTCTCCAAGAGAGGATAAGTGATCTCATCCTGGAAAACATTTTACCTAATGTTTCCAAAAGAGGGAATTGCAAGAAATAGAAAATCACACAATGAAATGAAAATGGTGATGTATGCCCCCACTTTAAAGTAGTTGTGAGCACCCGTACTATTAGCAATTGCTTTAAAGTAGAAGAAGAGGACATGAGAGCTTAGTCGAAAAGCCCTATGCCAACTCATATGTTTCCAATAAGCTATGTCATGAAAAGGGGAATTATGTCACATGTGATCCAACTTAAGGCATGTCATCCACATCCCAAGCTTGCTCTTATGTATTCATGAAAATTTAATGACTAGCCAAAGGAAGCAGCCACAAGTGACATATGAGGACAAGGTTATCAAACCCCTTGCCCCCACTGAGTGTAGGACAAAGGTGAGCCAAAAGGATTGATGAAATGCATGCTAGAGTGAAAATCAGTAGCATTTAGAGGAATTAGAGGCCCCCACATAGGGAAGCATACCAAACTCTTGAAAGTATTGGATTTTATGACTCAAAGCATGACATTCATTACTGGAGTTTCCATGAACTCTATGATATGTGTAGAACAAAGTCTTGTCATAACATTTCTTCTAAGTTTTAGGAGGGAGGGTGATCAAGTTATCTTGGAGAAATCTTGACAAAATACCTTCTTGATCAATGATATAAGGTTGTGTTATGGTGGGTGTGAAAGATTCATGTCAGTTTCACCAAAATGAACTGTTGATTGTTGGGTTCCTAAAACTTCTCTAACACTTCTAGGTTTTTTTCACCTAAAAGGAGAGAGTTAGGGCCAAAAATTCCCTAACTGAAGTAAAATAAATGAAATTGAGTGATTTAAATGACTGAATATGAAATAAAAAGTAAGATTTATGCTATGTTTGAAAAAACACTATGATATGGAAACAATGAAGTAAATGAAGAAAGAATGCAAAACATAAGGAAATAAGATGAAACAAAGTGCACCTGAGCAATGGGTATGTGTAGGATCATCATGGAAAAAATACGCCCTTAAGTGGCAAAAAAATTAGAAAAATCAGAGTTAGGCAACTTGACGTAAAAATTTGAATAAGTTACCTATATTATTTCAAAAATATGTAAGAATATAATCTATAGAAAATTGAATGTAGTTTCTAAACTACAAGGTTTATTTTAAAAAAATCTATTTTATGAAAATTTGAAATTTCAATGTAGTAGCACTTAAATTTCGTGGAAAAATAGGAAGTAGGTGTTTGTCTAACCACCCTAACCACAATAAAATGATAATTTTTTTATAATATTTTGATATAAGTATAGGACTCATGTCCCATGTGATGCATTTTTTTTGTAATTTTTTTCCAAGTAAATAATTGATTATGAATTTTTATTGCAACTTTTAAAAATATAAAAGCTTGCATGTCTGACCACCTTAACTTGGTCAAAAATTCATGAAATTCAATTCTCTTTTTTTTAATCTTATAGTATACAAAGCATAGAATGTGACACATGTTTTGGATTCAAAAAATGTGATACCGTTTAGAAGATATATATGTTTTTCAATCAGCCTATCAATCAGGACTTTAGTTGTAATTCAAATAGAAAATGAATAATAATTAATTTATTAAATTCAAAGTAAAGCATAATTTATATTGGTGGAAATTTGAGAATCTCCTTTCAAAACCCTTTTCGTTTCATCAATTTTGGGTAAAAAAAAATTTATCAGCCACATACCCTACAAATACTCATCATATCGCCACTTTTTGGCCCATCATGATCCTGCACATACCCCAATGTTTGATTATTTTGGAATGTTGTGAATTCTATTTGAAATCACTAAAATTTCATAGTGGGACTCATTCGCCTAGGGTGCTGAATTAGTCCTTCTCCTAGTGAAAAATTGTCAGAAACAGGTTTCTGACTATTGAGATCCATAATCTAACAAAATTCAGATTTTTAGTCCTAAGGTGGGACTCATTTTCCACTAGTAGAAAATCACTCCTCTCCCAAAATTCTAAAAAATCAAGAGACAACTCTGCAATACCAAATCTGGAAATCATTTATTGTCAAGTTGCCAAAGTCAATTTTGTAGGAAACGGATAGAAAACCTTCTCCAAGCTTTAAATAGACTTGAGTTGACTTGAAGCACCTAGTTGACTTGTAAACCAATCTTCAACACCAAAAATATTGTTAAATCTATACACAAAAGTCTACAAATACACATGCAATAGGGAAAAAATGGTTGAGGGTTAGCAAATAGGGGTTTTCCTTGGTCAATCCCCACTTTTGGTAATCAAACCCTTAATGAAATAATGAAATGCAAGAGACAGATAAACTAATAACATGCAATTTCTATCAAATTACCAAACTCTTGATGATTCAAATATGAAGTAATGTCAATAGATGCTTCAAAGTGCTTGAATATTGCTTGAATGCTTGAAATGTGAGATTGAATGCTTGAATGGATGAGGAGATTGGAGATGTAAAATGAGGTGAAAGTCACTTATTTATACAATCTTGTGCCTTAGTTACCCATTCATACCTTATCAATGTATGCCGACATCAAGTGTTTTTGAATAAAAACCTGAAAGGAAAATTTAAAAATTTTGAATTTGGGGCCAAGGGGGACTCATTCACCACCCATGGTGAATGGGTCCCACCTAAGACTTGAAAATGTGTGTAAGGAAATATGTTGTATTTATTGTTGTTTGTCAAGATAATATTCAAAAACACACTTAATTAAGTCATATGATTGCATAAAGGGACCAAATAAAGCATGAGAAAGGTGTAAATAGTGAAGATATGCCTAGAAAAACATGAAAGCTTGTTACAAGACTTTACAACACTTCAAAATAGGACTTGATAAGTGATGAAAAGGAAATTTTTAGGTGAATTGTAATGAATAGAGTCTAGAAGAGTGTAGAAATGTCTTACAACACTTCACAACACCTTCACAGGACATTGTTCTTTGAATTTTAGTACCTAAATATGCATGTTCAAGCCATATTACAATATAAAATCAGAGAAAAATAGTTCCAACACCATGAAACAAGACCTAAAAGGCCATGAAAATGACAAGGGGTCATTTTTCTATGGCACAATAATATATATTATACATAATATAATGTATATTATATTATAGTATAATATATATTATATATTATATTTTTATACTATAGATTTGAAAAAAAATGCCACTAATTAATATATGGTTGGGTCTTGGACTCGACTATATATTAAAAAAAGTATAAAACAAGAAATGGATATCTATTTCCTATGTTATAAATTAAAGAAGAAAAACTTGAGAGCTCATATTTAGCTCATTGTGTGTGCATTATTTTACTCTGCAACTCAAATATCCATTTTTAGGGGATCATTTTGCTCAAATCAATCAAATTTCAAAGGTATGTTTGGATTTTTATGTTTTTATTCAATTTATATTCTTTTTGCTTCTTTTTTTTTTGAATTTTAGTCAAAATATGGTAAATTTGATAGGTTTTCTATTGCATTTAAATCATTGTTAATTTTGAAAAAAATTATCAATTAACAAGTTTAAAAAGGATCAACATGAAAACCCTAACCCCACACAAGATGAAAACCCTCCAAATCCTCCTTCACCACAACTGTTGTTTCCAAACAAAAATGTGCCAACAATAAATGAATTTACTCACAAAAATTAAGATTAATTGTGAAATGCATGTCAAATCTATGAGACACTCACTGAGCTATCAAGCCTGAAAAACACTTTGGAAACAATCATTTCAAATATTGAAACTTTGGAAACTTAGCACAATAGATTTACATAGTGGTAAGAGGAACAAAGACAATTTTATTCTGATGGGTTATCATATGATGAGGTTAGGGAACTTGATATTGAGAAAGTCCAATTAGCCTAGTTATTCATTGATCGTAGAACATGATAGCCTATTAATGTGCGGGAACCAAAATTTTCAATTAAATGGTGCACCCATAAAGGCATATTAGATAATTTATACAGATGTTGGTGGATGCTTTTTGATAAACCACCCAACAAAAATCTTGATGTACCTTAGTATTTTCTCTAAAAATTATATACTGAGTTTTTTCTAGGGAAACATGTCAATTACATTGACATGCAATATTTCTATGGTGTTAGTAGAGGGATGCTAGACAATAGACCTAGAGCAAGCTGAGTCACCCAGTTTGTCTTGGTCTTCGTATTATTTCCCCAAATCCACTACCTTACCCTGAGATTGTTGTAGATGCATCCCATCATGGTGGTGCTACACCTGATACATCCCAACATGATGGTGGTGTACCTGTTGCATCAACTCCCACTAGTACACCATCAACAGTTCCAACTAGTACACCATCCTCTTGAGACATATTTGTGTGCCTCATCGTTGCATGACGTGCAAAAATTTATGTTTGGGTCCTCTCGGATAGTCCATTGAGGTTTTCATAGACACATCAAACTATGAGGTTCATGATATGTTAGATGTAGGAGTTGATAGAGCATGGAGTGGACCATTTTCAAGAGAGACATCGACTACCAGGGACTATATGGGAGGATCGGTAAGAGAAAGTAATTTCATAGTGTGTTTTATGTAAATTATTTCATATTTTATGAGAGATATTTGTACTAATATATGTTTATGTGTTAAAATATTTAATAGTTGTTGACAGAGGAGTTGATGTCACAAGTGTAGGAGGCTATGCATACTGCCATTTCATTTTTCCACGAAAATCGGTATACAATATTATTTAAATTGTTATTTTAGATATTAATTTTTGAAATATATTATGTTTAAATACATGTACTACATATATTGATAGTATAATGTAATCTTGTCTTTTTATGCAACAACCTAGTTCTTATATATCCTTGTTGACTGGGTCTAACCCATTGGATGAAGTTACACAATAGGTATATATATATATATTATTCTCGACATTATGATTATATGTGCATGTGCATTTAAATTGTGTTACATTCTCGTCATTTTTTCTATAGGAAACCATCTTAGCTGATTCATCCACTATGAGCCCATCTAGTGTCATAACATCATAACGGGTATGTGTTTATTTTATAATGCAAATATTTATGTTTATATAGGAGTGGATATGTGTTTAGTAGAGATGATTATTTCTCAACAATTATATGTTAATTTTTATCATTTTAATTTTATCTACTATAGTCCTCTACTCGGCTCAACACTGTGATGAGTGTGACACCATTAGTTTATACAAGCACTCTCGATCTTCCTAAGGGACAATCATATGCAGACCATCTTGTAGAAAAGAGAGCAAGACATGAGGTAAACAAGAATTGTATTATTGATATAATATAATACATGTATACTAATTTTTATGTTAAATTCGTAATTTATAAATGATGGTATATAAGTTTCTATTTACTAGTCTATCTTTTGAACCATTCACGTAATTAATCTAATTTGTGGTTTGAATTATTATTGTGCAATTTCAGAGAAACTAAATTCTTTGAGGAGGCTCAATTTTGATGGTCTAGCACATGATCAAGATTTGATATAGATTGATATGTACTTAGGGTTTGATAGATCTTGAGATGGAATATATGCCACATTTTGTAAAACTTGTTCTGCATAGGCATATGCCAAATTTTTATATGCACAAAGATAATCATTCTACAGTTTGATATATAAGAATTGATATTCAATCTAATTTTTTCCTCTTGTGCATGTCTTTCTACTTTAAAATTTCAAAATGGAATGTATAATTATCTTAGAATGGTTTAAAGTTATGATTGATAATGTATGTTATAGATTAATGAATTTACATTTTAATAGAACTTATGAACTACAATTGGTAATCCATCTATGTTAGAGTTCATTCATATTAAGGTTCACATACATTACATTCCATGAGACCATATTTATTTGAGGATTTTTTTCAAACAATTCATTTTCTTTTTCTATTGTACCACATTTTTCGTACGTGTCTACCAATAATTTTTTTATCAAAAACTCAATTTGAGAATACACATGATTTCAATATTTGTTGAATGAATATACATTTGACATTATTTTACTTTTTGAACTCATGTAATGAAATGGGTAGCTGATTTTTATTTCAAAAGAAGTTAAAATTAATGAAAAATGGATACAACTTAATAAAATGTATGTCATGTTACAGTGTTCATTCAAAAGTAATATAATCATCTTGATCAAAATCAAATGTTCATTCAATATTAATAACATGTAAAAAGTATAAAATCATCTTGAATAAGAATCACTATCTTTCAACCATAGGGGATTGATGCAACCTTCTAACAAAGTCCTTACAACTGAACAAGATACATGTTCATTAGATTTTTCATGTGAAATCCATATAATAATCATGATAAAAAATTAAGACATCATGCAACCATGATGCAACCAAAAAAAAAACCAAATGAGTGTGATACTACAATTAAACAAACCAAATACAACTCCATGACATGCATGTTATTTGACCTTCGACATGCAATTTATAATATCAAAATGAACAAAAATGAATATTGCTAACCATAATGCATCAATAAGAAAAATAGGAATTCTATATGGGTATGTTTATGCTCAGAATGGTCCTATTTTGCAATCAAACATGTCGAATCACTCTAAGCTACATTGGACTAGTGATTTCCCTTAAGAGTCCAAATTATAAAAAGACAACAATATTTGATGGGCTATTACCTAGAAACCATGATGCTTATAGAGTCTTTTTTTGAGGCTACAAGATAGTGTTGGGACCTTCTTTAATAACCTCACTCATTTTTTTCTATCTTGGATCCATTTTCCCATGGTGACAAATTTTTAGTTGAGGAAAAAGTTGTGAAATGCAAGTAGTGTAAAGATGCAAAGTGGTGCAAATTTTGTTCTACAACTTGTACAACCAAATGGACTCTTCCAACACATCTAGATGGGTGTGTTTATGCTAGGCATGGTCCTCTTTTGCACCCAAACACACCGAGTCACTCCAAGCTACATTGGACCGACAATTTCCCTTAAGAGTCCAAAGTGCTAAAAGGCAGTAATCTTTGATGAGCTATTACCTAGAAATCATGACACTTACAAACTATTCATCTAAGGCTATGGGACTATGTTGGGACCCTCTACAATAACCTATCTCAATTTTTTTTATCCCAGAAGTGTTTCCCTATGGTGATGTATTTTCAGTTAAGGAAAAAGTTGTCAGATGCAAACAATGTAAAGCTGTAAAGTTGTGCAACTTTTGTTCTGCAACTCGTACAACCAAACAAACAATTCCAACACATCTGGATGGGTACGTTTATGATATGCATGGTCCTCTTTTTCACCAAAAAAAATGCTAAATCACTTTGAGCTACATTGGACCTATGATTTCCCTTAAGAGTCCAAAGTGTCAAAAGGTAGCAATCTTTTAAGGGCTATTTCTCAAAAACAACAATGCTTATAGAATCTACATTTGAGTCTATGGGATTGTGTTGGGACCCTCTACAATAAATCTCTTAGCTTTTTCTATCTCAGGAGCATTTTTTCATGGTGACGAGTTTTCAGTTGAGGAAAAAGTTGTCAAATGCAAGTAGTGTAAATTTGCAAAGTGGTCCAACTTTCATTCTACAACTCATACAGCAAAATAGACTATTCCAACACATCTATATGGGTAATTTTATGCTATTCTTAGTCCTCTTTTGATCCGGTGGACATTTTTCAGTGGAAATTGAAGTGTCTCATTTTTCTCCAGAATCTACACCATTAGAAAGAGCTTAGCGTCCTGATTCCAATGCAACTCGAACAGAGCGAAAAGGAGTCCATTTGTGCAAGTTATGGCCAGTCAAACCTTCAGTTAAACTGGGATCAAGGGCATCCAGGAAGCAAAAAAATGATTGTTTCAGAAATTGATAGAAGCAGCATCAAGTCGAAGAGCTCGTCGAGACGATTCTGGCAATGTTCGTTTTGTTGAAATCTGATGCCATATGCTCGAGTTACAAGCAGTCAAAGTTCGGTTGACTTTGAGGGTATAGTTGCTGATGTCATCATTCCGTACTGTACGGACGGTGAATCAGAATTTGACATGTGCCATTCTCGTCGGCACTGTACGGACGAATCAAAATCTGACACGTGGCAGTTTGTACATTCGTACACACAGTCAGCGTTGAGGTGGCAACATGGTCAGCATCCAGTCAGCAGTCTGTACGCCACGTCATCATTCGCGTCGGCATGACACGTCAGCTTCCACGTATGCATCTGAGTCAACAGTTACGTCGTCAAGTTTATCCAGTCAAAGCCTGCCACGTGGCACCCTCCTGGTGCGGCACGTGGACTTGTCTTCTACCCGCAAGCAGTTAATTTGTTGCATTTGTTAAAAGGTAGGTTAGAGGGTTTGGAACCCTTCACCTCCTCTTCATCGCGTAAATCTCTGACCAAGCCGGCTACAAACTCGCGCCTAACTCATATTTTCCATTGGTTTTCTTTGTTGTTAGTTTGTTTTGGATTAGTTATTAAAACTAGCAGCCGGAGTTGAACTCGGAACCACCGGCTTACCAAATTACACTACCACCAATGAGCCAACGAACGGCTTTAGAATAAATCGGGCATCGTTTGGTTATGTTGAAATTTTGTTACAGTTTGGTGAGGAAAAGCTGACGGCCAGGGCTTGAACCTGGAACCGCCGGGCTCTTTAAAAGGTAAGGCCACCGTTAGCCCATTCTATGGTTTTTGTAACAAACGTGGCTCGGTTTTATTTTCTTAGTTGTGCAAAACTGATTGTTTTTTTAAAATTAAACAAACCCCCTACAATTATTAAAGCATAATCCTTTTTAAGGATTAAATGTAGCCCGAATAAGGATAATAAGGGAGATTATCCTGATTTTTTTATGTAATTAGGGGTTTATGGAAGATTTGAAAATATTATGGAGAGATAAGGTGAATATTGTAAAATCTTTTGGTTAAGGGCCAAATTGAGTTAATTTTTTGTATTTAAGGGGAGTGGGAGGTGAGAGTTGCTATTAAGTTTTTTTCAGGTGACGAAGTCTTGAAGCTGTGGAGTTAGATGAAAGAGAGGTCTTGTGGAGATTCTTTGAGTCATTCTTGCACATCAGAGCGCTGTTATGCTGCCAAAGTGCTTGGAGAATGATTGTGGTGCTTTGTAATTGATTTTGGAGTTAATCGGATCGGTCTCTCTATTGGAGTGGACCCG
>VDFB02086081.1:137149239-137162614 GCA_007258455.2 Sequoia sempervirens | reverse complement strand
TTGGACAAGACTATCTTCCACATCATTTAAGGGTCCATATTAACACTATCTGGTGGCAAATAATCCCCCTTCTTTAAACTCTTGCATCATTCTATGCCTAGTTGTGAAACAATCTATGACGTATAAAATGATTTTCTTTAGTTTGGTTATTTCTTGAGGCATGCATGGATAATACCTAGGATAAACTTTACTTTTCAATAATGTTTTATTCTTTATTTCACATAGATGCTTTATATTCCAGAAAATGTTCCAAAATGATAAATACATGGAGTTTTATTATAAATATTTTGATTCCATGAAGTTGTTGAATGCTTAATGCTAAATTTACTTGATTGAATGTAGGTTAATTTGAGTTTCATGGAACATTATTACAAATTCATTGATTTCATGAAGTTATTGAATGACCAAATTGAGATTATGTTTCTATCTTTTGGATACTAGAAATTTCTTAATAGCTATTTATCCCTCGTGTTAACATCAATATCATAATGAACCCTAAGTGAACCTAGCGGCTCACAACCTAACACAAACTAGCCTTGGGATCAAACCAAATTTTCCTTAGATTTAGGTTTGTCGGTGGATTCTTTCAAGAAATGTAGGTTCCCATAGTACTTTGTGAAAATTTATTTGCTTGTTGGTGTGTGTGTGTAACATCTACATCAATAGAAGTGGTGCTAGGAGGGCCCTTTGGTTTTTTAAGCCAGTATTTTAGTCTCAATTGCTTATTCGAAGTCCACTTGTGAGCTGGAAATCTAGTAGGTTTGTAATGGAGAATGAAAAAGAGATTGAAAAGCTCTAGAAAATCCTTAACCAGAGGCCTTTTCCTTTAAGTTTGTTCACTTTTGGTAGGGTTACAGAGTGCAATATCCCTGAGACAACTAATCAAAGTGAACTTGATTATAAATTTTTCCTAACTAGGGTATGTTTGGCTACTCATAATGTAATTTTATTAATGGAGGCATCTCTAAGTGTGGGAAGAAAGGAAATGTTATTAGAAAGGTGTTTGAATTCTAAGAAAGTTCCTAGCCCTAGTGAAACTAGAAATTTTGGAGGTTTAATCATTAGAGCCAATGGATTCACTAATTGTAATTGTCATGAAGAGATTCTCGAAGCTTTGTAAGAAAAGAAGAAAAGTCATCAAGATTTGGGAATATCACATTTTAAGCATGAATTTGAAAGAAGCAGGTCACCAATATTCACACAAGTGGATGATAATGAGAAAGAATGGGTGAAATGAATGGGAGATGCATATTTTTCTCCCCTAATTATGAATCCACAACTTAAAAGGGAAGAAATTATTGATTTTACACAAATTACATAATATCAAGTTTTTACTATGCCCCTTTCTAAGAATTGTGCAAATTGTATTAAGGACTAACCTAACAAAATGAGTAGTGATGTTTAGGTCAAAGATAATGCAGATAACTGAAGAAGTTAAAATTAAAAAATAAGCACAACCATTTGTGGAATAGAGTGAAATGAAATGGAAGACCATGATCAAAGAGTGGAAGAAGGTAAAGGATAGAGAAGATGGCAAAGGTGTGTCCAATTGACTGTTAATGAGGCCATTTCCATACATTTTAACCAAATTATTGGTAAGTATACATTTGAATCTTCATTTATCAAATGTAAAAAATTTAAATAATTCATTGTTACAATAGGTTATCTAAAATTTATGTGAGTGAATTTAAAGATAAACCAGTTAGGATTCAAACAAAGGACACTATGAATTTTGTGATACAAATTAGAGTAAATTGCTTAATTAGGGCTAATAGTTTGATTAGGGTAACTTCTAGTTAGTTAGGTTAGTTCACTTTAGTAGTTTTTCCTTGCTTTTTGGTTTTCTTCCTGACATTAACTAATTCTTGTTAACCTAAAATACATGATGATTAAATTCTAAAAACATTTTTACTATAAATTAAAGAATTTAAAACCATTTAGAATAAATACACGCATCAGTATAGAAAAGAAAAAATTTCATTATATTTCATATATACATGGAAATAAAAAATTCTCCTTCTAGGGTGATAGAAATAAAGAAATAAAAAGGATTGTTGTTTGTTTAGAAAGTAGTGTTAGAATAGTTGGCAAGCAAGCTAGTTGATTTAGTATGCTTCATCCTAGAGGAGTGTATACCCCAGGTAGGTGTTTTCCCTATGGTCTTCAAGGTTGGCGGTATGCATAGCATTAAGGAAGGGAAAAAGAGGAACTACTTCTCCTTGTTCTAGAAACCGTGGAATGCCATCAATAGATGGAATTCCTATGGATAGATTAGAAACAATGAGAAAATGGTCAAAATTTCCCAAGAAATATGGCTACACTATCATCACCACAACATAATGGACTTCAACTATCTAGAGGCCGAGGTCTAGAAGAGAAGCAACAGGCTGCGAAGCTAGGTCTAAATTTATCCTATAGTAAGCTCTGGCACTCATGAAAGTCTCTCTAAGGACCACACATAGAAATGCCTTAGTGGAAGGGGTCCAAAGGAAGATCACTTTTCCAATCCTCTAGGGTTGTAATAAGGCCTAGCAATATAGTTTGGTGACAAAGAAAGGTGAGGAAAATGGCATATCGTGGAAGCAAGAAAGCACACGTAGAAAAAAAAGAGAAAAATCAAAGAAATTGAAGATAGAAGTGAGGAATTTGAAGGAAAGTGCTAAATTTATACAAAGATATGAGAAATGTGTGGTACATAGTTTCCTAGATAGAAAGTCTTGAGAATGCAAGTTGAGGTGGTAGAAGTTCACTTTTCTCCAAAATTAAAATTTAAATCAAATAAATTATAAGGAAACTGGCATCTAGTGCTTTGGGGCTTGTAAGTACAAAGATCATGAATCAAGAAAAGTTGAGATTTCAGAATTAAATGGTGGTCATTTCAGTTTATTTCATCATTTGAGCCATATTAATTATGAATTATCCAAGTGTGCTATTTGGAAAGAAAGTTGATCCGATAAGGTGGCACATGCCGACATGTTGAAGAGCTTCAGGAAAGCAATACGTGTGTAATTAGGCGTGCAAATTAAATGAAGGGTCTGATGGTTGGGCTTAAGTATAATCATGGAAAACCTGATGCATTAATATAAGTGTAGAGCTGCCAAAATTGAAAATTGATGGCCAAATTTATTTTAGCTAGTTCCCATGGGAAATAAAATGGATGGGTACTAATCAATGTCTCTAAATTTAGAATTAATTGGGTGATTTGATAACTTGCTACTATTTTTTAACTTATGTCTATTTTTTTAGTAGATAACAAGTTGCAATTAGCTAAAATTTGGCATAAGGATGGTAAAATTTAGCTAGAGACTTTCACATATAGGAGATCCATTAACTGAATCTTTTGGGAATTGGTGAAATGATGAAGGGAATTTACATTCAGTGAAAATAAAAAAGTAACCTTTGCTATCACTATAATTTGCAACCTAATAGTGAGCTTCATTGCTTGCAAGTTGAAGCAAAAGAGCTTACAATGAAATATGAAATGAAAAAATGGAAAAATGAATATCAAGAGAAAAAATCAACTCTTTAGACTATCCAAATATCTCTACCAGGGCTATAGACACCTGACTAGAAGTAGAGCTATTTTTGGGGAAATTACAAAGATAACCTTTTCGGGGCTATGGATGTTTGACTAGTAGCAAGGCTCTATCCAAGGTTGGCTATGGAGGACTTCTAAATTATGTAGCTCAATGTAGACGAACTAGTTTCTCACCAAGTTCCACATATGGGAATTAATCAATGCACACATTGATACTTTCAGGTAGAGTTTTATAATTTTTATGTTAGGATTCAGGTAAAGGTAAAGAGTTATTGCAGAGAAAAAGTGCATAATTTGTAATTTATGACATGTAATTGATTCTTGGGTTTCTTTTAAATTTGGTTTTGTTCATCACAAGTTATTGCGTGGTCTCACAACACGCCCCAAGAGTGTAATGCTTGGGGCCCAAGTTTAAAAAAAAATGCTTATGGCAAGTGTTATTTGGCTAATGATCACTAGGAGAGAAAATGTTAAAGTGGGGATCTTTAGAGTAATTCATGGTTTGAAGATATCGAGTGTTGAATACACTGGGTATTGGGGTATTGGGTAGATGGAAATGTTTAAAGAGAATTCTAGTAAATATTTGTAGTCTAGGAGTAAAAGTACAAGGAATATACAAGTTTAGGTGGTAACTAAGGTTATGGTAAATTTTGTTCTAGTAAAGATGAAATATGTTAGGTGCTAGGTATCGGGTAAAAGAACCATTTGTTTTGAAGTGTTGAAGTTGGTTGTTTAATTTTTCCCAAATACCTAAAATGTCTAGTAGTTTACCTAAAGTGATAATTACATGAGAGTGCATTAAAAACATGTTATTTATGGATTGTTTTGAAAGTTCATTTATGATTAATGATGGTTTTATATCAATGAGTCTTATTAATGTTATTTAAAAGGGATTGATAGATGGAATTTTATGTGCATGAGAAATAGGTTGTTGGACTATGTTTTGGTATGAATGGTAAAAAAAAATTTGGATTACAAGCAGATCCAATGATGTTACCAATTTGGTGGTGCACTCTAAAAGCTCATATGAGAATAAAGTTTGTCATAAAGAAATTTTGGAAATTGGGAGACTGAGGACCCAAGTATTACACGTGGCAAAGGAGGGTGCCTAGCTCCAAGATGATGTACTTCTAGGTGTTTTAGCCATACCCTAAACTTGAATGTAGGAAGAAAAGTGCTAGTGGATTTGAATAACTAGTTCCACCTAATCGGTTTGAATATCCAACATAGGAAGCTCCTACATTTTGTTTGATAAATATGATCAATCTACTTTATTTTCCTAATTGAATTTTAAAGGCCTAAGTTTGGAAGTTTCAAAGTACTAAAGAAGGTCAAAATCTATTGAATTATTCAAAAGTTCTCTTGCCAACTATCATATGCCACATTCCTTGGTGTGATGCATCCCATGCATTCTCTGTCATGTTTTGATTGAATTTCTCGAGTGTCTTATTCTTATAAAAGGACAAGAACTACTTCATTTCTTTTTTAAATTCAAAATTTGTGGATGTTGGAGAACACAAAATTTTTCAAGTTTTTTCCTTTTTTCTGTTCCATTCCAGATTAAAAAAATATATGTTTAATTAGAAGTTAACTAATGTTAGAGCCAATTTCAATGCTATTTCCTGATATGAAATCTTATGTAGTTGATTGTTTAATCATGTTGGACAAGACTATGTTCCATTCCATTTAAGGTTGCATACTAATACTATCTGGTGGAAAATAATAATCCCTTCTTTAAACTCTTGCATAATCCTATGCCTAGTTGTGAAGCAATTTGGTGACATATGGAATCATTTTCTCTAGTTTGGTTATTTTTTGAGGCATGCATGGATAATACCTAGGATAAACTTTACTTTTCAATAATTTTTTATTCTGTATTTTGCATAGATGCTTTATATTCCAAAAAATGTTCCAAAATGATAAATACATGGATTTTATTATAAATCTTTCGATTCCATGAAGTTGGTAAATGCTTAATGCTAAATCTAGCCGAGTGAATCCAAATTAATTTGAGTTTCATGAAATATTATTGCAAATTCTTTTATTTCATGAAGTTATTAAATGAACAGACTAATATTATGTTTCTATCTTTTAGATACTAGCCAATTATTAACAACTATTTAGGTACCTCTAGTGTTTAACATCAATATCACAATGAACCCTGAGTGAACCTACTGGGTCAAGACCTGACATAAAGGTCTGTTGGGATCAAATAATTTTTTTGTTAGATTTAGGTTTTGCGATGGAGTCTTTCAAGAAAGGTAGGTTCCCATGACACTCTATGACAATTTATCTACCTATTGGTGTGTGTGTGTGTGTCTAACATATGCATCAACACTATTCTTCACTACTCTTGAGTGATTGTTAGTAAGCTCAATTTTCTCAATATATTTTTTAGTTATTTTGATGATGAAAATACTTTGTATTTATATTCAATTCCTTTAATTTCTCAAAAAATAAATGCTAATAATTGAAAATTGAAATTATAAAATCATGACACTAAATATTCAAATTAGGGCCAAAAAGAGGTGGTCTAGGGTGCAGTACACACTAGATTAGGCCCATTCTTTATGAGGCACAAATTATCAAGGGAAATATTGAATTCTTATCTTCATTTAACTTTGTTTGATTTTTTGAAGATATTTGTAAAATAGAAAATTAAATGCATAATTATATCCAAGTGCATTGGGGGGAGTTAAACCTATTGTGTAATTTTCAAGGGTGACAATTTTTGACACTGCACGTAAAATAAGAAATATAATGTGAAATTTACTACTTTGTCTCATACCTCTTTCAAAGGCATCAAACATGGTACTACTACAACAATGCCATGGTACATTGTCGTAGGAATATTGAGAAGAGTATCTATTTACATCATTTAAAAATAAAACAACCATATTCAATTACCAAAACTACCTAAGACCTTGAAATTTCATTATAGTCATTCTAATAATTTAGTTAGTCTTACATTTGAAAAAAAAAATTAATAAATTGAATTAAATGAAATTGTTAACATATACTTGACAATCAGAGCCAAATGTGTCACTCAACAAAGCTTCTATAATGACCATCTGATCCACAATAGATATATCCTAGGCACATGCATCCTAATTATCCTCAGGCTCATAAATACATTGTGACCCATACTACCAACATAAATGAGGTGAAGTAGATGCTTAGAAGACTTGCCCACCTCACCTTGTACTAAAGGCCTTGTATGCTGTATAAGGATTTGAGTGAGTGAGCTAATCAATTTTAGGATCTGCAGCTCAACAAAATCATTCACAATGGAAGAGATAGTTGCATGCTCATAGTCTAGTCTATCTAGTGGAATCACTACTCGATGTGGGTCAAGATGTGCCCCCACTATGTCCTATGTGGAGCCCCCACCTATACCCTAGAATTCTAACATATGAAAATAATTTTGGGTTTCATTGAGGAGATACTCACAATAGAGTTTCTTTAAAAACCATTGTGGTACCTCACTGTTATTACATGGAGGATGGTCATAAACCATCCACCACCTATACCAAAAAAAATATTTATTTCTTGATGGTGGAACCAATGGATAGGGAGACTCTTACATGCATCTTGTAAGGTTTGATTCATTTGTGGGTTGGTGAATAGTTCACACAAGTCAGATTTTATTTTTTTTCTTTGACTTGTTTATATGATAATTTTTTTACATAAAATTGTTATTATTCTTACCTCTTTCCAAACCAAATACTTATTTTTCTACTATCTGACTCTACATGTGACACTATCGATTATAATGATTGAACAAGGGTAGTCCTAGATGAAATTTTTCTACAAGATCATTCAACCACTCCTCAAGTTCTTTTCTATTATTTTCAATTTTCCCTAATATGTTTTGTTGTGTTCCTGCAGAATGACAAGGAATTATAGGAGATTTTTGTTTTGGTTGTTGTTCGGGAGAGATTTCATAATGAGTTGAATTGGGATTTTGAAGATTTGGGTGTGAATTATCAAAACATTAAAAATAATTTAATCTAGATATTTAATGCAAATTTTACACAAAAAACTCCTTCATGCATCTACCGTCATATTGGAAGCGTTTTTGATGAGATTTTGTGATTTTGGTGCAAAAATATTTTCAAGAATCTAGAGGAATGCACTTGGGGAGAGGGGTGCAGGAGTTCATGACCAATGAGAGAAAAAAGAATATTTTTCCACTTTTTATTCTGTGGAAGAGCAATAATGTGAGTTTTTTATAACTTTCTGCAGTATAGGGGTTTTGTAATATTAAAGGGGGCTGACCATGTTTTAGTCCCCATTTTTACACCCGCAATTGAGATTATCTTTAAATAGTTAATTAGATATTAAGGTGAATTTGAGGGAAAAGTATGAAATTTAGATAAATGAAAAATAGAAATATTTTGATTTTTAATTATGAGGGAATTCAAAGAAAGAGATTAAGAAAGGAGGGATTCCTTTTTTTGTTAAGTACCCATTTGTGAAGAAGGTGGGAGGGAAAGCCTTCTTCTTTGCAAAATATTATTTTTGCTGATTAATAATGAGAGGTATAGGGGTGTGAGATTGGATTAAGTTAGGATAGGAATTGGGAGGGAGTAATTTCACTTACACCCAGTTTTCTGCCATTCATTGAGTTCCACTTAAAGTGTTGTGTTGTGAGAAATTTTACAGTAAGTTTAGAGGTATTTCTCTTGACTATTTTTCGAATTAATTATTTTTAGTTTGGAATGTTGGATTAGCATTAGGGGAGTGGCAGAAAAAAGCCCCAATGGTTCAATTAGTTAATTTAAATTCTAGAAATATTTAGTTTAGCCACGGGTATTTTTCATTGTTGGGGTTATAGTAGGAAATAATTCAAAGATAGGTAGAAAAGAAGTGAATTGATGATTTAGAATGGAGATTATTTAGATGGTTTGCACTAAAAAGGAGTATTCTTGAGAATTTTGATTTTAGAAGACAATCTACAACCAAAAACTTTAATAGAGTTTGAATAAATTTATTAGTTTTTGGTTTATTGAAAAGTTGAGAAAAATGTAAATTTCCAAGTGAAATATGATTTTTTGGACATTTTTGTGAATTAATGTGTACTTCGTCAAATATTGAAATACATCTTCTAGTAACATGTGAAATTTGATTGAAAAGTAGAATTGTCCATTGGTTTTCTATTACCCTCTTACAGAGAGTTGCAAGAGCTAAGATGTAGGTAGGTATTAGATGGGATTATAGAGAACCTCCCAAGGATTTTTGATGGGCATCCCTAGGTAGCACCATCAGCATCTGACCAAAAAAAAATCGGTTTTATTTTCCTATTTTAACATTTTTCTAACTTTCTTTATGACAAAATCCATTTTGTTTGTGAGTGGTTACAATTTGTAGAAAGGTGAATAATGTTTCCATTTAGAAAACTTCATATCTAATACAACTGGGGCTAGTAATGTTGGATATTGCTTTGAAGTGGCTGATGGCTAGATCATCATTTCACTCAGGACAGAGTAGGAGGGCAGACAGAATATGGGACAGGGAACTCAAGAATAGATATGGACAGACAGACAGGACTGGGAGACTGGGAACAGAATGGAACATGCAGGAAGAACATAACATATAGAAATTACAAAAAGAAATTTTCATCAATACCACTAGGAGTCAACGAGGTGTTACAAGAAAGAAGTTGCACCTCAGCCAGAAAAAAAGAGTATGAGAAAATTTTACAGTAATCAATCTAAGAAGTTGTGTACAGCCATACAGCAGATGGTGGAAGTTATATTAGATAATTTTACTAACTCAAAGGCTGTGGAGGTACCTACACCTGTGGAAGAAATTTCTATGAGGAGGAGGTTCAGTAGTAACCAAAGGAATATAAATTGTGTAGGAAGCTACAAAAAAGGCAGTGGAAAGTATAAGTGTTGAAATTTAAGTATCAAACACCACAATACAACATAAATTTGAACCTTAGAATGAGGGAGAATATGTTTTGTTGTAGAAAAATAAAGGAGAAAAGCATATAAACCTGTCACTCCAGTGAAGAATGACATGAGAAGAGTAAATGCTGCAGCATATAAGAAAGAGTTGATATGAAGAATGTGGTAACAGAGATGATATAGATTACAATTAAAGCGTTGTGCGGGATTCATAGGAAAACTTCAATGGAGATTTGACTGTGGAGAGCGATCGATATGAATGGGTGTTTTTAGCAAGCAAAAACTCTACGAGTGAAGGAAACACACCTCTTTAGTAAATGGTGTGCTGTGTAGAACATAAAATGTCGATGAAGTTGAGAGAAAAGAGGTCGCAAGTGATAGAAGAAATGTTGCCAAATAAAACTAAAATGATATCTGCAAAAGGAGTGGAGTATAGGAAATGGTGGCATAGATCTATGAGTGAAGGTGCTTGAAAGTGCATGAACATAATGAAAGCATGAAGGAGAAATGATAATAGACTGGTTGGAAATGGGAGTCGATGAAAGGAGAAGTAGCATGACAAGTGAAATAGACTGGAAAGAGTTTTCATAAAGCTAAGGCGGACAAGAGAGATGGTGCAAAGAACATGAAGAGTCGGCTTGATAGAGAGATGAAGGGAGGAGAAAAAATTGTGCGTGATTGTAATCTTTATGTTTCATGAAATCATAAATAAAGTTATTGCTATGTTTTCAAATTTTGTGTATTTTGTTGGAAATTATAAATTGATTAAAATCAACACAAGTAATTGTTGATTTTGGGAATTAATCATCATGGAGTTTGTGTAATCTAGAATTTTATGGGTTGAGTGAGGTTCTTCTTCATCAATTGGTATCATAGCTAGAGGTTTTTAGTGTATGAATAGAGTGTCGAGAGAGAGGTAGTTTGTAATAGGACCTATGGGTGAAGATGGAAGTGAGAAAAGGTTTTTAGGGCATAAGAAAATTGTAGATCATGAGGCATCTTGGTGATGGGACATGTGGATAGTAGAAGCAAGAATGAAGTCCAAAAGTACCATTGCAAATGTAGAGAGTCTTGGTAGTTGACGATTAGAAGGCGCAAAATTAGAAGTGCAAGTGAGAAGAGCTGAAAAACATTGTTGTAGGTGAGGAAGTCTCAAATGATTGAGAGTGGAAAGCGCAGAGGAAAGTGTTGTGGAATCACATATTATAGCAGATGAAGTGGAATCTTTGTGAGGGTCAAGATACAATTGTAGCATGGAGGTTGTAAGGGCTAAGTGCAATGAAGGCATGTTAGAGGAGGGCATGAAGAGAAGAGGAATGGATATTTGGTGTAAGACGTCGGGCTATCAGGGATGGAGTTTGCTAGAGATTGTTTACAATCTCAAAGAGTGATTCTATCACTCAACTCCACCTTTGTGAGTCCATGCTCACAAAATTCCTACCCGGTGTGTCTGATATAGGAGCATCTCAGGAAAAGTGCAATCCGCATCAACCAAAAATAATTTAGTTTGGTTTTGTTTATTTGCTTTCATTTTCCTTTCTTTATGAGAAATTCCATTTGTTTTGGTGGTCAAATTTGGAGAAAAGTTGAATAACGTTTTGATGGAAAACATCATATATCAATTTTTCTTTGAAGTTTGGTTCCATTGGATGAACTTGCTTGAAAATTGGCATTGATATTAGATCACCATTTCATTATCCAATTTGTTGAGGAGCCTTGTTGGAAATAATGAAATCAATTTATTAATTAAGAGGAATAAAAAAAATACATTTTGAAGATTTGAAACTTTGGGAAAAAAAATGACTCCCTGAATGTGGAATGACATGACTCCTGACTGGCATGGGAATATGAATGGTTTCTATTTAGAAATAAAAACTATGACAAATAGTGGAAGTGGTGCACCCAGAGGAAAAGACAGAGGGCATGGCATCTAAAATTGAAAAAGAGAATTTTCATTGATGTCAGGCCAAAGTGCATGAAGAGAGGTTGTGCCTCAGTTGGGACAAGATATGAGAAAATTTTAGAGTAATATAAAGTTGTGTGCATCCACGTACAAGAGAGAGTTTAGTTTATATCGAATACTAGATTTTTCTAGCTCAATCAATAGAGGGAATTATGCTTATGGAAGGAAATTTCTATGATGAGGTTTAGTAGTAATTGTAGCATAGAAAAATGAATTTTTGAACATTTTCACGCTTGTTTGGGTCTTTCTTATGGATGTTGGTCTATTTTTGCCTATATTTAATGTTGTAATGTGATCAACACATTCACATTAGGTCTTGGACCCTTGTGAATCAATGAGAACTTTATGATACCTTGCAAAATTATTGTGAAGTGTTGTAACACACGTTCACACTTTTTTAGGACCTTTTTAATATAATTCACTCAAACAACCTCTTTTTATCACTTACCAAGCCTTATTTCAAAGTGTTGTAAAGTGTTGTAATAGACTTTCATGCTTTTCTAGGCTTTTCATCAATATTTTGACCCTTTCTTATGTTTAAATGGCCTTTTTATACACTTGTAGGCCTTACTTAAGTGTATTTTTTAGAATATTCTCATTAAACATCATTTAATACATCTTAATTTATGACACCCACTTAAAATGCCCAAGTGGGACCCATTTGCCACTAGGGGTGAATGAGCCCCATTTGGCTCAAAAATCAAAATTATTTCAAAATTTTGTCAGGATATTATTCTCTAAGACCTAAGGTTGACTTGTGATGTGGTATTTTTGGAAAATTTTGCATAATCAAGTATAAATATAGGGTTTTCCCTCTCATTTCACCCCCTAGTTCATTCACCAATTCACTCATTCATTCACTCAAGCATTCCATCATTCACTTTTACATTCTAGCCATTTTTCAAGTATACATCCATTGGATCTTCTACTTACATATCTTTTCATTTCATTTCATTTTCAAGGGTTTAATTACCAAACAGGGGTTTGGCCAAGGCAAACCCCTATTCACTAACCCTTAAAAGAATTTCCCCTCTTTACATGTGTTTTGTAGGTCTTGTGTGTAGATTTGTCAAAGATAAAGGTGTGAAAAGGTGTCAACAATTTGCAAAGTAATTCAAACTCATGAAAGCCCTAAAAGAAGCTTGGAGAACACCTACAGGTCAGATTTTGTAGTTTCAGATTTAGAAACCTTTCAGGAGCTGAAGTGTAGACCAGGAGCTACAAATTGCACTTTTGAATTTCTCAAAATCTGGAAATGGACTAAGTCACCATCAATGGTGTATTAGTCCCACTGCTAGGTTTGAAAAGTGGTTTCTATAGTTTTGAGTATGCTTTTTTTCTGAAACCTGTTCTGGCAGAATTTCCCTAAAAGAAGACTAAGTCGCCCAACTTGGTGTAAGTGTCCTAGTGAGATTCAATAGTGATTTCTACATAATTCTACAACTCCTCTCCATCACTTTCTAGTTTCTAGGTGCATCTAGTCTCATTAATTTTTGTTATAGTTTTTTTACATTTTTAGTTCATTTTTCTTATCACGACGTGTTTTCAAAAGCTTTGCATTTTCTTAGTTTTGCATTAATTATCAATCTCTTTAATCAATTCTTTGCATCTAGGACATTCTCCTTCTAAGATAAATTCCAATCGTCTTTGCATTGAAATCTCAAGGGCATATTCTTGAGTGAGCCATCAAGGTTTTTGGGATTCCTCTCTCCTTTTAGGTGCAAAACCCTAGAAGTGTAAGAGAGTCCCCTATTCCAAAAATCTATTGTTAATTTTGGTGAACCCACCTTTAGAACATCATATTTCTAATACACAGTGCATATATATCTTAGGAATAGCTTACATTGGCATTGCATTGCATTTTGCATTGTTTAATTTGCATCCTAGGGTTTCCAAATTTTGCAGAAAAGCTCATCTAACTTGCATTTTTGGCATTTATTCATTAAAAATCAACAATATTCT
>VDFB02086081.1:137082398-137149139 GCA_007258455.2 Sequoia sempervirens | reverse complement strand
AGAACCTTGTGAGAAGAAGAGTTATGTGGATGAGTTTAGGAGAGAAGAATCAAAACCTAAAGGGGAGTAAGTGTTAAGAGATAGTTGTGTTGATGGTTTTTTTCACATCATGTGTTTCCATCAATGCCAAAGGGAGAGATTGTGGGATGTTGTGGTTGTGTTCCTGATATGTGGTTGTCATTGATTTCAACACTATTAGCATTGATTCATTAGAAGTTGTATATGTTGAGGATATTGGAGAAATTGTAATAGAATAAGTTGTGGTATTGTCAAGTGGAAAATGAAGTTTAGTCTGTTGGTGAGTTTTGTACATTGATAATCAAAGGTTGTGGACGAAATGGTTTGTTTTAGAGTGTATCTAGTTTATCCATGTTGAGTTTCAAATATTTGTGTGAAGATTTCATCAAGTTATGAAGATTTGCATTTTGATAGTTTTTTTGTTGCTTCAGTTGGTGTTCTTGATTGAAGATGACGTGATTTTAGTTAGTTTAGTTGTTGCAGATGCTTCTCTTGTGATTCAAGTTGTTTGTGGATTTTCCTAGATCATGCTCTATCTTTTTTGCATGTCTGCATTGATTGTTGTGCTCGTGGTTGGCGATTTTCTCTTGTGTGTTCATGTTTTTCATGTTCTTGGCTAACATGGTGGTTGTAGCATGTTGTGGATCTTCGAGGAGTAATTAATTGAGGTTTTTTGCATTCAAGGATTTTTATTTCGTCTTCACTCGTTGTGGGCTTACCTTGGTTGATTCGCATAGAAAATTAATTGTTGATTTGGGATGACACTGTATTCATTTTGTATTATTTTTTGAAGTTTACTGTGTAGCTAAGGAAATTTCTAGTTGCAGATATATATAAGCAATTGTTTACATCATTTGAAGTATGCCAGTGGATACCTAATGTGTGTGTGTACAAATAAGGTTCTAAATTATTTGAAGGTGAACTAGAGTGTGAATAAGAGTGAAGAAGATTGAAGAAGTGTTCATGTGCTTAATTGGAATTGTGATTAGGCATTAGTAGATGCTATTTTATTAGTTGAAATTCCCGTGGATGTAATTTGAATCTTTTTTGTATGAAAGTGTGTCTTCCTTTTGGAAGTTAGCCTTGTTGTAATTGTGCAATGAGCTCTAGGTAGTGTTCTTGAATGCATGTGCATTCCCATATTTTATTCTTTATACTTTTAATAGGGTATAATCTTGTGGACTAACCTCCATAGTGGTTTTTCCTCTAACAGGGTTTCCACGTAAAAATCTTGGTGTTATGTGTGTTTCTAATGTGTTGATGATTTATGATTTTATGGTTAATAATCAGTTCTAGGAATAAGGATAATAAGTTGAATAATTTTTAAATTTATGGGACAACTAATTCACCCCCCCTCTTAGTTGTCTTCCCTTGTGTTTCCAACAGTTATGCACTAACAAACACAAAGGTGGCTATGGGGAAAAGTCATGCCACTAGGTGAGCTTCCCACTTAACAATATTAAAGTTATACCTATTGACAACTTTAACAAGGCACCAAAATATCAAAAAATTGCTGCAAGTTAGCCATACCTCGGTTAAGAATAGTGCAAAATCCTTGGAAATTCTTTTTTTAAGAAATTTGGGTAGCTCAAGGAAGATCAGGTTTTCTTCTCAAAGATCATGGAGAAAGATGAAATGGCTAAGGGTAAGGGTAAAAAAACTATGAAGGATGATGACAAGGTTCCTATTGGTAGAGGATTGGTAGAGGATTGGTTGAATGCAAGAAAGAATTCCATGTTGAGAAGAAGGAACTATTGGATATGGTTGAAAAACATAAAAACCAGCAAATTGAGGTGGCCAAAACTCTGAGTGGCCTTAATTAGTCTTTTTTGTTTCTTTTTGTTTTATTTTGGTGTTTGTCTACTATTTGTTTTTTTGCTTTTGTTTTGTTGGTGGGTGTCACTGGCTACTGATTATCTTATTTTAGTTTGGAACCCATGGTGGTTAGTTTTTTGGCTGTTGGGTTGCTGCTAGTAGACTTTTGATTATTTTTTGGAGCAGAAATTTGTATCTAATGTAAATGGTTTTTGGTCCCTTCAAAACCTATTTTTCCCTATTCATCAAAACTTTAACAAGGCACCACAAGGAAATAAAATGAAATTATTTTTATACTTATAAACATTGCTAATGAAAAATAGTATAAGGATTGTTTAAAGGGATTTTTCTTTATTCATGCAATGTCTCATCTTAGGTAACATCATGCTCAATGTCTCCAAGAGAGGATAAGTGATCTCATCCTGGAAAACATTTTACCTAATGTTTCCAAAAGAGGGAATTGCAAGAAATAGAAAATCACACAATGAAATGAAAATGGTGATGTATGCCCCCACTTTAAAGTAGTTGTGAGCACCCGTACTATTAGCAATTGCTTTAAAGTAGAAGAAGAGGACATGAGAGCTTAGTCGAAAAGCCCTATGCCAACTCATATGTTTCCAATAAGCTATGTCATGAAAAGGGGAATTATGTCACATGTGATCCAACTTAAGGCATGTCATCCACATCCCAAGCTTGCTCTTATGTATTCATGAAAATTTAATGACTAGCCAAAGGAAGCAGCCACAAGTGACATATGAGGACAAGGTTATCAAACCCCTTGCCCCCACTGAGTGTAGGACAAAGGTGAGCCAAAAGGATTGATGAAATGCATGCTAGAGTGAAAATCAGTAGCATTTAGAGGAATTAGAGGCCCCCACATAGGGAAGCATACCAAACTCTTGAAAGTATTGGATTTTATGACTCAAAGCATGACATTCATTACTGGAGTTTCCATGAACTCTATGATATGTGTAGAACAAAGTCTTGTCATAACATTTCTTCTAAGTTTTAGGAGGGAGGGTGATCAAGTTATCTTGGAGAAATCTTGACAAAATACCTTCTTGATCAATGATATAAGGTTGTGTTATGGTGGGTGTGAAAGATTCATGTCAGTTTCACCAAAATGAACTGTTGATTGTTGGGTTCCTAAAACTTCTCTAACACTTCTAGGTTTTTTTCACCTAAAAGGAGAGAGTTAGGGCCAAAAATTCCCTAACTGAAGTAAAATAAATGAAATTGAGTGATTTAAATGACTGAATATGAAATAAAAAGTAAGATTTATGCTATGTTTGAAAAAACACTATGATATGGAAACAATGAAGTAAATGAAGAAAGAATGCAAAACATAAGGAAATAAGATGAAACAAAGTGCATGAGTAATGTTTTATTATTTTGGAATGTTGTGAATGTTGTTTGAAATCAAGAAAGTTCACAAAGCTGGTACTCATTCACCCAAGGTGGAAAAATTAGTCCTTCTCCTAATGAAAAGTGTTAGAAACAAGTTTTATGACTATCGAGATTAGGAATTTGACAAAATTTATATTTTTAGTCCTAAGGTGGGACTCATTCACCATTGGTGGAAAATCACTCCTCTCCCAAAATTTTGAAAAATCAAGAGAAAAATTTGCAACACCAGATCTGGAAATCACTGATTGTGAGGTTGCCAAAGTCAATTTTGTAGGAAACGGATAGAAAGCCTCATCCAAGCTTGAAATAGACTTGAGTTGACTTGAAGCACCTAGTTGAATTGTAACCCACCTTCAACGCCAAAAATATTGTTAAATATGCACAAAAATTTCTACAAATACACATGCAATAGAGGAAAATTGGCTAAGGGTTAGCAAATAGGGGTTTGCCTTGGTCAAACCCCACTTTTGGTAATAAAACCCTTAATGAAATAATGAAATGCAAGAGAAAGATAAACTAATAACATGCAATTTCTATCAACTTACCAAACTCTTGATGATGCAAATCTAAAGTAATGTCAATGGATGCTTCAAAGTGCTTGAATATTGCTTAAATTGATGTTGTAGGATGCTTGAATGCTTGAATGGATGAGGAGATTGGAGGAGATGTAAAATGAGGTGAAAATAACTTATTTATACAATCTTGTGCCTTAGTTACCTGTTCATCACATGCCAACATCAAGTGATTTTGAATAAAATCCCAAAAGAAAATTTAAAATATTTTGAATTTGGGGCCAACGGGGACTCATTCACCACCCATGGGGATGGGTTTGACCTAGGACTTGAAAAATGTGTGTCAGGAAATATGTTGTATTTAATGCTGTTTGTTAGATAATATTCAAAAATTCACTTAATTAAGCCAGCGGATTGCATAAAGGGACCAAATAAAGCATGAGAAAGGGATAAATAGTGAAGATATGCCTAAAAAAGCGTGAAAGCTTGTTACAAGATTTTACAACACTTCAAATAGGACTTGATAAGTGATGAAAAGTTGATTTTTAGGTGAATTGTAATGAATAGATTCTAGAAGAGTGTAGAAATGTCTTACAACACTTCACAACACCTTCACAAGACATCGTTCTTTTAATTTTATCACCTAAATAAGCATGTTCAAGCCATATTATAACATAAAATCAGAGAAAATAGTTCCAAACACCATGAAATAAGACCTAAAAGGCCATGAAAAATGAAAAGGTCATTTTTCATTTGGGATAATAATATATATTATACATAATATAATGTATATTATATTACAGTATAATATAAGTATTATATATTATATTTTTATACTATAGATTTGAAAAAAAAGACTGCTAATTAATATATGGTTGGGTCTTGGACTTGACCATATATTATAAAAATTATAAAACAAGAAATGGATATATGTTTCCTGTGTTATAAATTAAAAAAGAAAAACTCGAGAGCTCATATTTAGCTCATTGTGTGTGTGTTATTCTACTCTCCAACTCGAATATCCATTTGTATGGGATCATTTTTCTCAAAATCAATCAAATTTCAAAGGTATGTTTGGATTTTTATGTTTTTATTCAATTTATATTCTTTTTGCATTCTTTTTTTGAATTTTCGTGAAAATATGGTAAATTTGATGGGTTTTTGCTTGCATTAAAATCATTGTTAATTTTGAATTTTTTTATCAATCAACAGGTTTAAAAAATGGATCAACATGGAAACCCTAACCCCACACAAGATGAAAACCCTCCAAATCATCCTTCAACACAATTGTTGTTTCCAAACCAAAACATGCCAACAATACATGAATTTATTCAAAGAAATTAAAATCAATTGAGAAATGAATGTCAAATCTATGAGACACTCAACAGCCATCGCATGAAAAAAAAACACTTGGGTATGTATAGGATCATGATGGGCCAAAAAGTGGTATTGAGGATGTAGTGTGGTCACTCACCTTTTTTTTTACCCAAAATTGATGAAACAAAAAGGGTTTTGAAAGGAGATTCTTAGCTTTCCACCGATATAAATTATGCTTACTTTGAATTTAATAAGTAATTATTATTCATTTTCTATTTGAATTATGACTAAAGTCCTGATTGATAGGCTGATTGAAAAACATCTATAGCTTTAAAATGGTAACACATTTTTTAATCCAAAACATACGTCACATTCTATGCTTCGCATATATAGGATTAAAAAGAAAAATTCACTCAAGCAAGTTTTGACCAAGTTAAGGTGGTCAGACATACAAGTTTTTGTTTTTAAAAGTTTTAATAAAAAAAAAATCATAATTAATTATTTACTTGGAAAAATTACAAATAAATATGCATCACATTAGAAATGAGTCCCTCTACTTATATATAAAATCTTATAAAATAATATTATCAATTTTATTGTGGTCTACTTCTTATTTTTTCCTAAAATTTAAGTAATTAATGATTGAAATTTCACCCTCACCATAATAACAAACCTAGTAATTTAGAAACTACATTCAATTTGTTACATTCTGTTACTTCATATTTTTGAAATAATATAGATAACTTATTCAAATTTTACATCAAGTTGCCTAACTTTGATTTTTCTAATTTTTTTGCCAATTTCATGGGCCTGTTTCCATGATGATCCTCAAGACATACCCACTTGAAACAATCATTTCAAATGTTGAAACTTTTGAAACTTAGCACAATAGATTTGCATAGTGGTAAAAGGAACAAAGACAATTTTATTCTGATGGGTTATCATATGATGAGGTTAGGGCACTTGATATTGAGAAAGTCCAATTAGCCTAGTTATTCATCGATCATAGAACATAATAGCCTATTAATGTGCGGGAACCAAAATTTTCAATTAAATGGTGCACCCATAAAGGCATATTAGATAATTTATAGAGATGTTGGTTGATGCGTTTTGATAAACCACCCAACAAAAATCTTGATGTACCTCAGTATTTTCTCTAAAAATTATATACTAAGTTTTTTTCTAGGGAAACATGTCAATTACATTGACATGCAAAATTACTATGGTGTTAGTAGAGGGATGCTAGACAATAGACCTAGAGCAAGCTAAGTCACCCAGTTTGTCTTGGTCTTCCTATTATTGCCCCAACTCCACTACCTTACCCTGAGATTGTTGTAGATGCATCCCATCATGATGGTGCTACACCTGATACATCCCAACATGATGGTGGTGTACCTATTGCATCAGCTCCCACTAGTACACCATCAGCAGTTCCCACTAGTACACCATCCTCTTCGAGACATATTTGTGTGCCTCATCGTTGCATGACGTGCAAAAATTTATGTTTGGGTCCTCTTGGATAGTCCATTGAGGTTTTCATAGACACATCAAACTATGAGGTTCATGATATGTTAGATGTAGGAGTTGATAGAGCATGGAGTGGACCATTTACAAGAGAGACATCGACTACCAGGAATGATATGGGAGGATCGATAAGAAAAAGTAATTTCATAGTGTGTTTTATGTAAATTCTTTCATATTTTATGAGAGATATTTGTACTAATATATGTTTATGTGTTAAAATATTTAATAGTTGTTGATAGAGGAGTTGATGTCACAAGTGTAGGAGGCTATGCATACTGCCATTTCATTTTCCCAAGAAAATCAGTATACAATATTATTTAAATTGTTATTTTAGATATTAATTTTTGAAATCTATTATGTTTAAATACATGTACTACATATATTGATAGTATAATGTAATCTTGTCTTTTTATGCAACAACCCGGTTCTTATATATCCTTGTTGACTGGGTCTAACCCATTGGATGAAGTTACACAATAGGTATATATATATATATATATTATTCTTGACATTATGATTATATGTGCATGTGCATTTAAATTGTGTTACATTCTTGTCATTTTTTCTATAGGAAACCATCTTAGCTGATTCATCCACTATGAGCCCATCTAGTGTCATAGCATCATAATGGGTATGCGTTTATTTTATAATGTAGATATTTATGTTTATATAGGAGTGGATATGTGTTTAGTAGAGATTATTATTTCTCAACAATTATATGTTAATTTGTATCATTTTTATTTTATCTACTATAGTCCTCTACTCGACTCAACACTGTGATGAGTGTGACACCATTAGTTTATACAAGCACTCTCGATCTTCCTAAGGGACAATCATATGCAGACCATCTTGTAGAAAAGAGAGCAAGACATGAGGTAAACAAGAATTGTATTATTGATATAATATAGTACATGTATACTAATTTTTATGTTAAATTCGTAATTTATAAATGATGGTATATAAGTTTCTATTTACTAGTCTATCTTTTGAACCATTCACATAATTAATCTAATTTGTGGTTTGAATTGTTATTGTGCAACTTCAGAGAAACTAAATTCTTTTAGGAGGCTCAATTTTGATGGTCTGGCATAGGATCAGGATTTGATATAAATTGATATGTACTAAGGGTTTGATAGATCTTGAGATGGAATATATGCCACATTTTGTAAAACTTGTTCTACGTAGGCATATGCCAAATTTTTATATGCACAAAGATAATCATTCTACAGTTTGATATATAAGAATTGATATTCAATCTAATTTTTTCCTCTTGTGCATGTCTTTCTACTTTAAATTTTCAAAATGGAATGTATAATTATCTTAGAATGGTTTAAAGTTATGATTGATAATGTATGTTATAGATTAATGAATTTACATTTTAATAGAACTTATGAACTACAATTGGTAATCCATCTATGCTAGAGTTCATTCATATTAAGGTTCACATACATTACATTCCATGAGACCATATTTATTTGAGGAGTTTCTTCAAACAATTCATTTCCTTTTTCTATTGTACCACATTTTTCATATGTGTCTACCAATAAATTTTTATCAAAAACTCAATTTGAGAATACCCATGATTTAAATATTTGTTGAATGAATATATATTTGACATTATTTTATTTTTTGAACTCATGTAATGAAGTGGGTAGCTGATTTTTTATTTCAAAAGAAGTTAAAATTAATGAAAAATGGATACAACTTAATTAAATATATGTCATGTTACAATGTTCATTCAAAAGTAATATAATCATCTTGATAAAAATCAATGTCACTCAATGTTCATTCAATATTAATAACATGTAAAAAGTATAAAATCATCTTGAATAAGAATCACTATCTTTCAACCATAGGGGATTGATGCAACCTTCAAACAAAGTCCTTACAACTGAACAAGATACATGTTCATTAGATTGTTCATGTGAAATCCATACAATAATCATGATAAAAAATTAAGACATCATGCAACCATGATGCAACCATAAAAAAAACCAAATGAGTGTGATACTACAATTAAACAAACCAAATACAACTCCATGACATGCATGTTATTTGACCTTCGACATGCAATTTATAATATCAAAATGAACAAAAATGAATATTGCTAACCATAATGCATCAATAAGAAAAATAGGCATACTATATGGGTATGTTTATGCTCGGAATGGTCCTATTTTGCACTCAAACACGTCGAATCACTCTAAGCTACATTGACAAGGATTTCCTTAAGAGTCCAAATTGTAAAAGACAACAATATTTGATGGGCTATTACCCAAAACCGACGCTTTATAGAGTCTTCATTTGAGGTTACAAGATAGTGTTGGGACCTTCTTTAATAACCTCTCTCATTTTTTTCTATCTTGGATGCATTTTCCCATGGTGACAAGTTTTTAGTTGAGGAAAAAGTTGTCAAATGCAAGTAGTGTAAAGTTGCAAAGTGGAGCAAATTTTGTTCTACAACTTGTACAACCAAATGGACTCTTCCAACACATCTAGATGGGTAAGTTTATGCTAGGCATGGTCCTCTTTTGCACCCAAACATGCCGAGTCACCTAAGCTACATTGGACCAACACCTCTTTAAGAGTCCAAAGTGCTAAAAGGAAGCACCCTTGATGGGCTATTACCTAGGAAATCATGATACCTTCTTAAGCAAACCATTCATCTAAGGCCATGGGATTATGCTTGGGACCCCTCACCAATAACCTCTCTCAATTTTTTTTATGCCAGAGGGTGTTTCCTGCAGGATGTATTTTAAGTTGAGGAAAAGTTGTCGGATGCAAAATAGTGTAAAGCTGCATTTAGTGGTGCAACTTTCGCTCTACAATCATATGAAAAAATGGGACTATTCTAACACATATAGAGATGAGTATTTTAAGGATATGAATAAATTCTATTTTGCACCCAAACATGCTAAATCATTTTACATTGGACCTACTTTGGTTTCTTAAGAGTCCAAAGTGTTAAAAGGTAGCAATCTTTTAAGGGTTGTTTCTCGAAACCACAATGCTTATCGACTATCCATCTAAGTCTATGGGATTTTGTTTGGACCCTCTACAATAAATATCTTATATTTTTCTATCTTAGAAGAATTTTTTCCATGGTGATGAGTTTTCATTGAGGAAAAGTTAAATGCAGCAGCGAAATTTGCAAAGTGGTGCAACTTTCATTCTACAACTCATATGTGACCAAATAGACTATTCCAACACATGTAGATGTGTAATTTTACTTATTCATAGTCCTCTTTTGAACCCAAATACTCTGAATCACTTCGAGCTACATTGGATCAATGATTTCCCTTAAGAGTCCAAAGTGCTAAAAGAATGTAATCTTTGAAGGATTATTTATAAAAAACTGTGATGCTGACAAACTCTCTATATGAGGCTATGGGATTGTGTTGGGACCCTCTACAATAAAATCACTTTTGTTTTTTCTATCTCAGAGGAATTTTCCCATGGTGACAAGTTTTTAGTTGAGGAAAAGTTGTCAAATGCATGCAATGTAAAGTTGCAATGTGGTGAAACTTTTGTTCTGCAACTTATATGGCCAAAAAAACTATTCAAACACATTTGAATGAGTAATGCTGGTGCTAGAAATGCTCCCTATATTTTCACCCAAACATGTTGAACCACTTCAAGCTACATTGACCAATGATTTCTCTCAAGATTCAGTGCTAAAGGGAAGGAGTACTTGAAGGGCTATTTCTCTCCCTCTCCCACTCTCCCACTCCTCTCTCTCTCTCTCTCCTCTCCCTCTCTCTCCTCTCTCACAATATCCCTCCTAACTCTCCCCTCTCTCCTCCCTATCTCTCCTCTCTCCCTCTCTCCCTCCTCGTGTCTTTTCCCTCTCCCTCTCCCTCTCTCCCTCTCTCCTCTCTCCCTCTCTCTCCCACTCTCTCCCTCTCTCTCTCTCTCTTCCTCTCCCTCTCTCCCCCATTATATAATGATTAAATATATATAATATAACATATAACATATAATATATTTAATATACATTATATAGTATATAGTATATGGAAATAGACATATTTATATATAAATAAATTTATTATATAATAAACTGACATCCACTTTCTTATAAAAATATCTATTTCATCAGGAATTTATAACTTGAACCCTGCCTCATTTTCATGATGCTACAAGTCAAGCAACGACCTCCATCGTGAGCAGCGAGTTCCAAGTATGTGTTTTTTGCATTTTTTTCTTTTTTTTGCTAATTAGTGTTAATTTTTTTTTTTTCATTCTTTGTGGTTTTGTTAATTTTTTAATTTCAAATCTAATCTTAACAAAAAATTTGAACCTAGCATACTAAAGAAACATAAAATTGAACCTTCATTACCCCACTTTTGCATTTATTTAAATTGTTTTACATTCATGCCTATTTTTCCTTCTTTATCATTTATTTTCATGTTTCTTAAATTCTTTCTTTGTTTCTTATTCTTAATTTAGTATTTCTATGCTAATTTTTTTTTATAAATTTTTAAATTATTTTGACTCTCCTCAACTCTCAAAATAGAAAGGATCCTTGTTGGAAGTGCTCTAAATTTCCAATACTTAGCAAATCTGGATCCATTGTCAGTACTAGCCAAACAAAACTTGTCCCTGCAGCCATAGGGAAATGGGAAAAGTTAATGGGTAATAATCAATGAGCTATGCAAGAGGCTATCATATTGTATCATATTGTATGATATCCTCCTACACAGCCCATCAATTATTACCCATTAACTTTTACCATTTCCCTATGGCTATAGGGACAAGTTTTGTTTAACCAGTACTAACTATGTATAAAGATTTATTAAGTATTGGAAATTTGGAGCTTAACACTTCTACCTTTTTTGAATAAATTTGGAGATTAACACTTCCACATTGTAGCGAGGTAAAAATTTAATGTATTTTTAAATGAGATTTCACATCACTTTAACAATGATTTGTTTTTCATTTACATGCTTTAGACATAAATGAGCTTTACAGATTTTTTCATTTGTATTCAATTAAATCATTTATATTCAATGGTTTAAGGGGATTTTTAAACATGCATCTTACATTTTGAAATTAAAGATTTAATGTAGGTTAATTTATATCTAAATCATGGATCCACACCCTCCAACTCCACCCACTCTAGCTCTACCCACTTCACCTCGTAACCACCCACCGCCACCACTTGAATCTGATGGTGCTCGCTTTTGAGAACAAGTTGATGTGAATGTTAGAACCATTTAGGATCAAGTTAACTCTATTAAAAATTAAGAATGTTTTTACCCATTATTGAGGAATTTTGCTTCAAAAATGTAAACTATTGTTGATTCGGTTAGGTCCATGGAAGTAGACGTAGATGAGCATCAACAATGGCTAGAGGACAGGAGATAGTCCCAATATAAAGAGGAAACACAAAGAAATGAAGAGATGGAACTAAGAGCCACAAAACTTTATTTCTTATTTTTATTAAAAAATTGATCTTGGATGGATATTTTATAAATAATTTTGTTGGATGGATATTTTATAAAGAAATTGGTTGGATGGATATTTTTAGTGTTGAATTTATGAATATAATAGTATAATGATGAGACAAAAGTTTGGTAATAAATATTAAATAATCTACTAATTTAGTGTTTGTTAATATATAGTGTTTATTCATACATCATGGTTGACTGATGTCTTATTTGGTGATCATAATTATTGTATAGATTTCACATGAACAATCTAATGAACATGTATCTTGATGTATTCTAAGGATTTTGTTTGAAAGTTGCATCAAACCCCTATGGTGTACATAATGTTCTTGTTTATGTATCATTATTGAAAGAGAATGATTCTTATTCATGATAATTTTATACCTTTTACATGAATGATCTAACACCATGTTATTAAGCTTGAAGGTTTTAATGGCATGAATGTTGAATTGAGTTGTAATGGTTTTGTAAGGGTCCCAACATGAGAAAACACTCTTCCTCTCAACTCTCTCTCTCCCCCCCTCTCTCTCCCTCTCTCTCAGGTCTCTCCCTCTCTCCCTCTCTTCCTCCCTCTCTCTCTCTCCCTCTTTGTTTGTCTCTCCCTTCCTCTCTCTATCTCAAATCTATGTTTGTCTCTCCCTCTCACTCTCAGATCCCTCTCTCTCTCTCTCTCAAGTCTCTAAGAGCTTCCTCTCTCCCTCTCAAGTCTCTCTATGTCCCTCTCTCCCTCTCAACTATGTTTGTATGTGTGTGTCAAGTCTCTCTCTCTTGCTCTCCCTCTCAACTCTCTCTCTCCCTCTCAGGTCTTTCTCTCTTTCTCTCTTTCCCTCTCACTCTCAAGCCTCCCTCTCTCTAGAAATCTCTCCCTCCCTCTCTACCTCTCAAGTCTCTTTATCTCTCTCGATCTCAAGTATCTCTCTCCCTCTCTCCCTTTCATGTCTTTCTCTCTCACTCTCTCCCTCTCAACTCTCTCTCTCTCCCTCTCTCCATGTCAACTATATAACTACCTCTCCTTCCCTCTATCCATCCCCCCCTTTCTCTCTCCCCATCCCTCATAGGTCACCCACTCCCTCTTAGGTCTTTCTCTCTCCCTCTCTCTCTCTCTCTTGTGAATTGGCCGCACATCAATAAATATATTAGATACACTATGTAGTGTATAATATATACTATGTATTTAAAATATTATATAACATATATAATATGTTATATATTATATATATAATACATATTATATAATATTATGTATTGTAAATAATACAAGTAACATATATCTATTATGAATGAATATCTTTATTTTCTAACATAATCAGTAGGCTGAAGATTTGGGCCAGGATTTGGTTCAAAATTGCCTGACTTGGAAATTCAACCAAAAAAATGTGTTTTGAAAATTTTCTTAGTATTTTGAAGTTTTCCCTTATGGCTAATGACTTTTTTAATCAAAATTTTATCAAATGAAAAGGGTTTATAGAAAAAATTATCAGCTTTCCACGAATATAACTTTATCCTTATTTTGAATTTAAAAAATAATTATTATTGATTTTCTATCTACATTATGTCTAAAGTCCTAATTGATAGGCTGATTGAATTTTTTTTATAACTTTCAAACTACTTAACATTTTTTGAATCTATAAGATGTACCACATTCTATGCTTTGCGTGCTATAGGATTAAAAAAAAATGATTTTTATATAATTTTGACCAAGTTATGGTGGTCAAACACAGGAATTTTAATAATTCTAAAAATTTATAATAAAAAAATCATAACTAATTATTTATATGGGAAAAAAATACAAAAAAAAGTTTGGCACTTCTTATTATCTGCCCTCTACTTATATTGAAAATTTCATAATTTTTTTTTTATACTTAGGGTGGTCAGACATACACCCGCTTCTTATCTTTTTCCTAAAAATTTAGTACCACTACATTGAAATTTCAAATTTTCTCAAAATAAATTTACTTTTTTCCAAAAAGGGACTAGTAGCCTAGAAATTACATTGAATTTGCTACAACTTTTATTCTTACATATTTTTCAAATTATGTTAATAACCTATTCAAATTTTTAGGTCAAGTTGTCTAACTCTGATTTTCTGAATTTTCATCACGACTTAGAGGCCTAGTTCGGACCCTCATGATCCTGCACTGACCTGGACCATGCAACAACTTGCAACCAACAAAAAAAATATAAAAGAAACCTAAGAATCAATTACCCATGGTAAATTAAAAATTATGCATATTTTCTCTGTAATAACTCTTTACCTTTACCTGAATCTTGACATAAAAATTATAAAAATCTGCCAAAAAGTATCAGTGTGTGCATTGATTAATTCCCATCTCTAGAACTTGGTGAAAAACTAGTTTATCTACATTGAGCTACATAATTTAGCAATTCTCCATAGACAACCTTGGACAGAGCCTTGCTACTAGTCAGGCGCCCATAGCCCTTACAAGATTATCTTTGTAATTCCCCCAAACATAACTCTACTGCCAGTTAGGTGTCTATAGCCTCAGTAGAGATATTTGGATAGCCTAAAGAGTTGAATTCTTCTCTTGATATTCATTTTTACATTTTTTCATTTGATATTTCATTGTAAGCTCTTTTGCTTCCATCCACAAGAAACAAAGCCCGCTATTAGGTTGGGAATTACAGTGGTACCAAAGGTTAATTTTCAAGATTTTACACTAAAAGTAAATTCCCTTCATCATTTCACATATTCCCAAAAGATTTAGTTAACGAATTTCCTATATGTGAAACTATTCAGCTAAATTCTACCATCCTTATGCCAAATTTTAGCTAACTACAAATTGTTATCTACTAAAAAAATAGACATAAGTTAAAATTTAGTAGCAAGCTATCAAATCTCCTGATTAATTCTAAATTTAGAGATGTTGATTAGCACCCATTCATTTTATTTCCCATGGGAACCCACTAAAATAAATTTGTATAACGATTTTAAATTTTGGTAGCTTTACACTTACATTAATGCATCAAGTTTATCATGATTATACTTAAGCCTGACCATCATACCCTTCATTTATTTTGGATGCCTAATTATGCATGTATTGCTTCCCTCAAGCTCTTCAACATGCTGACATGTGCCACCTTACTGGCTCAACTTTCTTTCAAAATAGCACACTTGGACAATTCATATTTAATACAACTTGATGAAATAAATTGAAATGACCACCATTTAATTCTAAAATCTTAGCTTTTCTTGATCCATGATCTTTGTACTAGCAAACCTTGAAGCACTGAACACCAGTTTTGTGAGAATTTATTTGATTTAACTTTTAATTTTGGAGAAAAGTGAGCTTCTACCACCTCAACTTGCATTCCCAAGACATTCTATTTGGGTAACTATGGACCACACATTTCTCACATGGTATCTTTCTATAATTTCAACACTTTCCTTCAAATTCCTCACTTTTATCTTCAATTTCTTTCATTTATCTATTTTTTCTCTGTGTGTGCTTTCCTACTTCTAGGATATGGATACTCCCAATTGTCTCACTTTTTTGTAGCCAAACCAGATTTCTAGGCATTATTACAACCCAGAGTTTTGGAAAAGGGTTATTCCTCTAGACTACTTTTACTAAGGCATTTCTATGTATGCTCCTTAGAGAGAATTTCATGAATGTCAAAGCCTACTATAGGATAAATTCAGATCTGGCTTCGTAGTTTGTTGCTTATCTTTTGGACCTCGACCTCCCAATAGTTGAAGTTCATTATGCTATGGTGATGATATTGTCACCAAATTTATTTGGAAATTTTGACCATGTTCTCATTGTTTCTCATACAACCATAGGAATTCAATCTGTTGATTGCATTCCATTGTTTCTAGAACAAGGGGAAGTAGTTCCTCTTTTTCCCTAACTTACTACTCTGCATACCCCCAACCTTGAAGACCATGGGGACAACACCTACCTATGGTATACACTCCTCCAAGATGAAGCATACCAAATTGAGTAACCTACTTTCCAACTATTCTAGTACTACTTTTCCAACATCCAACCCTACTTTTTATTTCCTTTTTCTATCTCCCTACAACAAGAATTTTGTATTTCCATGTACATACAAAATATAATGAAATTTTCTCTTTTCTATACTCATGTGTGTATTTATTACAAATGGTTTTACATTCTTGAACTTATAGTGGAAATGTTTTCAGAATTCAATCATCATGTGTTTTAGGTTAAGAAGAATTTGTTAATATCGGGAACAAAACCAAAAAGCAAGGAAAAATGACTAAAGAAAACTAACCTAAATAATTAGAAGTTACCCTAATCAAATGGTTAACCCTAATTAAGTAATTTACTCTAATTTCTACCACTAACTTCATAGTGCTCATTTTTTGAATTCTAGTAGGTTTATCTTTTAATTTAGTCAAATAAATTTTGGACAGCCCACTATAACAATGAATTATTTGATTTTTTTACATTTGATAAATAAAAATTTGAATGTATACTTACAAATAATTTGGTTAAGATGTATGGAAATGACCTCATTAACAATCGATTGCACACACCTTTGTCATCTTCTTTGTCATGTACCTTCTTCCATTCTCCGTTCATGGTCTTCAATTTCATTTTGCTCTATTCCATGAGTAGCATTTATTTATTGATTTTCTCCCTCCCTAGAACTTCTTTTGTTACCCATATTATCCTCGATGTTAACATCACTAATCATTTCATTAGGCCAGTCCTTAATACAATTTGCACAATTATTAGAAAGGGGCAAATTAAAAACCTAATATTTTGCAATTTGTGTAAAATCAATAATTTCTTCCCTTTAAAGTTGTGGATTCACAATTAGGAGAAAAAAGAATGCATCTCCCAATCATTTCACCCATTCTTTCTTCTCATTATCATCCACATGTGTGAATATTGTTGACCTTCTTCTTTCAAACTCATGCATAAAATGTGATATTCCCAAATCTTGATGACTTCACTTCTTTTCCGGCAAAGCTTTTGGAATCTCTTCATAACAATTATAGTTAATGAATCTTTTCAGTTTAAAGATTAAATCACCAAAATTTCTAGTTTCACTAGGGTTAGGGACTTTCTTAGAATTCAAACATATTTCTAGTAATGGTTACTTTCTTCTTGCACTTAGGGATGCCTCCATTAACAAAATTACCTTGCGAGTAACCAAACATAGCCTAATCAGGAAAAAAATTACAATCAAGTTCACTATGATTAGTCATATCATGGATCTTGCACTATACAACCCTACCAAAAGTGAACAAACTTAAGGGAGAAAGGCCTCTAGTTAAGGATATTTTGGAGCTTATCAATCTATTTTTCACTTTCCATTACAAACCTACTTAGATTTCTAACTCACAGGTGGACTTTGAATATGCAATTGAGACAACAATACTAGGTGAAAACACCGAAGGGCCCTCCTTCTAGCCCCACTTCTATTTTCATAGATGTTACACACACACACACACACATACTAGCAGGAAAATAAATTTTCACAAAGTACTGTGGGAACCTACATTTCCTGAAAGACTGCAATGGAAAAACCTAAATCTAAGACAAACTTAGTTTGATCCCAAGGCTCATTTATGTCAGGTCTTGACACACTAAGTTCACTAATGGTTTGTTGTGATATTAAAATTAAACACAAGGGGTAAATAGACATTAAATATTGATTGGTATCCAAAAGATAGAAACATAATCTTAGTCCAGTCATTCACTAACTTCATGAAATGAAAAAATTGTAATAATATTTGAAACATAGAAAACTAGGGTTCACCACCAAGATGAATGGATCAAGATGATGAACCAACTATTGTTCACTATGGAACATTCAATTACGAGGGAAAAAATATGGAAACAATAGTAAAAAATGCTACCTAACAATTATAGAAACTATGGGAAATTTTTTAGAGCATTCAAATTTGTGTACCTGATTAAAAAGTTGTTGTTTTTGAGCTATAAATGACTTATTCGCCTTTAGTGGTGAATGGGTCCTTGTTAGGGTTTTTGAAATTAAGATCAAGATCATATTCCTTGATTTCTACACTCTCAAATTCCCTGTTATTAACTTTTGATAGTGTGTATGCAATTCTGAAAATTTCATTCCTTGATTTTGCACTTTGAATGACAACTTTTTCAACTTTGAAACTTTGACAATTTTTCTCCAAAATTACTCCAATTGATCCTCAACCTATAAATCTACAATCACACACTCAAGGGTAGAAATAATTGTTGATTGTTTGTGAATAGGGATTTTCCTTAGTCAAACCCCTTATAGGTAATCAAACCAAATGATGGAATGACTGAAATGAAGCATGAAACATGAGGTAATGTAAATGATATCACCTTGGATGATGTCTTGTGAAACAAATCTACAATCTAACATTTAGTGTCCATGAAGAATGTAGATCTTGGATCCTTGAATACTATGTGAATAATGCTTGCAAGTAGATATTCAATGCTACATCCACCTCTTTAGCTCAACAACATGAATGCCCTTGACATGATGAATTGATCTTGAATTGTTACAATGAACTCTTGAAATCTACCTTGAAATTCCTTATGAATACTCTTGAAATTCTCTAATGCTTGTAAAATTCAATGCTTGGAGACTTAGAATGAATTTTTAGATCTTGTTAGGATAAACAATGTCAATTAACCCCTTATTTATACTAAATTAGGAGATTAACCCTAAAATTCAAACAATTAAGACTAACACTGGATCTAGAAACAAACATTATTAAATTTCCACTAGAATGAAATTCAAAAAGGGGGGTCTCATTAAGGGATGAACCATTGGCCACCTAGGGTGAATGGGTTCTAGATCAATTTATGAAGACCTAACCCCAAGGGATTAAAAGAAGGCTAAATACTCATTTCAGATGAACTAAAAAATGGGGGTCTTGTTAAGGGAGGACCAATTTTCCACCTAGAGCGAATGGTTCCTAGCACCATTTTGCATGACCTAACTTCACCCAATGAAATACTTTATTTATTAAATCATGAATGTCAGGATAGATCTTCAGGAGGTGTCAAAATTAAGGCTTAAATTTGAATTACAAGAGGGTTAATTACTCCTATTACCTTTAATTAATTAATACCACCTAGACAAGTGTGAAATTTCCTTATAACACTTTACAATACTTAAACAAGGTACAAATTTACATACATTTTATTAAAAGGGGCCCATTAGTCTTAATTAAGCAAATACATTCTAGAAAAGTGTGAAAGTGTGTTACAACACTTTACAATACTTTACAAAGGATCAATTAAGGCATGTTTTAGTCAAATAAAGGTCCTAGAATAGTGTGAATTTGTACAACACATTACAACACCACTCCAAGACATTATTAATTCAGTTTTAGTCTCAATTATCAAACCTAGTAAGGAAAAAGGCATACTTTTTTCATGACTACAATATTTCATTAGACTCAAATTAACTTGCATACACTTAAGTAGATTTAGCATTAAGAATTCAACAACTTCATGGAATCAAAAGATTAACAATAAAAATTCATGTACTTATCATTTTTGGAACATTTTTTGAAATATAGAGCATCTATTCTAAAATAAAGCATAAAATATTACTAAAAAGTAAAATTTCTCCTAAGTAATATCCACACATGCCTCAAGAAATAGCCAAGCTAGAGAAAACCATTCCATACGTCACTAGATTGCTTCACAACTAGGAATAGAAGAATGCAAGAGTTTAAAGAAAGGGGGATTATTTTCCACTAGATAGTGTTAGTATGTACCCTTAAATGGTGCAACACATAGTCCTATCTGATAGGAACAAACAATCAGCTACATACGATTTCATATCAAGAAATTGCTTTGAAATTAGCACTAATATTAGTTAACTTCTAATGAAACATACAAGTTTTTAATTTGGAATGGACTAGAAAATAGGAAATAGAACAAAACTTGAATTTTTTTGGTTCTCTGACATCCACAAATTCTAAACTTGAAAATGAAATGAAGAAACTCCTGACCTTTTATAAGTACAAGACACTCAAGAAATTCAAACAACACAGGAGAGGGAATCCAAGGGATGAGTCACTGCAAGGCACACGAAACATGATAGTCAGTAAGATAAAATTTGAATAAATCAACAAATTTTGACCTTCTGCAGCAGTTTGAAACTTCTAGACTTATTTCTTTAAAATTTGATTAGCAAATCAAACTAATTTGAGCAGATTTGTCAAAAAAAAATGTTGGAACTTCCTCTTGTAGATATTTAGAGCAATCAAGTGGAACTAGTTATTAAAATCCATCAACACTTTTGTTCCTACATTTAGGTTTGGGATTTAGGCTAAAACACCTAGAAGTAGATCACCCCAGAGCTAGGTACCCTCATTCATTGCATGCATAATACATGGATCCCTAGTCTCCTGATTGTTGGTGTTTCTTTGTGGAACACTTTGTTCTCTCATGAGATTTTAGAGTGCACCACCAAACCTAGTAACATCATCAAATCTACTTGCAATCCAAATTTACCTAATTGTCCATACCAAAACATAGTCTAATGACCTATTTCTCTTGCACATAAAATTCCATATATCAATCCCTTTTAAATAACATTAATAAGAATCATTAATATAAAACCATTACTATTCATAAATCAACTTTCAAAACAAGCCATAAATAACACCTTTTTATGCACTCTCTTGTAATTGTCACTTTAGGTAGACTACTAAACATTTTAGGAATTTGAGAAAAATTAAACAACCAATTTTAACACTTATGCACCAATGGTTCTTTTACCTTGTACCCAACACCTTGCACCTAACATATTTCAACTTTATTAGAACAAAATTCATTTGGACCAAAGTTACCACCAAAACCTTTATATTCCTCAATTTTTTAATTTTGGATTACAAGAACTTACCAGACTTTGCTTAAAGAATTTCTGCCAATTTGGTACCCTAGTACCTCAATACCCAGTGTATTCAATACCGGGTATCTTCAAACCATGAATTATTCCAAAAATCTCCACTTTAACATTTTCTCTCTTGCTGATCATTAGCCAACCAACACTTGCCATAAGCATTAATTTTTTAAAATTGGGTCCCCAATCCTTACACTATTTGGGTATGTTGTGAGACCACACAACAAGTAGATTTATCAGTATTTTAGTTGCATTTATCCATTTCAAGCATCAAGAATGGTTTTATGTAAGTTTTTTCATGTTTCATGATTATTTGTTTTGTGATCACTAACACTTGTAGGATTTCAATAAATATTTAAATTTTTTCTTGAAGGTTATGAGTACATGACTTTAGTCCATCAAGGAATGTAGATTTGAGTTGGGATCTACAGAATAATTCAATTCAATAATTATTTATCATTTAACATCTATCCTACCAAGTTTAAGCTCTCTTTTCATATCATCATGGTTGTTGTGGATTTAGAAATACCAAAATGAGATTTGACTTAGGGAAGCCCCTCTATGGAAAAATCCTCCACCCTCTATCATGTGTTTAGGTTTTCAGATATAAAGATAATTATAGGAAGATAAAGGACTAATTTCTCATTTATGCAGTCAAACTTACAAGTTATCAAGACATAGAAACTTGATTTTCTCATCAATAAATGAAGGTTAAACAATACCTCTAGAGGAACAAGAACTACAAACTAGGGACCTATGGATTGTATTTTAAGATCTTGCAGAAAAGGACAATAGTTGAGGGCACACTATTCCCTAGACCAACCAATTCAAGCTCAAATTTATACACCAAGTACCTCTATGCCTAATTTATGCATTTATGGATTTTATTTTTTCCTCTTGCATTTGAAATAGACTACTGAATTTTCATAGCTCACATAGTTATTTAATTACTCAGTCAATCATAATTCACATCATCATCAACATAACAAAAACTCACAAGGATTGAAACTATCATCCACCATTTTGAAGGAACACAAATCTAGAATTGTGAATTGTGATTATTTAGTATGAAGGAACACCTTCATTGACTCCTACTAGTCAATCTAAATCTGTACCTAAAAATAGTTTCCCATGATTTAAGAGAAAAATAAAAAATTCATTAAGATAAAAACTCCCCAAAATACCAATAACATTAAAACGCATGTCACCACTACAAGTAACAAGTTCCTTATTAGTTTTAGCCAAGAGATGGAAAATTCACATAATTTTGTGAATCTCTTCATAAAATAATTTTTTGATTAGATTAAAACTAGAAGGGATAGTACCGATTACAAAATAGCCATAGAGGCAAACCAGGAACTCATGAGCAATGAGAAATCAAAAAAATTAAAATAGAAACTAAAGCTTAAACAGTTCGACCAACAATAAAACAACCAGAAAAGCTCATAGAACTAGGACCAACAAAGAACCACATGACACTTATAGGTCTCCCAACAACTTGAGACTAGTGATCACATTCCATTCCTAAGACATGAACTACAACTTATTTTCAAAAGTCATGGGCCCCTATTGAATGGCCTAGGTATTCATCATGCCATCATGCGCCAAGGTTTCTACCTTTTTACACTTCTTCTTCTACATATGACCATCCTCCATGCTGTCTAAAACTTTCTTTCCCTGGCACTTCCTTAACTCATCCTAAAAAATAGAATGGTGAGGGTAGTGTTCTTGATAGTTTCTTTACTATAATTGGTGATGACCCTGAGGAATTGCAGAGTCTTCTCTTAGTTTTGATGCATGGCATGAATCTCAGTCAGTAAATTATTTTTTTCTTCCTTCATACCTGCGATGGTCCATAAATCATCCACCTCATTTTCCCACCTCTACCACTTGTCAAGTTACTTTGCCGGAGAAGCAACCATGTCCCGGTGCTCCTTGTTCTCCACCTCCCCTAGCCACAAGACCTATTGTTTGAGATCCTTTCAAGCTCAAGAATTTTAATTCTTTTCTTATTTGTGGCTTGTTGTCCCAAGAGCCACTTCATAATATCCTTATGAATGTTAATTGTCTTTGAGATTTCATTTTTTTCCCTAGGGGGTCAATAAGTGCACAAACTGACCTAGGTTCAGTTTTGGTTCCCTCTAGATTGATGCATAGGTTGGGAGAATTTTGTGGGATAGGGTTAGAAATGGGGGGGTGTTGGGTACATACCAAGTATTTGCATGAGCAGAAGAGTGCAGAGGAGAATTCCCTGGGGTGGGATTCCATGAATTATCTTCATTTGAGTTGTAGAACTCCCCCAAAATAGAAGTAGAAATAGACATGGGTTCATATGATAATATTGGAATTATTAATTAAGAACCTAATTGAACTCCCTATGATTAGGCATGTTGACACAGGTAAACCTTTAATGCCAAACCTCAATGCAAAATATTTTTTCAATATCATCATATACTTGGAAATGATACAAAACAATGTATACCTCCTAAGAACCCAATACAAGGCCTCGTTGATTCTAATCAAATCTAATTGGCTAGTGTTAATAACGATAGAAATAAATCAGTCTCCCTGCCTAACCAAAACGTATGAATATTCACCAACCCATTAACAATTCATTCATCCAACTTTGTGTAATGTAGTAATAATGATGGAGAATATGGTGATATTTCTAACATGATAAACATAACATAAGTTCAAACTGATAAGGTCCAAAACACTTGTGCAAGCCTAATAGTCCTTTTACACATATTGATGCATCTATGCATATATACAATTTTCACTTCTAAGAATGGTTCCTTTCTTCTTGCACTTAGGGATGCCTCCATTAACAAAATTACCTGATGAGTAGCCAACCATAGCCTAGTCAGGAAACCTTTACATTGAAGTTCACTATGATTAGTCATGTCATAGATCTTGTACTCTGCAACCCTACCAAAAGTGAATAGACTTAAGGGAAAGGGCCTCTGGTTAAGTATTTTCTAGAGCTTATCAAATTGCTTTTCACTTTCCATTACAAACCTAGTTACATTTCTAACTCACAAGTGGACTTTGAATGTGCAATCGAGACAACAATATCAAGTGAAAACACCAAAGGGCCCTCCTTCTAGCCCCACTTCTATTGACAGATGTTACACACAAACTAGTAGGAAAATAAATTTTCACAAAGTACTGTGGGAACCTACATTTCTTGAAAGAATTCATTGAGAAACCTAAATCTAAGGTGAACTCGATTTGATCCCAAGGCTCATTTATGTCAAGTCTTGACGCACTCAACTCACTCATGGTTTGTTCTGATATTACTATTAAACACAACGGGTAAACATATGTTAAGGATTGACTAGTATCCAAAATATAGAAACATACTCTCAGTCCAGTCATTCACTAACTTCATGAAATATTAAAATTGTTATAATATTTGAAACATAGAAAAATAGGGTTCACCATCAAGATGAATGGATCAAGATGATGAACCAACTATTTTTTGACTATGGAACATTTAATTATCAAGGAAAAAAGATGGAAATAAAAGTTAGAAATGCTACCTAACTGTTCTAGAAACTATGGGGAAATTTTTTAGAGCATTAAAAGTTGTGCACCTGATTAAAAAGTTGTTTTTGAGCTACAAATGACTCATGTGCCTTAGTGGAAAATGGGTCCATATTAGGGTTTCTGAAATTGAGATCAGGGTCCTATTCCTTGATTTCTACACTCTCAAATTCCTTTCTATCAACTTTTGATAGTGTGTATGCAATTTTGTAGCTTTCATTCATTGGTTTTGCACTTTGAATGACAACTTTTTCAACTTTGCAACTTTGACAATTTTGCTCCAAAATTAATCCACACTATCTTCAACCTATAAATCTACAATCACACACTCAAGGGTAGAAAAACTTGTTGACAATTAGTGAATGGGGTTTTTCCTCAATCAAACCCCTTATAGGTAAGCAAACCAAATGATGGAATGAATGAAATGAAGCATGAAACATGAGGTGATGTAAATGATATCACCTTGGATGATGTCTTGTGAAATAAATCTACAATCTAACATTTAGTGGCCATGAAGAATGTAGATCTTGGATCCTTGAAAATGATGTGAACAATGCTTGAAACTAGATATTCAATGCTACATCCACCTCTTTAGCTCAACAAAATGAATGCATGCATCAAACCCTTGACATGATGAATTGATCTTGAATTGCTACAATGAACTCTTGAAATCTACCTTGAAATTCCTTATGAATGCTCTTGAAATTCTCTAATGCTTGCAAAATTGAATGCTTGGAGACTTAGAATGAATTTTTGGATCTTGTTAGGATAAACAATGTGAATTAACCCCTTATTTATACTAAATTAGGAGATTAACCCTGAAATTCAAACAATTAAGGCTGACACTAGATCTATAAACAAACATTATTAAATTTCCTCTAGAATGAAATTTAAAAAGGCGGGTCTCATTAAAGGAGAACCCATTGGCCACCTAGGGTGAATGGGTTCTAGATCAATTTACCAAGACCTAACCTTGTGGAATTGAAAGAAGGCTAAAATCCCATTTCAGATCAACTAAAAAATGGGTGTCTTGTTAAGGGAGGACCAATTCACCACCTAGGGAAAATGGTTCCTAGTACCATTTTCCATGACCTAACTTCACCCAATGAAATATTTTATTTATTAAATCATGAGTATTGGGATAGATCTTTGGAAGGTGTCAAAATGAAGGCTTAAATTTGAATTAAAAGAGGGTTAATTACTCCAATTACCTTCAATTAATTAATACCACCTAGACAAGTGTGAAAGTGCCTTATAACACTTTAGAATACTTAAACAAGGTACAAATTTACATACATTTTATTAAAAGAGGTCCATTAGTCTTAATTAATCAAACACATTGTAGAAAAGTATGAAAGTGTGTTACAACACTTTACAACACTTTACAAAGGATCAATTAAGGTATGTTTTAGTCAAATAAAGGTCCTAGAATAGTGTGAATGTTTACAACACATGACAACACCACTCCAAGACATCATTAATTCAGTTTTAATGTCAATTATCAAAGCTAGTAAGGAAAAAGGAATACTTTTTTTATTACTACAATATTTCATGAACCTCAAATTAACTTGCATACACTTAAGTATATTTAGCATTAAGCATTCAAAAAATTCATGGAATCAAAAGATTTATAATAAAAAATTCATGTATTTATCATTTTTGGAACATTTCCTAGAATATAGAGTGTCTATTCTAAAATAAAACATAAAATATTACTGGAAAGTAAAATTTCTCCTAAGTATTATCCACACATGCCTCAAGAAATAACCAAGCTAAAGATAACCATTCCATACGTCACTAGATTGGTTCACAACTAGGCATAAAATGATGCAAGTGTTTAAAGAAAGGGGGATTATTTTCCACTAGATAGTGTTATTATGCACCCTTAAATTGTGTAACACAGAGTCCTATCTAATAGGAACAAAAAATTAGCTACGTAAGATTTCATATCAAGAAATTGCTTTGAAATGAACAATAATATTAGTTAACTTTTATTGAAACATACAAGTTTTTAATTTGGAATGGACTAGAAAATAGGAAAGAGAACAAAACTTGAAATTTTTTTGGTTCTCTGATAGATCAACAAATTCTAAACTTGAAAATGAAATGAAGAAAATCCTGACATTTTATAAGAACAAGACACTTGAGAAATTCAATCAACACATAAGAGGGAATCCAAGGGATGAGTCATAGCAAGGAACATGGGACATGATGGCCGGGAAGAGAACTTTTGAATAAATCAACAAATTTTGACCTTATTCAGCAGTTTGAAACTTCCAAACTTATTTCTTTAAAATTTGATTAGGAAATCAAACTAAATTGAGTAGATTTGTTAAAAAAATTACAATAGGAACTTTCTCTACTAGATATTTAGAGCGATCAGGTGTAACTAGTTATTCAAATCCATCGACACTTTTGTTCCTACATTTAGGTTTGGGCTTTAGGCTAAAACACCTAAAAGAAGATCACCCCAGAGCTAGGCACCCTCATTCATCACATGCATAATACTTGTATCCCCTATCTCCTGATTGTTGGTGTTTCTTAGTGAAAAGCTTTGTTCTCACATGAGCTTTTAGAGTGCACTACATAACTTAGTAACATCATCAGATTTGATTGCAATCCAAATTTACCTAACTATCCATACCAAAACATAGTCCAACAACCTATTTCTCTTGCACATAAAATTATATATATCAATCTATTTTAAATAAAATTAATAAGACTCATTAATATAAAACCATTTCTAATCATAAACCAACTTTCAAAACAAGCCATAAATAACACCCTTTAATGCACTCTCTTGTAATTATCACTTTAGGTAGACTACCAAACATTTTAGGAATTTGAAAAAAATTAAACAACCAACTTTGAAACTTCATCACCAATGGTTCTTTTACCTAGTACCCAACACCTTGCACCTGACATATTTCAACTTTATTGGAACAAAGTTCACCTAGACCACAGCTACCACAAAAACCTTTATATTCCTTGATTTTTTAGTCCTGGATTGCAACAACTTACCGGACTTCGCTTAAAGCATTTCCATTGACCTAGTACACCAATACTTTGATACTCGTTGTATTCAACACCTGGTATTCAAACCATGAATTATTCTAGAAATCTCCACTTTAACATTTTCTCTCCTAGTGATCATTAGCCAACCAACACTTGCCATAAGAATTAATTTTTTAAAATTGGGTCCCCAATCCTTACACTCTTGGGATGTGTTGTGAGACCACACAACAAGTAGATTTATCAATATTTTAGTAGCATTTATCCATTTCAAGCATCAAGAATGTTTTCATGTAAGTTTTTTCATGTTTCGTTATTATTTGTTTTGTGAGCAATAACACTTGTAGGATTTCAATAAAGATTTCATTTTTTTCTTGAAGGTTATGAGTACATGACTTTAGTCCATCAAGGAATGTAGATCTAAATGGTGAGCTATAGAATTAGTCAATTCAATCCTTATTTACCATTTAGCATCTAACCTACCAAGTGTAAGCTCTCTTTTCATATCATCATAGTTGTTGTGGATTTAGAAATACCAAAATGAAATATGACTTAGGGAATCTCCTTTATGGAAAAACCCTCCACCCTTTATCATGTGTTTAGGTTTTCATATATAAAGATAATCAAAGGAAGATAAAAGACTAATTTCTCATTTATGCAATCAAACTTACAAGTTGTCAAGACATAGAAACTCAATTTTCTCATCAACAAATAAAGTTTCAGAAATACCTCTAGAATAATAAGAGCTACAAACTAGGGACCTCAGGATTGTACTTTAAGATTTTTGAAAAAAGGAGAATAGTTGAGGGCACACTATTCCCTAGACCAACCAATTCAAGCTCAAATTTATACCCCAAGTATCTCTATGTCTAATTTATGCTTTTTTGGATTCTATTTTTTCCTCTTGCATTTGAAATAGACTATTGAATTTTCATAGTTTACATAGTTAGTTAATTACTTGGTTAGTCATAATTCACATCATCATCAACATAACAAAAATTCACAAGGATTGAAACCATCATCCACCATTTTGAAGGAAGACAAATCTAGAATTTCTGAATTTTTTGATTATTTAGTATGATGGAACACCATCATCAAATCCTAATAGTCAATTTGAATCCATACCTCAAAATAGTTTCCCATGATTTAAGAGAAATAAAAACTTCATAAAGATAAAAAATCCCCAATCTACCAATAACATTAAAACACATGTCACCGCTACAAGTAACAAGTTCCTTATTAGTTTCAGCCAAGAGAGAAAATTCACATAATTTTGTGAATCTCTTCATAGAATAATGTTTTGATTAGATTAAAACTAGAAGGGATATAACCCATTACAAAATAGCCATAGATGTAGATGAGGAACTCATGAGCAATGAGAAATCCAAAAAAGTAAAATAGAAATTAAAGTTTAAACAATTTGACCAACAATAAAACAACCAGAAAAGCCCACAAAACTAGGACCAACAGAGAACCACATGACACCTATAGGTCTCCCAAAAAATTTAGACTAGTGATCACATTCCATTCATGAGACAAGAACTACAACTTCTTTTCAAAAGTCATAGGCCCCTATTGAATGGCCTGGGTATTCATCATGCCATCATGAGCCAAGGTGTGTGCTATTTTACACTTCTTCTGCATATGACCATCCTCCACACCATTCGCAACCTACTTTCACTAGCACTTCCTTAACTCATCTTGAAAAATAGAAGGGTGAGGGTAGTTTTCTTTATAATTTCTTTACTATAATCATGACCCTGAGGCATTGCATAGTCTTCTCCTAGTTCTGATGGATGGCATGTGAATCTCAATTAGTAAATTGTTTTTTTCTTCCTTCATACCAACAATGGCCCATAAATCATCCACCTCATTTTCCCATCTTTACCACTTCTCCAAAGACTTTTCAGAGAAGCAATCATGTCCCAGTGCTCCTTGTTCTCCACCTAAACTAGCCACAAGGCCTATTGCTTGAGAACCTTTTAGGCTCAAGAATTTGAATTATTTTCTTAGTCGTGGCTAGTTGGACCAAGAGCCACTTCATGATATCCTTATGAATGTTAATTGTCTTTGAGATTTCATTTTTCTCCTAGGTGGTCAATAGGGGCACGAACTGACCTAGGTTCAATTTTGGTTCCCTCTAGATTAATGCACAGGCTAGGAGAATTTTATGGGTTAGGGTTAGAAATGGGGGGTTGTTGGGTACATCTAAGGTATTTTCATGAGCTGAAGAGTGCATAGGAGAGTTCCCCAGGGTGGGATTTCATGACTCATCTTCATTTGAGTTGTTGAACTCACCTGAAACAAAAGTAGAAATAGGCATGGGTCCATATGATATATTGAAATTATTAATTAAGAACCTAATTCAACTCTGCATGATTAGGCGTGTTGACACAGGTAAACCATTACTACCAAACCTCAATGCAAAATATTTTTTTCAATATTATCATACACTTTGAAATGATACAAGACAATGTATACCTCCTAAGAACCAAGTACACGGCCTCATTTATTCTAATCAAATATAATTGGCTAGTGTTAATAACAATAGAAATAAATCAGTCTCACTGCCTAACCAAAACTTACAAATATTCACCAACCCATTAACAAGCCATTCATCCAACTTTGTGTAATGTAGTGATAATGATGGAGAATATGGTGATATTTCTAACATGATAAACAAAATATAATTTCAAACTCATAAGGTCCAAACCACTTGTGCAAGCCTAATATTACTTTTACACATATTGATGCATCTATGCATATATACAATTGTCCTCTCTATATCACCACTTGTATTAATGATAAAATAGGAAGGGGAATACTCATTGATTCTACATATTTAGAGAATGCTATCATAAAATGATTTTTATTTATGCATGAAATTTACAAATATAATTATGAACAATCAAAAGAATGGCTAAAAACTTATGATGGTTTTGTTTGTCCTAGGATAGGTTCAATAATTCTCCCACTAAAATTTGAAATAAAACAGTTGCATTTTGTATTCACCATTTTATTGATGCTAGACCAATTTCATTTAAAGTTAGGCTATCCAAAGTATTTATTTGTTTTTTTATAATTCCAATTGATTTATGAAACTATCTAAAGGGGTAGCTAGCTCTGATGCTCAAATGTTACAAGAGCTTGGCCAACAAAGAATTGAAGGATTTATCAATGTTCTTCTCTACACTTCAAGATCTAAGAAAATAGGAGGGTAGTCTTGTACAATATCTAATGGGATTTCAAAAAATTCATATATGATATTGCTTTGAAATAGATATGTGCTCTCAAAGTCACCAAGAATTATAGATACAATAGGCTTTATGGGATAGATTATTGGATGTTTTATTCATTCTATATCTAATTACATGGAAATAATATTATGAAATAAATTACAACATGAAGGGAAATTTGATTTTGAATTTTGGTGATCTGAAAAACTTAACGAAAACATACATTTAGACTAGTGCCTTACATCTAGGCAACAAAGTCAAAGAAAAAGATATTAAATCTTTAATAATATATTTTCACCTAATTCTATAAAATACTGATATCAATGGCTTACAATGTTATTACTCATAATCTACAATCAAATCATCCTAATAATCCATCTATACAGTAAATTTTTTTAATATTCCTTATATAACAATTTAATATATTACTTTAATAGAAGTTATAAAAGAAACCCTCAATTTTAGAGAATTTCCAAAGATGAACAGAAATGGTCCTTGATCAATTTTTTTTCGTAAGTGAAAGAAGTATAAAATTGAAGAGACAATTCATAGTGAAATTTTCGTACTATATTCATGTAGAGAGCTAGTAATATTATACAAAATTAGTAATTACATTCTGAATTCTTCTCTAGAAACCCATACTAGACTTATACAAACTAGAATAGACTCTTATTCTTACAAAAATATAATATCATTTACAAAATGGTCATGAATTCCCTTTAATAGAAACAAGGGACCTTCAAGATTAAGGCCATGGATATATTTTACATTTTAATTTGAAAATCATGTCCTAGGATAAGACAAAACTAAGATAACTGCTTTGTAAAAGACAAAAAGAACCTTCCTACTAGAAGATAAAATAAATTTTGAAGTTGTAGGAGATATTTATAATTCTATAATGATGATGTATAATGGAGAATATGAATGGTGAATTATTTAGGTCTCTCTATCCATAATGAACATAAATTCCTTCAAAAAACCATTGGGGTTAATGCTAAGTGGGTCACAAAATGACAAAAAGGTGCCAAAACTATAGGGATGATTATAGACAACTGGGAGCTTTGAGTGCCATGTCTTTATATGGATTAAATATTTTGATTTAACTTTGATGAAAAGATGGAAAATTAAGTACTTGTTAGCTTGTTATAATTCTCATCCCATTTTATATTCCATTTTTTATGGCCACTAAAATTCAAGTATTTGGCCAATGCAGTGCACATATTCAAAAAATATTACATGCAAAATTGCACTTCCTTCCTTAAATAAATCTTCGAAACCACGCTCTGTACCAATTAGCTTATCTACAAAAGTATTTTTTGTGAGGTGTGTACCCTTAGTCTTCTTGTTCTATGTAGGACAACACTTGGGTTCATGACATGGCTTAATCACCTCTCGTAGACTCATTAACTCTGACAGTTGTGTCAAGAATTAATAGGATGATCTTTGGGTGCAATGGAAACCATATGTTCAACAATTAGTATTAGAGATTCAATCCCTAGAAGGAGTTTGACCACTTTTAGAAGATCTTGAAGATTGAACATATGGCTAATAAAAAAGTTCCTATTCCTCCCTTATGAGTTTCCTATTATTGAATACACAAACTTAGAAAATTACATGATTGACAAAGTAGAACTCAAAGTTGCTCCTGAAGATCTTAAAAAGTTTGAAGATGAAAACAAAGATTTAAAGTGGTGCAGTCAAGGATGGAGGATCCAGGAATAGGACTTTCCAACCATGCAGCAAGAGTAAACACAATGAAAACCCAAAGAATTGGAACAACAATCCCACATGGATATATATATAGATAATGATCAATTATTCATAGGAAACATGCCCTACCTTCTAGATTATAGATTACAGAATGATATGGCATTAAGCCAAAAAATACAATGTGGGTCAAAGCCTTTATCTTCTACTTCTCTATCTCTACCAACTCTACTACCCTCCCTAATACAACTACACAATGCATATATATATATATATCATTTCCAAACTCTAAAAAGCATCGTCCTCAAGAGGTCTCAAAACCCAAAGTTGATGAAATGTGTGAAGGTCAACCAAAACATTTAATTATCCTTTGATCTTTGGAAAAACATGATTCAGATCAAAATGAAGGCTCCTTAGTGAATGTGCATCCATATGAAGTGTTTTCCTAAGCTCCACAAGTCATGGGATAGGTCTACACATTTGAAAAGTAAGGGTTGGTATGTGAATGCTCTCTGTCCAATTACAACAAATATTTTGTTAACAATATCTTCATACTGGAATCTCCAAACACTTCAATTTTGGATATGATATAGATGTTGCAATAAATATCATATGTCCTACTTCATGAGGTCTAATGTTACAATGCAGTATAATGTGGCATGAAAATCTAAGACTTGGTCCTAATAGTTAACTATTGAAATGCAAGAAATTGATGCAAGACTGCTCAAAACCTAGGATGCTAGTACATCAAACACCCGAGGTTGAAGAAAAGTGAGCCTCTCACTTTCCTAGGGCTAGAGGAAAACTAATGTAGTCCACCTCAGCTTGGGAAATCCATGATGAATATTCCTTTAGCCTTCCTTTCCATCTGACTAGATATTCCTTGTATTGCCTTTCTCTAGTACTACGTCCTACTCTATTGTCTAAAATTCCCTCAATTTCCTCTAGATAATGTGCTATTTGGTCTAGAAAACCAACTTCTCTATCTTCTAGTGACTCTACTTCATGATACTTGTATGGTTCTACAATGTTGAATATAGGTGATATGCCAAATTCCTCCAGTAGCTCCACTTCATATGCATTTCTAGAATCAAACTTCCTAATGATCTTACAAAGTCCAAACTTCTTCATCTTCAACTTATTATATGTCCCAACTAGAAATTTATCTTTTCTTATATATACCATTACTTCCTCTCCTACTGCAAACTCCTTATGTATTCTCTTCTTATTTTCTTTCTCCTTGTAGGTATTGTCCATCTTCTTCAAATGCTCCTTGAATTGAGTATGCATGGTTTCCATGAATCCTGAAAAATTCTTTTTCCTTCACACTCCTTTTATTCTCCATACTGATATCTCTTAATTTTGTTACTCCTCTGGGTTGTTTTCCTATCACAATTTCAAATGGTGTCCTCCCTGAGCTTCGAGTTACTAAATTATTGTATGCAGATTTTGTTTGTGATAGTATTAAGTCTCAATTTCCTACATTTCCTTTAGTCAAACACCTCAACAAATTCCCCAAAATCCTATTTACCACTTCTCTTTTTCCATTAGTCTGTGGGTGAAATGTTGAACTATACTTCAAATCTATCTTCATCTTCTTCCACAAATTTTTCTAGAAATATCCAATGAATCTAGTGTCTATGTCTAATACTATACTCTTTGGTAGTCCATGTAATCTCACAATCTCCCTAGAAAATAGGTTAGCAACATGTACTACATCATTGGTATGCGTGATCTCAGAAAATCTATCTACAACCACAAATATAGAGTCAAATCCTCTCGGTGTCTTAGATAATACCAACAAAAAATCCATTCTAATGTTCTCCCATGGTCTATCTAGTATTGTCAATGGTGTATACATTACAGTGTTCTAACTGTTTCCTTTTGCAACTTGACAAATCCTGCAACTTTGAACATATTTCCTGGCATCCTTATACAATTGTGGCCAAAAATAGTTCCCACTCACCAATTCTATAGTCTTATCAATTCCAAAATGTCTTGTTAATCCTTCGTTATGCTTTTCCTTGATCAAATTCTCTCTAATTGAACTTTTAGGGATACAAAACTAGTTTTTCTTGAATAACACACCTTCCTCAATGAAATAATCCAACCATTTGCTTCTATCTATCTCTACAGGTTCCTTGCAAGCCTTCCATGCCTCAAAAAAATCAATGTCATCCTCATACATATGCTTTAGTTCTTCAAAACCTAATACTTCAATCCTCATCTCTATCAACAAACTTCTTGTCCTGCTCAATGCATCTACAACCTTGTTTAACTTTCCACTCTGCTGCGTCAATAAAAAAGTGTAACTCTAAAATAATTATACCCATATCATATGTATCTAGTTCAACTTCCTTTGACTATTCAAACATTGTAAAGCTTGATGATCCATATACAACACAAATTCCTTAGGTAATAAGTAATGTCTCCACTTTTTGAAGGCTTGTATGATTGCATAAAATTCATGATCATAAACTGAATATCTTCTCCTAGCATCATTCAAATTTTCACTAAAGTAGGATATTGGTCTCCCTTCCTGACTTAAAATAGCTCCTATTACACTTCCAGTAGCATCACAATATACTTGGAATACCTTTTGCTTCAACAACTCATAACTCATTTGTGCTCTTGATGTCCATTTGAATTCCTTTTGGTCACCCCTCATTGTCTTTGTCATAGGTGTGCAAATACTACTAAATTTTCTAATGAACTTCCAGTAAAAACTTGCTAGTCCATGAAATGATCTTACCTCTCCAACGGTCAGAGGTGTAGGCCATTCAACTATAGCTCTAACCTTCTCGGGGTTTATCTTCAATTCTTCCGTAGATATCACAAATCCAAAATATACTAGTTCTCCCTTCATGAAACTACACTTCTTGATATTTATCAACAACTTCTCTTCCCTCAGCCTATAAAATACTTGTTTTATTTTCTCCAAATGTTCTTCCTTAGTCTTACTAAAAATTAGAATATCATCCAGATAAACAATGAAAAACTTTCCCAAGAATTTCTTCAAGACTTCATTCATCAACCTCATAAGTGTACTAGGTGCAATAGTTAGTCCAAATGGCATGACCAACCACTTATATAATCCCTCATTGTCTTGAAATAATTCTTCCATTCATCTCCCTCTCTAATCTTGATCCAATGGTATCCACTCTTTAGGTCTATCATGGTGAAATACTTTCCCACTCAAACTATCCATGATTTCATCCATCCTAGGAAATGGGAATATATAATTCACTGTGACCTTATTGATAGCTCTTTAATCTTTACACATCCTCCATTCTCCATCCTTCTTAGGTGTGAGTATAGCTAGTACCGCACATGGACTCATACTTTCTCTGATCAGTCCTTTCTTGAATAGTTGTTGTATCTATTTTTTCATCTCTGCATTCTTTGTTGGTGTCATCTAGTGTGTAGATTTGTTTGGAAAACTAACTCATGGAATAAGATTTATATGATGAATGATACTACAGATTAGTGGTAATCCATTAGGAATAATCTCTGATATAATATCTTAGCATTTTTTCAATAGTTTAGTGACTTCCTTGTTTGGTGATTCTTCTTCTCTCATGATTCTCCCTTCATATAGGGCTCCAAACTTCTTTGGAATCAAAGAAAAAAAAATGTTTTCATGTCTCAATTCATGTAAAAATTTTCTTCCATCTACCAAATTGATTCTAGTTGTACCACATACTTCACTTTTAGGTTCATCTTCCAAAGGTTTCAAGGTGATTATCATTCCATTGGACGTTATGGTATAGGAATTATTTCTCCCATCATGTATAGCCTTCTTATCATACTACCAAGGTCTACCCAACAACATATGACATTCATCCATTGGTCTACTATCACATAGTACTTCATCATGATATGATCCTATATGAAATTTTACTAGAAATTGCTCACTTACTAGTATCTTGTGCTCATATTGAATCCAGGCTATCCTATAAGGCTTCCGATATTTTCTTCTTTCCAAATTCAATTTGATCACCATTTCCTTAGAAACTAGGTTATGTGTTCTACCACTATCAATGATAACTTTGCAACACTTACCTCCTACTTTGCATCTAGTTTGAAACAAGATTTTCCTCTATGGTGCTTCCTTAGATACTTCTTTCTCCTATATCAATGCTCTCCTCATGAATGATGATTTTTCCTTCTTAGGAATTCCTCCAAAACTCAATGATTCCATTGGTTCTTCCTCCACATATCTGGTTCTTGGATGATTTTCAATCTTCTTACTTTCTTGGCAACACTGAAATGCTCTATGTCCTTCTCCTCCACACTTAAAATAGGTTCTTGTGAAAGTTCTCTTGTCATATCCTTTCTCATCTCTCCAGTATCCATCAATGCAATAAGAATTTTACCCTCCTCTTTGTGGTGATAAGAATTTTCATCATCTCTCCCTTTATTGTATAAATTGGAATCCCTCTCTTCCTTGCAGTATGAATCTTTGTCTTTTCTTTGCTCCACATATGGTTTTTCTACTCCAGAATGTTACCTTCCTTTCTAAAATCTACTTCCTCTTCCTCTCTTTCTTTGTTCATGTCTGTTATTTAGCTTGTCCTCCTCCCCTAGTGCAAACTGATATGCTTCCTCTACTTAATTCATCCTTACTAGACTCAACTCTTCTTGATTGTTCATTGTCAACCCATTTGATAGCAACTAGGGGAGGTCCTACAACCACATGCAAATAATATCAACCAACAACAACAATTTCCAAATCCCAAACTCTCAAAATCTCTTTAGCTCATCAAAACTACACTCTTCCTTGTAGCACTACAAACTAGCTCAATCAGGTATATCTCTCAGGTGAGGCCCTCTCATACCAGGAACAAATTTTTTTTAGGGACCCATTAAGGTTTCCAGAAACATATCAACAAACCAAAATAGGCTTCTTTATGATAACTTCTTCAAAACTAGTTTTCTACGCTAACTAGGCCTCAAATTAGGCCACTTTAACAAAGAAAAATTTCTTGAAATTTTTCTGAAACCACCAAACACTTGGTGGAAGCAATCTACAAATGTCAAAACCTAAGATCCCACAATTACTTGTCAGAAATTCTACCTCCAAAGTGCCAAAACCCAAAACCCTCTTTTCTAGCCAAAAATCTAGGGTTTTAATGGAAAACACATTTCTAGACCTCAACAAGACTTTACACCACCTAAAACAAGTTCAATATCCTCTACACATGCTTAATCTATCAAAAGATAATGCTGTACCAACTAGATTTACACAATTCCTCATTCTAACCTCTCAATTTCATAATGAAAACTCACTTTCTACCATTAAGGCATCATTTCCAACTCACCATTTGACCTCCCCTACACTCTCAAACATTACCAACATTTATTCCTACTAAAAACTTCCCATTCCACCTTTTGATTCCACTGAGGCACAACACTTATAGAAGGTGGAATGGGATCATTTCTAATTTAAAGCGACAAACCCTTAATGAGCTCTATTTTCATACCAAGTTACAAAAAATTGGTTCAAACAACTTTATTTCTTAATGAAATTCAACTCTACAAAACCAAGAATGTTATTAACACTGATGTAAATCCAATTCCCAAATGCTTTCAGCCTATTCTACACAATACGACTCTGTACCAAGCTTTGAAAATAGAAAAAAGAGAAAATACTGTTAAAATAGGGGTATTCAATTAGTTTTTTCTTCAAAACTTCAAAAGTCCAACATACATCGATGCTTTCCTCCATATTATGCTTTTCCCTCTAAAATTGACTACTAATCAAAGGTGCTCTTATACCATACACCCCAACTTGTAATTTTTCCAAAACCTGTGGAAAGATTAATGTAGCTTGTCCACCTTTGTGCTCTTCATGCTTCTAACCTTCATGTTTTCCTTCAATAGGTTTACTTTGTTCTTGATTCTCACTATCCTTGTCATCCTTGACCTTTCCTTTTCTTGAAACATGCTTCACTCTATCATACTACTCTATGGGGTGTTCCTTAGCTTTTCCATCACCAATCATTGATGTCACATTCTCCTTTACACCAATACACATACTTTCATCAACTACCATCACTTCCCTCTTCACTTCATGCTTGGATCTTTGTCCACTACCTTTATCAACTGCACTTTTACCATTGTCAACTATACCATCACTCCTAGCAATCTCTATTAGACCTGTAACTATAACCACCTCTAAAATTTGCAACTTGCTCATCTCTTTTGTTTTTCTTGGTTCCTCTTCCTCTAACTATCTTCTCTTGTCTTCTTTCTTACTTTTTCTTCAGCCTTCAATGTCATTTGATAACATTATTCTATACTCCTTGGAATTGTTAAAGCCAATTCATCCTATATGTTCATTCTCAAACCACCCAAGTACCTAGAAATTTTCTCATCCTCATTCTCTATGATTAGATCTCATACTTAATTTGTAAAACTCTTCAGTGTACTCTTTTACATCCATTTCCTTTTTTTCTTAAACTTTGCAACCTCTTAAACATCTGAATAGAATAATCAGAAGGGAGAAATTTACCTTTCATCTTGGCTACCATCTTGTCCTGTGATACAATCTTGGATTTTCCTTGCTTCTTTCTGATTGTAGATAATTCCACCACAAAAGTGCATGACCTTTTAACTTTGTCTTTGCAATCTTGACTCTCTGCTCTTTAGGAATGTCCTCACATGCAAAACAATTGTCCAAAGAAGCTATCCAATCTAACAACTCTTCTTCATTCAAGTTTCCACCAAACTTTTGAACATCAATTTTCACTTTATATTTGTCACCTTTGACTTCCTTCAACAATTTGGCCATTCTTTGATCTTCTGGATCAAGTTCTTCCTCAACATCTTCAAACTCTTCCTCATCTTCATCTTCTGAATCATTACTTTAAACTTCTTCTCTTCTCTTTTTTGTTTCTAAGGTTACCAACCTCTCTTTCAATTCTTTGATCTCTCTAATATACTGAATATTCAAGTCATTCATCTCCTTTGACACATTCTTTCCTTTTGGAGGCATCTTATTAGTTTTGCCTCTTCACCTTCCAATCTTTCTTTCTCAAACTACAATCTCTTTCCATAGATATTTGGTACTTTCATTCTGATACCACTTGATAGCAACCAGGGGAGGTCTTGCAACCACACTCAACACAATATCAACCAACAACAGAAATTTTTGAATCACAAACTCTCAAAATCTCTTTATCTCATCAAAACTACACTCTTCCTTGTAGCACTGCAAATTGGCTCAATTGGGTATATCTGTCCAATGAGACCCTCTCAGACTAGGACTAGCATCTTTTCAGGCACCCATTAAGGTTTCCAAAAACATATCAACAAACCACAATAGGCTTATTTGTAACAACTTCTTCAAAACTAGTTTTCTACACCAACTAGGCCTCAAATTAGGCCACTTCAACAAAGAAAATTTTCTTGAAACTTTTCCAAAACCACCAAACACCTATGGGAAGAAAAATATAGATATCAAAACCTAAAATTCCACAATTACTTTTTAGAAATTCTACTTCCAAAGTGCCCAAACCAAAAACCCTCCTTTCTAGCCAAAAATCTAGGGTTTTAATGGAAAACACATTTCTAGACCTTAACAAGACTTGCCACCACCTAAAATAGGTTCAATATCCTCTCCACATGATTAATCTATCAAGAAATAATTCTTCCCTAACCATATTTAGACAATTCCTCATTCTAATGTCTCAATTTCATGAGGAAAACTCACTTTCTACCATTAGGGCATCATGCCCAACTCACCATTTGACCTCCCGTGCACTCTCAAACATTCCCAACATTTATTCCTAATAAAAACTACCCATTCCACTAAGGCATGACACTTACAAAAGGTGGAATGGGCTCATTTCTAATTTAAAGCAAAAAACCCTTAGAGAACTTTTTTTTTTTCAGGCCAAGTTATAGAAAATTGGGTCAAACAACTTTATTTCTTAATGAAATTAAACTTTGAAAAAATAAGAATTCTATTAACATTGATGTGAATCCAATTCCCAAATTATTTCATCCTATTCTACATAGTACGGGTCCGTACCATGCTATGAAAATAGAAAAAACACAAAAAGTATTGTTAAAACAGGAGTATTCAATTAGTTTATTCTTCAAAATTTCAAAATTTCAACATCCATCAATGCTTTCCTCCATATTTATGCTTATCCCTCTAAAAATAACTACTTCAACTTCCCCACACAGCCATTTGAAATTGAGTGACCATTGGTCTTCAAATTTTGTCTTTTTACAACATTTTAAACTTTGCATTTTTGCATAAATAGAAACTCTTCAATATTTTGCACTTTTTGAAGTCTAAACATCTAAACACCTAATGACCATGCAAACATGACCCAAATACATTAAAAAGTAGTCTCATTAACCTTATTTAGTGCATTTTACCCAAAATCCTAAAGTCTACTTATCATCATCTTGAATTGACAATGTTTGATGAAAGGTGCTCCTGCACCACCATTGATATATCTTGCCACTTTCTCCTTGCTTGCTTCACTATGTCTAGTACTTATAATAATCTTATGAAATTACTTAGTGTATTCTTTCATAGTCATTTCCTTTTATCTTAGGTTTTACAACCTCTTCAGCAACTCCAACTCATAGTCCATAGGTATAAACTAGTTGTTCAATTTTGTCACCATTCTATCCCATTTCATAATATTTTCTTTTACTTTTATGTTTCTCTCCTATTGAACTTCCTTCCACCATATTGCAGCATGTTCCTTTAGCTTATTTTTTACAAATATCACCCTCTCCAAGTCTTCAATTTCTTCATATTCAAAGTATTCCTCAATGTCATTTATCCAATCAATCAACTCCTTAGGATTTAGGTTATCAATATTGTTCAAAATCTCCATTCTAGGTTTCAACATCTTCACCTGATCTAATTCTTCCTCTCTAGTGGTTTCTTTAGTTAGGCCTATAGGTTGAACTTCATCATCATCACTTTCATCATTAGGTCTAGGGTTTAAGCATTTTCTTTTGTCTTCTTCAACAACATCCAATCTCACTTTCATTGTTCGCATAATTTCCATCATCTCATCCATCTTTCCAGCAACATTAACAGTAGAATGAATTTTCCTCAATGACATCTCTTATGAGGATCTGGCACAACTACCTCAAGTTGATGATATAGCTACATGGTTGTAACTACCTCACAGTTGGTGATCTATCCGCTCAAAGATCTTACAAAATGTCTTGCTCAACTTCACTCTCATCTCCCAAGGTTTGCAAACTTTCTCTGATACCACTTGGTGCATTCAAGGATGGAGGGTCCAAGAATAGGACTGTCCAGCCTTGTAGTAAGATTAAATACAATAAAAACTCAAAGAATTGGAACAACAATCCCACATGGATATATATAGATAATGATCAATTATTCATAGTCAACATACTCTGCCTTTCGGCTTATAGATTACTGAATGATATGGCCTTAAGCCCAGAAATACAATATGGGTAAAAGCCCTTATTTCCTACTTTTGCATCTCTACCATCTCTACTACCCTCCCTAATGCAACTATAATAATATATATATATATATATATATATATATATATATATATATATATATATATATATATATATATATATATATATATATATATATATATATATATATATATATATATATGCATATATATCATTTCCCAGCTCTAAAAAGCATTGGCCTCAAGAGGTCTCAAAACCCAAAGTTGATGAAACATGTGAAGGTCGGCCAAAACATTTAATTCTCCTTTGATCCTTTGAAAAACATGATTCAGATCAAAACAAAGGTTCCTTGGTGAATGTGCATCCATATGAAATGGTTTCCTGAGCTCTGCAAGTCACGAGATAGGTCTACACACTTGAAAAGCAAGGGCTGATCTATGAATCCTCTCTGTCCAATTACAACTAATATTTTGTTTGCAATATCTTCATACTGGAATATGCAAAACACTTGAATTTTGGATATGATATAAATGTTGCAATGAATATCATGTCTCATGCTCTGCGAGCTTTGATGTTACAATGCAGTATAATGTAGTATAAAAACTAATATTGGGTCCTAATAGTTAACTATTGAAATACAAGAAAACATGAATGAAAATATTTTTGGTTGATGCAAGATTGCTGGAAACCTGGAATGCTCCTACATCAGACGCATGAGGTTGAAGAAAAGTGATCCTTTCACTTTCCTAGGCATAGAGGAAAACTAATGCGGTTCACCTCAGCCTAGGAAATCCATGATGAACCTTCCTTTTGTCTTCCTTTCCATTTGGCTAGATATTCCTTGTATTTCCTTTCTTTGGTACTACATCCCAATTTGTTGTCTAAAATTCCCTCAATTCCTCTGTATTATGTGCTATTTGGCCTGGAAAACCAACTTCTCTATCCTTTAGTGACTCTCCTTCATGGTACTAGTATGGGTCTACAATGTTGAATATAGGTTGTATGCCAAATTCCAATACTTCTTATATGTCGCAACTAGAAATCTCTCTTTTCTTAGATATACCATTACTTTCTCTCCTAATAAAAACTCCTTATGTATTCTCTTCTTATCTTCTTTCTCCTTGTAGGTATTGTTCATCTTCTTCAGATGTACCTTGAATTGAGTATGCATGGTTTCCATGAATCCTACAAATTTTTCTACCTCTCAACTCCTTTTACTCTCCATACTGATATCTCTTATTTCTATTACTCCCTTGGGTTGTTGTCCTATCACAATTTCAAATGGTGTCCTCATGTGCTCCAATTTATTAAATTGTTGTATGCAAATTCTTCTTGTGATAGTATTAAGTCCCAATTTTTTTCTTTTCCTTCATTCAAACACCTCAACAAGTTCCCCAAACTCCTATTTACCACTTCTCTTTGTCCATCTATCTATGGATGAGATGTTGAACTATACTTCAAATCTATCTTCAATCTTCTTCCACAATGTTTTCTAGAAATAGCCAACGAATCTAGTGTCTCTGTCTAATACTATGCTCTTTGGTAGTCCATGTAATCTCACAATCTCCCTAAAAAATAGGTCAAAAACATGTGTTGCATCACTGGTATGCACCATCTTAGAAAATCCATCTACAACAAGTATAGAGTCAAATCTTCTTAGTGTCTTAAGTAATCCCAACACAAAATCCATTCTAATGTCCTCCCATGGTCTCTCTGGTACTATCAATGGTGTATGCATTCTAGTGCTCTGACTATTTCCTTTTGCAACTTGACAAAACCTACAACTTTTAACATATTTCTTGACATCCTTATACAACTGTGGCCAAGAATAATTCCCACTCACCAATGCTACAGTCTTATCAATTCCAAAATGTTCTGTTAATCCTCTGCAATGTTTTTCTTTGTTCAAATTCTCTCATTGAACTTCTAGGGATACAAAACTAGTTTTTCTTGAATAACATACCTTCCTAAATGAAATAATCTAGCCATTTGCTTCTATCTGTCTCTATAGGTTCCATGCAAGCCTTCCATGTCTCAAAAAAATCAATGTCATCCCCATACATATGGTTAAGTTCTTCAAAACCTAATACTTCATTTTTCATCTTTGTCAAAAAACTTTTTCTCCCGCTCAATGCATCTGCAACCTTGTTTAACTTTCCACTCTAGTGCTTCAACATAAAAGTGTAACTCTATAATAATTATACCCATCTCATATGTATCAGGTTCAACTTCCCTTGACTATTCAAAAATTGTAAAGCTTTATGATCCATATACAACACAAATTCCTTAGGTAACAAGTAATTTCTCCTCTTCTTCAAGGCTTGTATGATTGCATAGAATTCTTGATCATAAACTAAATATCTTCTCCTAGCATCATTCAATTTTTGGCTGAAGTAGGCTATTGGTCTCCCTTCCTGACTTAACATAGCAACTATTGCACTTCCACTAGCACCACAATCTACTTGGAATACCTTATCAAAGTCTGGTAATGCTAACACAGGCTGTTCTGTCATCTTTTGCTTCAACAACTCAAAACTCTTTTGTACTCCTGATGTCCACTTGAATTCCTTTTAGTCACCCCTCATTGTCTCTATCATAGGTGTGCAAATACTACTAATTTTTTTGATGAACTTCTGGTAAAAACTTGCTAGTCCATTAAATGATCTTACCTCTCCAATGGGCATAGGTGTAGGCCATTCAACTATAGCTCTAACCTTCTCAGGGTTCATCTTCAATCCTTTCTTAGATATCACAAATCCCAAATATACTAGTCCTTCCTATTGGCATATGGCTCGGGAGATTTTTTTTGGCTACTAGTTTTGTCATTGATGGCAACTGAAGTCATTATCTCAGTCTGTAGATTAGGATCTAGCTATACTACCAAAAAATGTAGAAGAATGCCTTTTACTAGCAGAAAGCATGAAGAATAGGGTATTCGATTAGTTAGTCAATCTCTATGCTTCACTAGATTATTATTTTGTATTGTGGATCCCCAAGAAAGCTTGTTAAGCATGTATGATTATCGCATTGGTAAGTTTTGTGGTGTTGCAGCAATTGGTGTATGAGTTAAGAGATTCGGTAGAATGATTTATTGTTTATTTTCTCATTATGGCCGACCTGGTGTATATAGCTTGTCGCAGATGTATAAGGAGTATTTTTTTAAATATTTCTTGTGTTGGTAATTTTGACTTGGGTCTTGGCTATAGTCTAGCCAACTTGTGTGGGCATGCATTAATTTTAATCAGTGATTTGAGATGACCATTGAAAGATATTTCATGTTTTGTAAAAGTTGATTTGAGGTAATGAAATCCTTGTTAGCAGATATATATGTGAGATCCGTAACTCATTCTGGTGTGTGAGAGAAGAAGTATGGAAGTGTGCAAATGTTTATAAAGTAGAGAAAATGTGTGTACGAGTATTAGAAGGGTGATTGAAGTGATCTATGCATAGTTTCAAAAGGGAAGAAAACAGAGAAGAGCAAAGCAAAATTTTAGAGTCAGTTAGAAGGGTTGAAGATCATTTTAATTGAGCTTCATTGGAACTAAATCCAAGCATTTGTAGATGTTGTCTTCTCAATTCAAGTTTTTGTTTTAATCACACACATCTTTGTATTTTTTAAGGCCACAAGCCTTCCTCATTTTGAGCAGTGTGTTGTAGGTAGTGTGTTGGAATGCATGTGCATTCCCTTTTGTTCATACTTTTAACAGAGTATAAATTGTGGATTAATCTCCACAGTGGTTTTTCCCCTAATAGGGTTTCCATGTAAAAATATTGGTGTTATGGTGTTTACATTCTCTCTTTAATGTGCTTACATGTTTGTCTCAGTTTATATGTAGCGAGTAATATTGAATTTTAAATATTGTTGTTGATAGTCTTATGTTTCCATCTAAATTTAAAGATTGTGGAACACTGATTCAAACCCCCCCTCTCAGTGTTCCTAGAGTCCAAAAATTGGTATCAGAGTAGGTGTCTCTTCATAAGTTTAATAGCTTGAGGTGGATCTTGGATTACAATGGACTCTGGTGGTATTCAATAGGAGCTTATGGTGGCACTTGATTGTCTTGATCAGTTTAAAGTATAATTCATAGAATTAAAAGTAAATCTTGTGGCTGCAAAAAAATGAATTCAATCATTGAAGGATAAAACTAATGATTCAAGAGAAAATATGAAGGACTTATGTGGTTAGTTGAAGCAAAAGGAAAGCAGGGGCCCATAAGATATTCATCTAAATCAAACCCTAAAATAAATAACTAAAGAGTGTGAAAAGCTTGCTAGGAACAATGCTACTCTAAATCTTGAGATGGAATCTGTGGCAATGAAGTTAACTAAGGAAATTGAAGAAAGAAGGAATGAGGAGAATCCGACTTATTCTTTGAAAGAAATATGTGAAGAATGAGGCAAAGTTAATACTGTATTCAATCAGCTGGAGAATGAAAGTTCTGCAACAATCCAGAAATAATGAACATGAGCTTAAGAGATAGATAGTTATTCTTAGAGATGAACTTACTACTACAAAAGAGTTTAAGGAGAAGTTCAATATGAGTTATGCTAAGCTTGATGAGATGACTAAAGGACAAAATGATGCAAATGATAAGCAAGGTCTTGGTTATGTGAAAAGTGAAAGCTCTGGATCTGAATAGAAGGATACCAGAAAAAAAAAAATGGACAAAGGCATAAGATATCTGGTAAGGCAACCCAATGCTCAAAAGTTTAATGCTTACTAATTTGTTTGTAATAAATTTGGACATATGGCTTCTTAATGTAGAATTAAGATAAATTCTAGTTGTCCATCATTTTCTAGTCAGTGTTTTAATTGCAAAAATATTGGTCCTAAGTCATTAGAATGCAAAAGTATGTTTGTTAGTATAAAGAATATTAAATGCTACACATGTGGAAGATTTTGGCATATTGCTAATCAATGCATATCAAAGATAAATTCTAGTTGTTCGTCATTTTTTAGTCAGTGTTTTAATTGCAAAAATATTGGTCCTAAGTCATTAGAATGCAAAAGTATGTTTGTTAGTATAAAGAATATTAAATGCTACACATGTGGAAGATTTTGGCATATTGCTAATCAATGCAGATCAAGGGGAAATCAATGGAATTAGTGGTCTAGACAAAGAAACATGGTGTGTTACAACTGCAAAAAAATTGGTCATTTTGCAAGATTCTGTAGGAACATGGATAAAAGACCTGTCTAGTATATCAAGGAAGAAATTCATAGAAAGACAACAGAGGAAAAGGAAAATAATCCATGGAAGGGATTAGATATTAGATGAAGAAAATGTGGGTAAAGAAGAGTGGATCCGATGAAGGTGATAAGGTTGTACTAAAAGCTCCCTTTAGGAATTCCTCTGGCAATTGATTTTAGGCCATTGGCCTAAGGGGAGTTTTCAAGAAAATATTTTTCCCCCTGTGTGTAGTTGGTACCAGAATGTAGGAAATTTTTAGTAGCTATGTTACTTATATGGTGATCGGTAAAACCCTATTTTGTATGGAAAATGAAGCAAATCAAAGGAACAATGATTTTGGATGAATATAGTAGTCGGAAGGTCAAGGATGTAAGAAATTTTTTGTTAGTTGGTAAATTGAAGTGGCTTGAAGCTGCAAAACATAAGAATTTGGACATCTAGAATGAGTTTCCTTATTTCGTCAACACAAAAGTGGTCAGTTTTATCTTGAACAGATTGGATGATGATATCCTTACTCTAGATAAACCCTATGAAATTTCAAAGGATGTGATTAGAAGTTTGATAGGATTATGCAATATTGGATATGTCCCAAAAAAGAATTTGATTCAGAACATTGAGGTGGAAGCCCTAATTAGTGTAAAACAAGATCAGAGGGCTCTAGTAATTGCAACGATCAAAGATCCACTAACAAGGTACATTGCATATGGAATTTCATTCAAAATTTTGTTCAGAAATAGGGAAGGAGCAACCTCTACAGGCACAGTCTACACTGTGCACAAATTGATAATGGAAGATGAAGATTTTGATTTGTGTGGATTGTTGAAGGATCAATTGATGGAAAATGTACAATTGATGAAAGATATAGATTACCCCTTCAGGTTTGGTACCCTAGTGATATCCATTATGATGTATTTTTTGAATTGCTTACCTTAAAATTATAATGTGGTATGGAAGGAGAATAGACCAGTTTCTAAGCAAAACTTTGAGCATTTCAACAATCTTAAAAATTGTGAGCAAGTTTATGAAAATTTCTTTACAAAATAGTTAGGGAAGTTTGAAGTAGGTAGTATTTCACTCCCAGCAAAAGAAATTGACATTGGATCTTCTTTTGGTAGGGCGGAGGAAAAGCATAAAAGAGCAAGAGAGTTAGTTGATGACACTCCTCTAGCACTCAAGTCAACAAAAGTTGAGGAAAAAGGTAAAGAGAAGATAGTTGTGGATATAATCGATGAAGACTTTGAATACACCCCAAGAGATGAATTAGAATCAGTTGAACCAAATGTGATAATAGTAGAAGAAAGTGATGAAGAAGGTGATTTATTCAGAGCAAAGATACTGTAGATTATTCAGGAAGAGGATGGAATGCAAAAGATAGCTGACATATGGATAAATGGACCATCATATGAATAGGATGTTATTGAGGACACTCTAGGAAAATACTTAGTGCACAATAACATTTAATTAGCAAGTCTGTAGAATGTACTTCCAAAATAATTGATTGAATGTATTAGGGAGGCTATGGCCTCTGTGCCTCTGGATAGGAAAGAAGAAGTAATCTTACATTTGAAGGAGTATTTTAGGCTATCTCTTGCCAAACTAAAAAAAAAATGAATGTGTTAAAACAATGCATTGACTCAACAAATAAGATCTACAATTATTGTCTTAGGTGGCCTCATGTGGCTGGTAAATACAAGGACAAGTTGGAGAAAATTGAGAACGAGTTGATCAAAATCAATCAAGATTACAATATGTCTTAGGACCAGGATGAAGCAGTTAAGAAAAAGATTCATGAGTTGTAGGTTGAGCATGCAAAGGTTCAATTTGCTAGAAAAACTCTTATGGATATCTTTTCAAAAGTGAAGAATCAAATCGAATGTAGACTAGAACAAAAGATTGAAATTCTGAAGAAAGTAGAAAAGCTGGAAGAATCCATTACTATTCTTGAATCCCTTGTCCAAGTGATCAAAACAACATTAGAAATTAACAATTTGATAATAATTATTGGGATTGCAATGGATACTTGGAATAAATTTCTTCTAGAGATGAAAGATAAGTATAAAATAATTTTCTGATTTGAGCAGTAGTTGCAATTCATCAAATTTTGATCAATTTTTGCATCATCAAAGGGGGTGAGAGTACAATAGGAGAGAAAGCATCAAAATTTTTGTCATTGATGTAAAAGGGGTAGAGAATGTAGTGAAAAATTTCTTGACATCCAAAGGGGGAGTAGTGTTTTTATGAGTTTTGAAGTTTTGAGTTCTGGTTATGATAGTCATTTTTCACTAAGTGTTGCCATCAATGCCAAAGGGGGAGATTGTTGGCATATGGCTTGGGAGATTAATTTTTGGCTAATAGTGTTGTCATTGATGGAAATTGAAGTAATTATCTTGATCCATAGATCAGGATCTACTTATACAAGAAAAAAATGTAGAAGATAGTGTGTTACCAGTAGAAAGCATGAAGAACAGGGTATCTGATTATTTAGTCGATCAGTATGCTTCACTAGATCATTATTTTGTGTTGTGGATCCCTATGAAAGCTTGTTAATCATGTATGATTACTTCATTATTAAGTTTTCTGGTGTTGCAATAATTGGTGTATGAGTTAAGAGATTCAGTAGAATGATTTATTGTTTATTTTCTCATTATGGTTGACCTGGTGTATATAGCATGTCATAGATGTATAAAAAGTAATTGTTTTAATATTTCTTGTGTTGATAATTTCTATTTAGGTCTCAGCTATAGTCTATCCCACTTGTGTGTGTACGCATTAATTTTAATTGGTGATTTGAGCCGACCAATTAAAGATATTTCATGTTTTGTAAAAGTTGACTTAAAGTAATAAAATCCTTGTTAGCAAATATATATGTGAGATCGGTAATTCACTCTAGTATGTGAGAGAAGTATGGAAGTGTGGGAATCTGTTTAAAGTAGAGCAGATGTGTGTGTGAGTATTAGAAGGGTGATTGAAGAGTTCTATGCATAGTGTCAGAAGGATAGATAAAAGAGAAGAGTTGAGCAAAATTACAGAGTCAGTCAGAACGGTTGAAGATCATTTTAACTGAGCTCCATTGGAACTGACTCCAGGCATTTGGAGATGCTATCTTCTCAGTTCAAATTTTTGTTTTAATCGCAAACATCTTTGTATTTTGTAAAGCATTGAGCCTTCCTCATTTTGAGTAGTGAGCTCTAGGAAGTGTGCTTGAATGCATGTGCATTCCCCTTTGTTCATACTTTTAACAAAGTATAAATTGTGGATTAATCCCCACCATGGTTTTTCCAATAACAGGGTTTCCACGTAAAAATCTTGGTGTTATGGTGTTTACATTGTATCTTTACTGTGCTTACATTTTTTTCTTAGTTTATATGCAGAGAGGAATATTGGAATTTAAATATTATTTTTGATAGTCTTAAGTTTTGATTGAAATTTAAAGATTGTGGAACACTTATTCACCCCCCCCTCTGAGTGTTCCTAGAGTCCAACAATTGGTATCAGAGTAGGTGCCTCTTCAAAAGTTTAATAGCTTAAGGTGTATCTTGGATTACAATAGACTCTGGTGGTATTCAATCGCAACTTATGGCGACACTTGATCTTGATCGGTCTAAAGCAAAAGTCATAGAATTAAAAGAAAATCTTATGGCTACCAAAAAATTCATTCAATCACTGATGGATAAAATAAAAGAGTCAAGAGAAAAGAGGAAGGAATTATGTGGTCAGTTGAAGCAAAAGGAAAGTAGGGGCCTGAAAGATATTCGTCCGAATCAAACCCTAAAATAAATAACTAAAGAGTGTGAAAAGCTTGCTAAGAACAATGCTCCTTTGAGGCTTGAGATGGAATTTGTGGTTGTAGACACATAAAATTGTCCTAGGCTTGCAAGTCTTAGATTATTCAACATTGCCCCTTTCATTCTTAATAATTAAATAATTTTTAATTATTTAATTATTTTCTAAAGTCATAATTCTTCTATTAATTAAATAATTTTAATTATTTAATTAATTCATTTTTATCTTTATTCTCCTTGATTAATTAAATAAATTTTATTTATTTAATTACGTCACTAATTAAGTCCCCTTCTTTTAAAATTAAATGATTCTATTTATTTAATTTTTGTCCACTTTCCACTATAATTAAATAATTATTTTAATTATTTAATTATTCATTAGCCTCTTCTCTCATTAAATTTAAATAAATTTAATTTAGTCCACTCTCTTGAATTTTGAATTAAATCATTATTTAATTCAAAATGATTTTGTCACATTCCTCTATAATTAAATAATTATTTTAATTATTTAATTATTCATTGGTCACCTAAATTAAATAATTTTTATTATTTAATTTCTCCAGCAACCTCTTTGTCTGTGCCAATCTTATCTTCCAAATCAAATCTTATCTCTTTACATCTCATTCAATTTCATCCCTTGATTGAATTATCTCATAATTCAATCTCAACCCTTCATTTCTTGTCATTGCCCTAATTTTGACCTAACCCTATTCCATACTACAACATTCAATCTTGACCATTCATTCTAGGGTATTTGTCATCTTCTCATCCTGGCCACACATTCAAAATTGCAGTTTCTATAAAATGGCAATTTTGTTCTTATTTCATATCTCATGCTCATTCTGTCAACTTAGGCTATTATTATTGTCATTTGCAGTCATTGTCATTTTAGTCTATTGTGAAGTCATTTCTTTTATACAAATCCTTCAACATTTGCATAGGGCTTTGGCATTAGCCTAGGTGCTCATTTGAAATCTGAGGGCCTCATTCAATTTGCTGCAAACTAGAAGGTGTAACAAAGGTGAAGCATGGAAGATGAAGATTTATGGTAACATTGTTCCTTTATTTTCATGTTTATTTCCTTTGTACTTTGTTACTTCAATGGATTTTTAGTGTTTATTGATCTAATAAGCTAACCAATCTAATTTTCCATAGATACAGTGGTAATGAAGTTAACTAAGGAAATTGAAGAAATAAAAAGGAATGAGGAGAATATGGCTCAATCTTTGCAAGAAAAAATTAAAGAATGCAACAGAGTTAATAGTGGATTCATTCAGGTGGAGATTGAACTGCAACAATCCAGAAATAATGAACAAGAGCTTTAGAGATAGATAGTTACTCTTAGAGATGAAATTACTATTGAAAATGAGTTTAAGGAGAAGTTCAGGATTAGTTCTATTAAGCTTGATGAGATGACTAAAGGACAAAAGGATGCAAATGATAAGCAAGGTCTTGGTTATGTGAAAAGTGAAAGCTCTAGATCTGAACAGAAGGCTCCCAGACAAAAAATTCAAATGAACAAAGGAAAAATATATCTGGTAAGGAAACCCAATGCTCAAAATTTTAATGGTTACTACTTTTTTTGTAATAAATTTGGACATATGGCTTCTTAGTGTAGAAGTAAGATAAATTCTAGCAGTCCATCATTTTTCGGTCATTGTTTTAATTGCAAAATGATTGGTCATAAGTCATTAGAATGCAAAAGTATGTTTGTTAGTATAAAGAATATTAAATGCTACACTTGTGGAAGATTTGGGCATATTTCTAATTAATGCAGATCAAGGGGAAATCATTGGAATGAGTGATCTAGACAAAGAAATCTGGTGTGTTACAACTATAAAAAAATTGGTCATATTGCAAGATTTTGTAGGAACATGGATAGAAGAGGTCTAGTATATCAAGGAAGAAATTCACATAAAGATGATAGAGGAAAAGGAAAAGCATCCATGGAAGAGATAAGAGATCAGATGAAGAAAATCTGGGTAAAGAACAGTGGATCTGATGAAGGTGATAAGGCTATACTAGAAGCTCCCTCCAGTAATTCCTCTGGCAATTGATTTCAGACCATTGGCCTAAGGGGAGTTTTCAAGAAAATATTTTTTGCCCCTGTGTGTAGTTGGTACCAGAATGTAGGAAGTTGTCAGTAACCATGTTACTTATTCAGTGATCAATAAAACCCTATTTGGTACATAAAGTGAAGCAAATCAAAGGAATAGTGGTTTTGGATGAATATAGTAGTTGGAAGGTCAAGGATGTAAGAAATTTGTTTCCAATCGGTAAATTGAAGTGGATTGAAGGTGCAAAACATAAGAATTTGGACATCTAGAATGACTTTCCTTATTTTGTCAATGCGGAAGTGGTAAGGTTTATCTTGAATAGATTGGATGTTGATATCCTTACTTTGGATAAACGCTATAAATTTCAAAGGATGTGATTAGAAATCTGATAAGATTATGCAATATTGGATACGTGCAGAAAAATAAGTCGATTCAGAGCATTAAGGTGGAAGCCTTAACCAATGTAAAAGGAGATCAAAGGGCTCTAGCAATTGAAATGATCAAAGATGCATTGACAAGGTACATTATATATGGAATTTCTTACAAAATTTTATTCAAAAATAGGGAAAGAGCAACCTCTACAGGTGTAGTCTACATTGCGCACAAAATGATAATGGAAGACAAAGACTTTGATTTGTGTGGATTTTCAAAGGATCAATTGATGGAAAATGTGCAATTGACGAAGGATATAGATTACTCTTTTAGCTTTGGTAACCTAGTTATATGCATTATGATGTATTTTCTGAATTGCTTACCTTAGAATGAAAATGTGGTATGGAAGGAGAATATGCAATTTGTAAGCAAATCTTTGAGCATTTCAACAATCTTGAAAATGGTGAGCATGTTTATGAAAATTTCCTTACCAAATTGTTAGGGAAGTTTGAAGTATGTGGTATTCCACTCTCGGTAAAAGTAGTTGAAGTTGGATCTTCTTCTTGTAAGGTAGAGAAAAAGTAGAAAACAACAAGAGAGTTAGTTGATGACACTCCTCTAGTACTCAAGTCAACAAAAGTTGAGGGAAAAGGTAAAGAGAAGATAGTCGTGGATATAATCAATGGAAACTCTAAATACACCCCAAGAGATGAACCAAAATTAGTTGAACCAAATGTGATAATAGCAGAAGAAAGCGATGAAGAAGGTGCTTTATTCAAAGCAAAGATACTGTAGATTATTTAGGAAGAAGATGGAATGCAAAAGATAGTTGACATATGGAGAAGTGGACCATCATATGAATAGGAAATTATTGAGGAAACTCTAGGTTGATACTTTGTGCATAATAACATTAAATTAGCAAGTCTACAAAATGTACTTCTAGAAGAATTGATTGAATGTATCAAGGAGGCTATGGCCATTGTGCCTCTAGATAGAAAAAAAGAAGTAATCTTACATCTAAAGGAGCATTTTAGGGTATCTATTGCCAAATAGAAAATGAAAATGAATGTGTTAAGACAATCCATTGACTCAACAAATAAGATCTAAAATTATTGTCTTAGGTGGCCTCATGTGGTTGGTAAATACAAGGACAAGCTGGAGAAAATTGAGAATGAGTTGATCAGAATCGATCAAGATTACAATATGTCTCAAGACTAGGATGGAGTAGTTAAGAAAAAGATTCATGAGTTGTAGGTTGAGCATGCAAAGGTTCACTTTTCCATAAGCACTCTTATGGATACCTTCTGGAAAGTGAAGGATTAAATCGAATGCAAACTAGAACAAATGATTGAAGTTATGAAGAAAGGAGAAAAGCTGGAAGAAGCCATTACCATTCCTAAATCCCTTGTCTAGGTGATCAATAGAAAATTATAAAATAACAACTTGATAATAATTATTGGTATTGCAGTGGATGCTTGGAAGAAATTTCTTTCAGAGATGAAAGATAAGTATAAAATAATTTTCTGATTTGAGCAGTAGTTGCAATTCTTCAAATTTTCATCAATTTTTCCATCATGAAACGGGGAAAGAGTGCAGTCGGAGAGAGAGCATAATTTTTTTTGTTATTGATGTCAAAGGGGGAGATAATGCAATGAAAAATTCCTTGACAGCCAAAGGGGTGGTATTTTTCTTATGAGTTTTGAAGTTTTGAGTTTTGGTTCTGGCACTTAGTGATTTTTCACTAAGTGTTGCCATCAATGCCAAAGGGGGAGATTGTTGGCATATGGCTTGGGAGATTTTTTTTGGCTACTAGTGTTGTCATTGATGGAAACTAAAGTCGTTATCTCATTCCATAGATCAGGATCTACTTATACCAGTAGAAAATGTAGAGGACAGTGTCTTACTGGCAGAAAGCATGAAGAACATGGTATCTGATTAGTTATTCGATCTGTATGCTTCACCATATCATTATTTTGTGTTGTGGATCACCAAGAAAACTTGTTAATCATGTATGATTACCTCATTGGTAATTTTTGTGGTGTTGCAGCAATTGGTGTATGAGTTAAGAGATCTGATAGAATGATTTATTGTTTATTTTCTCATTATGGTCAACCTGGTGTATATAGTGTGTTGCGGATGTATAAGGAGTAGTTGTTTTAATATTTCTTGTGTTGGGAATTTTGATTTGGGTCTCAACTAAAGTCTAGCTGACTTGTGTGGGTACACATTAATTTTAATTGGTGATTTGAGCTAACCATTGAAAGATATTTCATGTTTTGTAAAAGCTGATTTGAAGTAATGAGATCCTTGCTAGCGGATATATATGTGAGATCGATAATTCATTCTGGTGTGTGAGAGAAGTATGGAAGTGTTTGAATGTGTATAAAGTAGAGCAGATGTGTGTGCAAATATTAGAAGGGTGACTGAAGTGATCTATGCACAGTTTTAGAAGGGCAGAAAATAGAGAAGAGCAGAGCAAAGCAAAGTACAATTACAGAGTCAGTTAGAAGGGTTGAAGATCATTTTAATTGAGCTTCATTGGAGATGAATACAAGCATTTGGAGATGCAATCTTCTCAGTTCAAATTTTTGTTTTAATCACAAACCTCTTTGTTTTTTTATGGCAATAATCCTTCCTCATTTTGAGCTGTGAGCTCTAGGTAGTGTTCCTGAATGCATGTGCATTGCCTTTTGTTCATACTTTTAATAGAGTATCAATTGTGGATTAATCTCTAGCATGGTTTTTCCCCTAACAAGGTTTCCACATAAAAATATTGGTATTATGGTGTTTACATTGTCTCTCTAATGTACTTACATGTTTGTCTCAGTTTATATGCAGAGAGTAATATTGAAGTTTAAATATTGATATTGATAGTCTTAATTTTGGATCAAAATTTAAAGATTGTGGAGCACTAATTCACCCTCCCTTCTCAGTGTTCCTAGAGTCCAACACTTCCTTCATGAAACTACAATTCTTGATATTTATCAACAACTTCTCTTCCCTCGGCCTCTGAAATACTTGTCTGATCTACTCCAAGTGTTCTTACTTAGTCTTGCTAGAAATCAAAATATCATCTAGATAAACATTTAAAAACTTGCCTAATAATTTCTTCAAGACTTCATTCATCAGCCTCATAAATGTACTAGGTACAATAGCTAGTCCAAATGGCATGACCAACCACTCATATAATCCCTATTTTTTCTTGAAAGAAACTTATTCCATTCATCTCCCTCTCTGATCCTGATCTGATGGTATCCAGTCTTCAGGTCTATGATGGTGAAATACTTTGCTACACTCAAACTGTCCATGATGCCATCCATCCTAGGAAATGGGAATATATACTTCACTATGACCTTATTGATAGATATTGAATTTTTACACATTCTTCATTCTCCATCCTTCTTAGGTGCAAGTATAGGTGCTACCACACATGAACTCATACTTTCTCTAATCAATCCTTTCTTTAACAGTTCTTGTATCTATCTGTTTAGCTACACATTCTTTGTTGGTGCCAACTAGTATGGAGCCTTGTTTAGAAAACTAGCTCTTGGAATAAGATTTGTATCATGAATGATACTCTAGATTAGTGGTAATCCATTAGGAAAATTCTCTGATACAATATCTTGGCATTCTATCAATAGTTCAGTGACTTCCTTCTCCAATGATTCTTCTTCTCTCATAATTCTTCTTGCATCTAGCACTCCAAACTTCTTTGGAATCAAAGAAACACACATGTTTCATGTCTCAATCCATGTAAAATTTTCCTTCCATCTACCAAATTGATTCTATCTATACCATATACTTCAGTTTTAGGTTCATCTTCCAAAGGTGTCAAGGTGATTATCTTTCCATTAGATGTTATGGTATAGGTATTCTTTCTCTCATCAAGTATAGCCTTCTTATCATATTGCCAAGGTCTACCCAACAAGATATGACATACATCCATCAGTATAATACCACATAGTACTCCATCATGATATGATCCTATATGAAATTTTATTAGAAATTTCTCACTTACTAGTATCTTGTCCTCATCTTGAATCCAGGCTATCCTATAAGTCTTCAGATGTTTTCTTCTTTCCATATTCAAATTTATCACAATTTCCTTAGAAACTAGGTTATCTATACTACCACTATCAATGATAACTTTACAACACTTACCTCATGCTTTGTATCTAGTCTACCAAAAAATTTTCCTCTATGGTGCTTCCTTAGATACTTCTTTCTCCTAGATCAATGCTCTCCTCATCAATAATAATTCTCCCTTCTCAGGAATTCCTCCAAAACTCAATGATTCCACTGGTTCTTCCTCTGCGTATCTATTTCTTGCATGTTTTTCAATCTTTTTACTTTATTGGAAACACCCAAATACTCTATGTGCTTCTCCTCCACACTTAAAACATGTTCCTCTGAAAGTTTTCGTGTCATATCCTTTCTCATCTCTCTGGTATCCATCATTGCGGTAAGAATTGTACCCTCCTATGTTGTGGTGGTAAGAATTTTCGTCATCACTCCCTTTATGGTATAAATTGGAATCCCTCTCTTCCTTTCGGTACGAATCTATGTCCTTTCTTGGCTTCAGATATGTTTTTCTACTCTAGAATGTGACTTGTCTTTCTAAAACCTATTGCCTCTTCCTCTCTTTCTTTTTTCATGTCTTTTATTTAGCTTGTCCTCCACCCTTAATGTAAACTGATATGCTTTCTCTACATAATTAATCCTTACTAGACTCAACTTATCCTGAATGTTAATCCTCAACCCATTGATATATCTTACCACTTTCTCCTTGTTTGCTTCACTATGTCCAGTCTTGATAATGATCTTATGAAATTCCTTAGTGTATTCTTTCATAGTCTTTTAATTTTCTCTCAAGTTTTACAACCTCTTTAGTAGCTCCAAATCATAGTTCGTAGGTATAAATAGGTTCTTCAATTTTGTCACCATTTTATCACATTTCACAATCTTTTCTTTTTCTTTTTTTTCTCTCCAATTGAACTTCCTTCCACCATATTGCAGCATGCCCTTTCAGCTTATTCTTTGCAAATATCACCCTCTCAGGGTCTTCAATTTCTTCATATTCAAAGTATTCCTCAATGTCATTTATTCAACCAATCAACTCCTCAAGATTTAGGTTACCAATATAGTTTAAAATATCCATTCTAGGTCGCTTTCATATTTTCAAAATATCCTTCAACATCTTCACCTGATCTGATTCTTCCTCTTCTGTGGTTTCTTCAGTTAGGTCTACAAATTCAACTTCATCATCACCACTTTCATCATTAAGTCTAGGGTTTAAGCATTTTCTTTTGTCTTCTTCAACAACATCCAATCTCGCTTTCATTGTTTGTAGATCAATTCCATCATCTCATCCAACTTTCCAATAGCATTAACAGTAGTATGAATTCTCCTCGATGACATCTCTTCTTAGGATTTTATGCAATTGCCTCAAGTCAATGATTTGGCTACAAGGTTGCAATTGCCTCATAGTCGACACTATGTTGACAAACACAAGTAGGTTGCCTCAAGTCACCAATCTTTCCACAAAAGGATCTTACAGAATACCTTGCTCAACTTGCTTTCCTCCCCCAAGGTTTGCAAACTTTCTCTGATACCACTTAGTGCAGTCAAGGATGGAGGGTCCAGGAATAGGACTATCCAGCCTTGCAGCAAGAGTAAACACAATAGAAAATCAAAGAATTGGAGCAAAAATCCCACATGGATATATATAGATAATGATCAATTATTCACAGGAAACATGCCTTGCCTTCCAGCTTATAGATTACTAAATGATATGGTGTTAAGCCCAGAAATATAATGCAGGTCGAAGCCCTTGTCTCCTACTTCTCTATCTCTACTAGCTCTACTACCCTCCCTAAATGAAACTACACAATGCATATATATATCATTTTCCAGCTTTGAAAAGGGTTCGTGTCTTCCTTAAGAGATCTCAAAACCCAAAGTTGATGAAATATGTAAAGGTCAGCCAAAAGTTTTAATTCTCCTTTTATCCTTGGACAAACACAATGTGTTTTGGAATGAAGGTTCCTTGATTAATGTGCATCCTTATGAAATGGTTTCTTGAGCTCTACAAGTCGCGGGATAGGTCCGCACACTTGAAAATCAAAGGTTGGTATGTGAATGCCTATCTGAATGGTTTGTGAGTAGACCAAGAAGTTCAAAGAAATGCATAACAAATTCAATGAGTAATTGAAGCAAGAAAATGAAGATCTCACTGGATTCAAAGTGCAAGTGGAAGAAAAGAAAATAGTTGAGGAATGTCTAAATGTAATGGTGGAAATAAAGTCTAATGAATGCATGAGGCTTGAACAAGAAGTGGTAAATGGGTATGTTCAGGACAATCATGGAAAAAAAGGTCCCTTAAGTGGTGAAAATTTTAGAAAAATCAGAGTTAGGCAACTTGATGTAAAAATTTGAATAAGTTATCTGTATTATTTCAAAAATATGTAAGAATAGAATCTATAGAAAATTAAATGTAGTCTCTAAACTACTAGGTTTATTTAAAAAAAAATCTATTTGTTGAAAATTTGAAATTTCAATGCAGTAGTAATTAAATTTCAAGGAAAAAATAAGAAGTAGGTGTCTTTGTGACCACCTTAACCACAATAGAATGATAATATTTTTTTATAATATTTTAGATATAAGTAGAGGACTCATGTCTTGATGTGATGCATATTTTTTTGTAATTTTTTCCCAAGTAAATAATTAATTATGATTTTTTTATTACAAATTTTTAAAAATATAAAATCTCGTATGTCTGACCACCTCAACTTGGTCAAAACTTCATGAAATTCAATTTTTTTAATCCTATAGTATGCGAAGCATAGAATGTGACACGTGTTTTAGATTCAAATAATGTGATACCGTTTGAAAGTTATAGATGATTTTTAATAAGCCTATCAATCAAGAATTTAGTCATAATTCAAATAGAAAATGAATAATAATTATTTATTAAATTCAAAGTAAAGCATAATTTATATTGGTGGAAAGCTAAGAATCTCCTTTAAAAACCATTTTTCATTTCATCAATTTTGGGAAGAAAAATTCGTCAGCCAAATACCCTACACCTACCCATCATATCACAAATTTTTAGCCCACCATGATCCTACACATACTAAAATCTAAGATCAGATTTGGAGAAGGAAAGAAGTCATGAAGACAAATTCAAAACAAGTTCTATAATTCTTGATGAGTTGATTGTAGGTTAGAAAGCATCTAAAGACAAATGTTGTTTTGGACTTGAAAAATGATAAAGTTCAAAAGCAACTCAGACACCTAATACGAAAAAGAAGATCAATGAACTAGCAAAGAAAAATGGAAAGATATAGAATGAAAGAAGCAATGTTAGAAGATCCCCTACCAGACAACCAAATGCTCAAAGGTACGCATATTTTAATGGTTTTGGTTATTCTTGGAATAAATTTGGACATAGAGCAAAGAAATGTAGAAGCAAAATGAATCAGAATGTTCCATCCTTTACTGGTCAATGCTTTACATGCAAAAAAATTGGACATAGAGAAAATGAGTGTAGAATTAAAATGATGAATGGATATAACAATGGTAGAATGATTCAATCTTTCAATGGTTACTATTATACATGCTATGGATTTGGACACAAAGCCAATTAATGTATATCTAGAATGAATGGAAGGAATAATGCTTAGAGAAATGCATATTCAATAATTGGTATTAGAGCCTAGGTCATAGGTTTGAACCCATCACTTGCATTGGTGGGGAGGGGATTGTTGCATGGTGTCCACCCTTGATATCTTTACACTATGTAGTTGAATGCTTAGGTTTGTGACACATCTTAACTGCCTTTTGTGGATTCATTAGCTCTGCTAGTTGTATCAAACATTAATATATTGATCTTTTGGAGAAAAAAAATTGTATGTGCAATAGTATTGAGCAGATTGATGTCAAGCCTATGACCATCACATATGAAGAGTGAGAGAATGGGAGACAATGCTCTAAACCTTGAATTCTATTCATCATAATTTTTAATTTCACCGATCTCATAATGTTCAAAATACTAGGCATAATCATTATTTATATATTTTCAAAATATTTAGGGTTCATCCCATAGTGCATTAGTTGTGGGATTGTTGTTGTGGCCATAGGGTTCAAGCCTCTATAGGTTTAACCTACAATGATGAGAATCCGTATGGTGTTCATGCCATGTGGCAAGCATTCATGGTTGAGGTTCCAATCCCTCGTTAGGTTGGTGTGCTAACAAGCTTTGGGATCCTATTGGGCAACCAATTCTCATGTAATTAGACTTGTCAATTATGTTCAAGTCAGGGAGGAGGTCCCAAGTTTGTGGCCTCCAAAGGGTGTGGCCCTTCATAGCAACTTTCATCAATAAAAAAAATTCAAAATGTTTGAATTTGGTCCTTATATGTAGTGCCACGTTAGTCATGAATTCCTATACTTCTCCCTCTAATTTTTTCCATGTTCCATGTTGGGAAAATGTTGCTATGTGCATTATTTTAAAACCTTGATCCTGTATATATATGACTTCCAAAGTTGAAATTTTAGGGACCCATTTAATTATGATGCTTGCCAGTTGATCTTGATTTTTAGTAACTCTAGCATAAGAATCTTTTAGGTTTGAGTAGGCAATGTGGGATTCCTCCAGTATCCCCAAAATTTAGATAACCTATAAAATAAGACATTTGATATAATATGGCTTATCTAACCATGCTAAATATTTTCATCATTCCTTATTTTCTCTTCCAACTCTTTGACCTTGCCAACAAGTTCCTCATTCTCCTTTATCAAATTATCTACAAGCCTTATTAATGAAGAACTTGCTACATGTGTACTTGTATAGGAGAGAATTTGCACCCCTCTCCCAAATGCACCTTTTACACCATCTACTTTAGAAAAAACAAACGCGACTAAATAATTTTACATCACCTAGTTGCTTTCTATCCACTTTCCACTTGGCTCTTGTTTTGGTGGGGGAATTTATATTTGGTACATGAGCATGGTGCATGGACATCTACATGGCATGTTGTTGTCCCTAACAGATTCCTACCTCTGGAATCCATAGAGACATTACGTTCTCCATTGGAAATGAACCATAATGCCTCAACACCTTCGAGTAGACCTGAGAATGGCTCTTTCCCTCCTAAACATCTTCAAATGCATATCTTTCTACTTCACATCATCTCTTTGGAAATTTTGACTCCATTCTACACACCTGCTTGATCTTTTAGTATCTCTTGAGCAATTCTCTACAACTTCTTGACATCTTGCAGCACATTTTCCACCATTGGAATTGCAATTTGGTTTCTCAAGGGACTGCTTCTTCATTATTGTGGAATCATAGACCTTACGAAGCTTTCATCCTCCTCTACATGCTTGATGGAACCTCAATTGAGAAAGTGAAAATGCTTCTTGATTTACATAGCATAGTGTTTTTGCTATTATTTGGTTTCTTTCCATTAGTTTCTTTATCTTACTCCCTATCGATCTATCTACCTATCCGTGGAGGTGGAAACACCAAAGCAAGGGTTTGATTAAGGAAAACCCCTATAAAGCCCCAACATTTTTCCTCTCTTGGCTGTGTGTAGGTACATGCTTGTGTAGAGCTTGCTGGGAAACTAGATTTCTTGTGAGTTGCTCTTCATCACCCTCACTTCCATCATCTCATTTATCATCTTACTAGTCACTTTGTTTATTCTATTCATTATCATTCTAGTTAGTATTTTAGACCTTAGTTGCTAAGTAGTTAGTTGGTTTTTACTCCTTTCACTATACTTTACACTTTTTGATAGTACAAGCACCAGTTCCCTAGAGAGACACTAGCATGCCATGCTATCATCCCGAACCTACACTATTGTACGAAGGTAGAGAGTTGTCTTAAGTAAAATTTAGGTTCCAAAAGGCTACTTACTTAGCCCCATCAAATCTCCTGGGTTAGTAGAGTGATAGAAGCACTTGAGAGTGCTCTTAGTTCTCTATCCTTGACCTAAAACACCTACCTAGCTCAAGATAGATTACGGAATCCGTCCACTCTCAAATCTCAGTGACCTAGAGCCTTTGTGTGGTTGGTCCCCCTCTTTTAAATTTTGGTGAATGCAATGTGAAAAAATTCTATTTGTTTCTTTGCATCAAAACTTTTTCCCATGTACTTGGTAACCAAATTAGACTTGGGTGTTGTGAGGGTTTATGAGCATCACAACCCAGTTGACAACCTCAAGGTATGTTGTTAGAAGTCTACGACACTTACCAATTAAAAAGATGAAGGTCACTTCTAGCTTTACTAGTAGTTTTTCCATAGGTTTTATAGACAAGATGGGTTTCATTGATGAGACCACTCATGTACCCACTCCTTCAACATCTGATAAAGCTTTGTTATTGGATGATGATGATGCCATACATATTCCTGCAAAAAATATTTTACCACTAGAGAGGAGGTTGTTATACCTCGTGAATCATTTGGAGAAATGACTGAATATGGCGAGAGATGCTAGGCTTGCTAGAGAGGTGAGATACATGTTAGGAAAGGATCAAATAGGTATAGAGTTCTTACACAACCTCACTAATCTAATCAAAGTATACATCCCTTCATATAGCATTAGATCAGGTACCACTTGAGGGGAGGTGCTTGATACCTATGAGAAACTAATAGGTGTCCTGATGCCTACCACGTTTGTATGCATGGCCAAAATGGGCCCCTCAATCAGTGTTTCCTTTGCTCCTCAAAAGCTTAACACTGTCAAGGTGAGTAGGATACCCATTGGTTTCAATTTCACCCCTCCTACCACCCCTAGTGGTGGGGGCTCCAATGAGATGAGAGATGGTGGATTTGGTAGTGGTGGTGGCACTAGTGTATGTTATGGCAGTGGTTCTGACGAGGTCACACTTGTGGTTTTAGTGGTGGCTCTAGTGGTGGTCATAGTAGTGGCTTCGTAGGTGGGTCCAAAGGTGGTTCTGGGGGAGGTTCCACTGGGCCTTTACCATTCTTTGACCTTGTTTTGAATGCTTTTCTTTAGAACATGGGTCAAATGAAAAACCAGTTAGTGAGCCTTTCCCAAGCCTCTGCCCAACCTATCTTCCAACCTTTTTTCTAACATAGCCCACTTTTAGTGATGATTTTGAGAATCCTTTCCCCTAGGGAATGGAGATTCCTAAATTTGAAAAATATGGTGGTAAGGGAGACCCACAAACACATGTGTCAAAATGTAATGCTATGTGCACTAATTTCTTCCACCATGATGCTCTAATGGCTAAGATTTTCCCTTTATCTCTTAAGGATATGTAACACTTGAGTGGTACTATTTCTTGTATGATAATTTTATATTGTCATTTGACTAGCTCATAAATTAGTTTCTCCATCAATTCTAGACTAACATCGGTTTGAAGATGACCTTCTCAGATCTCATATGATGTAAGCAGGGATAACTCGAGAAGATAACTGACTTCATAGTGTGATACCAAGCACTCTTTTCAAAAATTTCATAATCGTTTCTTGACTCAGATGTGAAAATGGTATTCATAGGAAACCTACAACAAGCCTGGTAGGAGAATTTTACCTTAATGAAATACCAGGGGCTTCCTTTGCACATTATTGTGCTACGTTGCAGGAGTACCAAAAAATGGTGGTTCAGTTTGGAAGATCCTCCTTTCACTCTCATTTGAAAGGAAAATCTATTATGTCTATTTTAGGAAAAGGAAAGGTTGTTGTAAATGTAGTTGTTACAACTAATGATCTCATGGCCTTAGATGCAACAAAAAGTTTACAAAGTTAGCTAAATCTTATTCTTCTATTATGTAGAAGTTATTAAAGGATAATATCATAACTTTGGAAAATCCTTGACCTTTGAAGGATCCTTATCTTGATTGGTATGGTAAGAATTATTTTTATTGGTACCATCATGTTAATAGGCATGATATCGAACATTGCATGTACCTGCATCATGAGATATAGGATTACATTGATGATGGTACCATCTATCTCAATGGGAAGAAACATAATACAAATTAGTCAGTAGAAAAGGCCAATAGCAAGTTACATATTTACACGGACCCATTTTCATCCCATTCTATGAAATTTTTTATTGACCCTTTTGATGCTTCTCCTAAACCCTTGACATATGTTAACGTGGTTTTATTTACTCCTACTCCTCCCCCACAAACTACAACTAGTTTGTTAGATATGACTTTCACCTCACAAGACTTTCCTCTAAATAACAAGCCCTCTCCCCTATACATTCCTACTCGCCTCAATGTAAAAATTGTGATAGGAGTCCTACTTGACGGCACAAGCTGAGTGAATCTTATTATGGAGGAGACATTATATTTAAATTCATTATAGATGAAGGAATATGAGAAAATAAAATCTATTATATATACACAGGACAATATCTCTCTTGCATCATATTGTTCTATAACTCTTTCCATCTTAGTTGGACCTAGGGCTGTGGATACAACTTTTGATGTCATTTCAAAATATGATCTATTCAGGATGAAGTTGGGCATCCTGTGGCTAGCTTCCATGAATGAAATCACTTTTTTTATTCATAAATTTTTGAAGTTCTCCCATAAAGGGTGTCATGCACATTGTGGATGACACTAGATATTATGCATTGGTATCTCATAGAGGCTATTCTTTTGATCACTTTTGGCCTGCCCCGTTTGGTCTATTCCCACCTAGAATAGTCATACTTTATTGAAATTATGAAAAGTATAAAATTGGGGGAAAAAGATAGCCAAAAGAGACTTAATCAATAGCGTAGAAATTTTTTTCCTCTTCCTCTTGGAAGGAAAAGGAGAAGCCTACCCATACTTAGGGAACCACCTCTTCCTCCCTTCATAAAGAGGAACTTTGGGTTACTACTATTGGCTTTTGCATAAGAAGTTCAATGGTACCTATTTGGCATAAAGCTAAGAAACTGGTATCCAACCTTCCTACCTTGCCCACAGTGCCTCGGTCCATTTGATATGGTAATGGGAAGGGTCCCCATGGAGAGTTCTCTATGTCTCGACCTTTGCGGCCTCCTACCTCTCTTGCCCCTAAGGTGGTGAATAAGAATATGCCCACTGCTAAGGCATTAGAAACAACTCCCCCTGCTATTGTTCAAACCTCTTCCCAACCTCTCCATCATTTTCCCATCTAGGAGTCTCTCCCTCTTCCATAAATAATCATGATAGACACTCTAATTGTTGAACAAGAGTCCTTTGTACATATTAGCTTCCAACCTCTAGCTCCCAGAGTCGTAGGAACCTCATTTCATGTGAGCACAAGTTTCAGTGAAAGGCTTTGGCCACTGAGGAAGCCACCCTACAGAGGAAGGAAGGTGTGCCAGTAGTTTCTGCTCTAGCACCTTTTGATGTATCTTCCTCTCCCATCCCCTCTACTTCAATTCCATCAGCTACAGTGCTACTTTTGGCTCCTGTTATGAGCATAAATGTTCCTAACCTGAAGAGGGTGTAGGTGTTTATTTCTCCTTCAGTAGAGCCACCCCTCTT